>CM019156.1:23829866-24340164 GCA_009733165.1 Naja naja | reverse complement strand
ATCTATCTATCTATCTATCTATCTATTTATCTATCTATCTGTCTCTCTGACTGTCTGTCTATCATCTATCTATCTATCTATCTATCTATCTATCTATCTATCTATCTATCTATCATATGAATAAAAAAATACATGCTTGACAAACAAATAAATAAAATAAATAAATAATCTATCACTTCCATCTCTCTCTCTCTCTCTCACTCGCTAGCTGTCCAGATAGTCCTAAACTTACAATTCATTTAGTGATCATTTGAAATTACAACTGAAAAAAATAATAATGTATGACCATTTTTCACACTTATGACTGTTGCAGTATCCCTTCCATGGTCACATCATCAAAATTTGGCAACTTGGCAACTGACTCATATTTGTGATGGTCGTAGTGTCCTGAGAATCACGTGATCCCCTTTTGCCACCCTCTGATGAAGCAAAGTCAGTGGGAAAGCCAGGTTCACTTCATAACTGTGTTACTATTAACAACTGCAGGGATTCCCTTAACAACGGTGGCAAGAAAGGTCGTAAAACAGGGCAAGACTCACTTAACAAATTGGCCCAAAGTCACCAACTGGCTTTAATAGCTAAGGTAGGATTAGAAGTCTTAGCCTCCTGATGATTGACCCAAAGTCCCCCAGTGGCTTTAAGACCAAGGCAAGACTACAACACACGGCCTCCCAATTTCTAGACCGCCTTCACCACTAGACTAGACCCAATAGATTATTTTGATTATATTAGGAAGCTTTCAAGAAGAGACTGGACTGCCATCTGTCAAAAATGGTGTATGGTCTGCTTCAGAGGTGGTATTTAGCCAGTTCTCACAGGTTCTGGAGAACCGGTAGCGGAAATTTTGAGTAGTTCAGAGAACCGGTAAATACCATTTCTGACTGGCCCTGCTCCCATCTCTTCTCTGCCTCCCATTGAGTCCCAGCTGATCAGTTGGGTCTTCTTTGGTTGCCCTGCACAGGAGAACGGAGCTAGAAAGCAGGTTAGTGTCTGCCCCTGCCCACCAAGCCACACCCACCAAGGCAGAGAACTGGTAGTAAAAAAATTTGAATCGCACCACTGGTCTGCTTGGCTGGGGAGGGGGTTGGACTGGATGACCTAAAGGGTCCCTTCCAACTCTATTAATCTGCAATAAAAATACCAGGGAGGACCAAGTATTTGGAGCCCATAAACAGAACCTTCCCTCTGCTTCATATCATGGCCACCAAGAAACACGGTCTGAGTGATCAGGGCCTGACTTTTTCGAGGAGGGATCCATCAAAAAGATACACGAAGTGGGGTGTGTGTGTGTGTGTTTCTGTGTGTCTGTGTGTATTTTTTTTCCCCCTTCTACATTGAGTCCATTTCTTTCAACGTTTCTGCTTTAGGACATGAGTTGATTGCTCTTTGCTTTTCTTGACAAGCTAAGCTCAAAACAGCTCCATTGCTACAGTTTCTATCGCTCCCTCAGTGTCTTTGGCAAACTGCTGCAGGAACAACTCAACAATGACAAGCTTAGAATTGGTCCTCGTTACACCAAACTCAAACAACTCAAAGTCCTTTTATATATCCGTATGCCTGCACACTCACATACACGCACGCTATGGGAGCCCCATCGTAACAAACAGTTCCGCTTGGGATACCATGGTAACAAGGGAAAAACAAAGCAAAGGAACACAAGTGGCCTTTGAGGGTTTAAAAATAAAAAGGCAGGAAAAAAAACCCGCTTTTGCCACTGTGGCTTTGTCTGGGAAAAACGAGGGAAAAAAAAAAATACCCCCAGCTTGCATCCTGTTGAAGATGACGCTCCTTGGAAGAAGGTGGGAAGACAATGACACCCAACTGATTTAGAGGACTTCCTTTTTTTTTCAGTTTTGCAGAAAATTGTCTAGGAACGACAATCATAAGTTAACACTGTAGCTCTTACAATGTGCAATGGTGCGAAAGGAAAGAAATCTACAAAAAAAAAAAGATGTTGAGACTTTGGAAAATGTTCAAAGAAGACCAACTAAGATGATTAAAGGCCTGGAGAAACAAACATATGAAAAATGGTTGCAGGAACTGGGTCTGGCTAGGCTAAAGAAAAGAAGAATTAGGGCTGACATGATAGCAGTATGCCAGTATTTGAGGGGCTGACACAAAGAAGAGGGGGTCAAATTATTATCCAAAGCACCAGAGGGCAGGACAAGAAACAATGGTTGGAAACTAATCAAAGACAGAAGCAACCTAGAATTAAGGAGAAACTTCCTAACTGTGAGGACAACTAACCAGTGGAACAGCTGGTCACCAGAAATCATGGGTGCTCCATCACTGGAGGTTTTTAAGAAAAGACTAGACAGTCACTTATCTGAAATGGTATAGATTCTCTTGCTTGGGCAGGGGGCTGGATTAGAAGACCTCCATGGTCCCTTCCAGATTCTATTCTATTCTATTCTATTCTATTCTATTCTATTCTATTCTATTCTATTCCATTCCATTCCATTCTATTCTCTTTCTATTCTATTCTATTCTAATTTTCATTCTATTCTATTCTATTCTAATTTTCTTTCTATTCTATTCTATTCTAATTTTCTTTCTATTCTATTCTGTCCTGTCCTGTCCTGTCCTGTCCTATTCTGGTTCTGTTCTGTTCTGTTCTGTTCTGTTCTGTTCTATTCTATTCTATTCTATTCCATTCCATTCCATTCCATTCCATTCTATTCTCTTTCTATTCTATTCTATTCTAATTTTCATTCTATTCTATTCTATTCTAATTTTCTATTCTATTCTTGTCTGTCTGTCCCTGTCCTGTCCTGTCCTATTCTGATTCTGTTCTATTCTATTCTATTCTCTTCTATTCTATTCCATTCCATTCCATTCCATTCCATTCTATTCTATTCTCTTTCTATTCTATTCTATTCTGTTTTCGTTCTATTCTATTCTATTCTATTTTCTTTCTATTCTGTTCTGTCTGTCCACTGTCCTGTCCTATTCTGGTTCTGTTCTGTTCTATTCTATTCTATTCTATTCTATTCTATTCTATTCTATTCTATTCTATTCCATTCCATTCCATTCCATTCCATTCCTTTCTATTCTATTCTCTTTCTATTCTATTCTATTCTAATTTTCATTCTATTCTATTCTATTCTAATATTCTTTCTATTCTATTCTGTCCTGTCCTGTCCTGTCCTGTCCTGTCCTATTCTGATTCTGTTCTATTCTATTCTATTCTATTCTATTCCATTCCATTCCATTCCATTCCATTCCATTCCATTCCACTCCACTCCACTCCACTCCACTCCACTCCATATAATCATTTGTGGCTTTGCTATCATTTTGAACAATGACCAGGAATATATTTAAAAGTGCTCAACAAGTTTGTATGAATTTCTCCACAGTTTAAGGATGAGAACGATTCTGTGATTGCTTTGGAGACTTCTGGTTAAATCTCCCTCCTGTCTTGCCTTTTTGGAAGTTTCATCACATTTGACGAAATTCCCCATTGCAAAAAAAAAAAGGACCACCTGTGAAATCTGGCAGGGAAAGTCAAGCTGTAATTTTCTTTAAAATCATATTCTTGTTTTGGAGCTTAATGAAGAGTCTATGGATTTTTAGGGCAAAAATAATCCCTGAAGTTTTTGGATTGCGGATTAAAAAAGAAGCAGCAGCAGCTTGATTTAGGCAGGTGCAAACAAACGACAATCCAAGTAACAAAGCAATGTTTGGAAAACAAATATGAGTCTTCGGAGAAGGGCAGCATATAAATATGAATTAAAAAAATAAAAAAAATATGGGCAACAACATTGTGTAAGTCTAAGTCTCGTTTGATTCTCCTGTAGATATTCTGCATGAAAACTCATTAAAGCAGCCTGCTCAACTGTCCCTTTGTCCAGAGAGGAAGTTAAAGCCACACTCAGATTGATCACAAGATGTCCTTTTTCTTCCTAAATGCAAGTAAATGAAATTTGCAAAACAAGGTTCTGCTTAGTTAACCCTTAGTTTACAACCAGACTTGGTGCCAGAGTTTCTGTGGTTAAGCAAGGCAGTTATGAGAGGAGTTGCTCTGATTTTATGACCTTTTTTCTTCCTCATGGTTGTTAAGTGAATCATTGAAATTGCTAAGTGAATCACATAATTGTTAAGCAAATCTGGCTTCCGCCGTTGCCTGCTTGTTGAAAGGAGGCTGGGAAGGTCTGAAATGGTGATCACATGAACTGGGATGCTGCTGTAGAAAGTTAGCACTCACCCTGAGGTGGTATTCAGCAGGTTCTAACCAGTTCTGGAGAACCAGTAGCGGAAATTTTGAGTAGTTCAGAGAACCAGCAAATACCACCTCTGACTGGTTCCGCCAACCCCATCTATTCTCCACCTCCCAAGTCCCAGCTGATTGGCTGGGTCTCCTTTGGTTGCCCTGCCCAGGAGAACGGAGCAGAAAAGTAGGTTAGTGGGGTGGGGAGGGAATTGGGATTTTGCAGTAACCTTCCCCTGCCACACCCACCAAGTCACGTCTATCAAGCCACACCCACCAAGCCACGCCCAGAGAACTGGTAGTAAAAAAAAAAATCCACCACTGCACCCACCCCTCTCCTAGAAGAATGAAATATTTTGAGAAATATTAAAAAGGGCAGGATAAAATGTTTCCCCTAAAAGAGAAATAAAAATCTTAAGGGAGACAGAAACTCAGAGCCCCAGTTCCCTGCCCCCAAGCAGATACTAAGCCGAGGCCAGCTTTTAGAAATGCAGATTTGGTAATCCATTACTCCCTGCAGCAAGGTGTGAATAAAGGTAGGGTTAGCTCTCAGCCACAATAGGAATTGCCCAACACCCTTTCAGAACACAAGCCATTGCATCATCTCAGTTGCACCACCCCCAGTAAACTTCAACCAAACGTAGCTCAGACAAACTCCTAGGATTTGTACATGGCCTTATGGGAGTCTGACAACAGCCAATAGAATACATGTTCTTGCACAAAAATAGGAAGCTCAAGTGCAAAGCCAAGAAAAGATATATAAACCCCTCCACTCTCAACTCCATGTGATCAGCTGTCCAGAATCACATGTTGGTGGTTCTGCTTCATCAATAAATGGACCCACTTTCCAACCAGCCTCCAGCCTCCATTTTTTTTCTCTCCAGTGCCTTTCTCCCAGCTTGGAACTGAACCAGATGGATCTTTCTTCCAAGACTGCAACAGTCACGTGTGAAGACCAGCTGTCAGTCACTTTTTTCCCCATATTTTTAAAATATTTGCTAAGTCCAGGACTACCTACACAAGTCATTAATCCAGTCTTAGAGGGTCCACCGAAGAATTTCTCAAGCCTCTTTTCCTATCCCTGCACAGGACAGCAGAATCAAATATTTCTTAGGGAAAGGTAAAACGTAGCAGCCCCTAAGAAATACCAGCCCCCCACGATATGTTCTTCTCTTTTATGCAAATTGCCCCTACTCCAGGAAGTTGTGTTGAGGGAGATGGATTGTTTCAACCCAGCAGGACACAAAAGAAATGAATATTATTAATCAGGCCTGGCAAAGGAGCAGAGCAAAACGTCCCTTTGATTGCTAAATTAAATTGTGCTTCTTGCCATCCAGGAAAGGGTAAAAAGAATCAATAGGAATAACTAACTGGGTTTCTTGAAATGCTAGGCAAGGTTGCTACACTTTTCCTGAAGATCTTCAGAAAGTTTTCACTCTCGGTCTGGTCTTGGGGAAAGTTCTCATGATTAAATCTGTGTGCTCTTCCTACCACTCAGTGACAAAGATGGTACTCTCTGCCTCTTTTACGCAGCCATCGGAGCACTGAGGTGCAGTGGGAAGGTGGGCACATCGGATTAACACCCTGACACCAACTATAAGCTTCACATACGGATGGCAGACAATATCACCTGCCTGGCAGCTGAACTCACTCTAGTTCTGCATCTGCACAATGTACTGATCCATAAACTAACCAAATGGTTGCACATTTGGGGAAATGCTCAAAATGGGGAAAAAAGTTTAACATTAATAAAGTTCAGTACACCATGGGTAGCTATTTGGTTCTTAATTGACCTGGTTACATGCATTTAATTTTTTTCTAAGTCAGGGGTCTCCAAACATGGCAACATTTAAGACTTGTGGATTTCTTTCTTTCTTTCTTTCTTTCTTTCTTTCTTTCTTTCTTTCTTTCTTTCTTTCCTTTTTCTTTCTTTCCTTCCTTCCTTCCTTCCTTCCTTCCTTCCTTCCTTCCTTCCTCCTCCTCCTCCTCCTCCTCCTCCTCCTCCTCTTCTTCTTCTTCTTCTTCTTCTTCTTCTTCTTCTTCTTCCTCCCCCTTCTCCTCCTCCTCTTCCTCCTTTTCCTTCTCCTCCTCTCCTCCTCCACATATTCCCACAGGTGTGTCTCCAGGGCACAGGGCTTGCATACCTTTGTGGATGGTGTCTTGCCATCTCTGTTTGGGATGCCCACGAGGTTGCCGGCCATAGACTTCTAGTTGGTAGGCCATCTTGGCAATGGTGGAAGGTGCTACTCTCTGGATATGTCCATACCAGTGGAGCCGGTTTTCTGTCATCTTCTCTATAATTGGTGCCACACCAAAATGCTGTCAAATGGTGTCATCTGTGATGTGAGTAAGACTTGTGGACTTCAATTCTCAGAATTCCTGAGCTAACATGATTGGAGGAGGAATTCTGAGAGTTGAAGTCCACAAGTCTTAAAGCTGTCAAGGTTGAAGACCCCTGTTCTAAGGTGTGTCTGAATGACTCTTGATCATATGGTGTGAACCTAGTAATTACTGACAGGGATATAAACAAATATCTAGGAATTTGCATTTGTATTGTGGGGGAAAAGTTTCTTTCTGGGCTGCACATAAGGATAAGCTAAGTTCTTAGCCAGGGCACAGAGGACAAGGCAAGGCAAGAAAAGAGGGGAAAAAATAGGCCTCATTTCTTTGTTCTTTTTGTCACCACTGTTACTTTCAAATCAGAGAACAAAGGACAGCATTTTTCATGAGTCCTCTTGGGAACAATAATGCCGCCTGATGATGTCATGTTACTTTCAAATGGCTCTCGGGGAAAAAAAAAATAAAACTTTTTCTAAGGGTTCCAACAGCTGACAGCTGGCAGGAACATGTCTAGAATAACCAGAACAAATCCTTCTTATCGCCTTGCTAACTATCTAGAAGCACACTGCTTTTTTTTAAAAAAAAGAAATGGACCAAAAGGTGACTTTTAAATTTTATAAATCCATAAATGTGATTATACACACACACACACACACACACGATGGATTCTGGCACATCATGTTCCAATCTAACACAAAAAATAAAAACCTGGGACTGAACGTAGCATCTCACACGCTTCTCTCCTGAATGCATGTGACAGATAACTTGTCAAGTATCAAATTTCTCCATTATTGCCTTTGTGCTGGGAATGCGGATATACCATTACGCTGACAGAAAATAACAGCAGACATTAAATGTGCGACTGTGGGCTTCTGTGCTGCAAAGATGGGCTTCATGTATATGTGTCCTAATCTTTCGTGACGCCGGATTCGAGAAAATTGATTTCCAGATTAAAAAAAACAAATAGTCGGTAATATTTTAGAGCAGAACCTAGGAGTTCCAGCAGCGTAGCTGACAAATCCTTGCCTTGATGGTGTTACTGTTATCTTGCAATAAGCAACATCTTGGAAAACTATACCGCCTTGTGGATTTAAAAGAGGGGAGAGGGAATGACAATATAGCAAGGAAAGGAAGGGATCTAACTTAGCCTTTCACACATCCCTTTGGTAAACTCATAGTAAGGTTTTCCTGTCAGCTGTGTCCGACTAAAAGAGGGCTCATCTCAGTTTCTTTGGCTGAGGGAGACCAGTGTTGTATGAAGACAATATCCATTCTCATGTGGCCAACATGACTCTACATCAAGGGTCTTCAAACTTGGCAAGTTTAAGACTTGTGGACTACAACTCCCAGAATTCCTGAGCTAACATGACTGGAGGATGAATTCTGGGAGTTGACATCCCCAAGTCTTAAATTTGTCAAGTTTGAAGACCCCTGCTGTACATCAAGGTGCATGGAACACTGTTATCTTCCCTCCAAAGTGGTACCTATTTATCTACTTGCATTTGCATGCTTTTGAACTGATAGGTGGGCAGTAGCTGGGGTAAGGATGGGAATTCATCCCATCACTTGGTGCTTGGGTCTTGAATCCGGGCTGCAAGCTGACAAGCTCAGCGTCCTTAACCCCAGAGCCATCGTGCCTCCCAAATTCATAGTATCTTCACCTCATTTCCTCCTTTTCTCTCTGACTTCGCTGGGTATCTCAGCACACCTCTACATTTTGTCCTTGTCACGGAGACATGGAATCCAGATGAATCTGTAAAGACTACTGTCAGTTTTGTTTTGGCAGAAGCTGGCCTCAAGCTGATGTCTCTGAGAAGCGCAGCTGACCCTCAGGAACCAGTCAAAACCTTGAGCTTCCCGGCAAGAAAATGAAATTACCTGCATAGTGGTATGTTGCTCACAGTTGCTTTCTGTGAGATGGGAGGCCATATGGATTTGACGAATAAATGCAAAAGATGAAAAGAGAGAAGAGGTGTGTGTGAGAGAGAGAGAGAGAGAGTAAGAGAGAGAGAGAGAGAAGAGAAGAGAAGAGAAGAGAAGAGAAGAGAAGAGAAGAGAAAGAAACTCAAGATGCCCCTACCTTGATTGTCTTAGGTATAAGAAGGGACAGAGACGTACTCTGTCAGGTTTCAAGATTCTGTTATGAAACTTTATAATAAAATAGTTTCAATGTTGTCCATTGGCTTAACAACAGGATGATAGAAGGCTAAGCTATCGCCTGGCAATAAATACACTGTGTATCTCATTTTTTTTTTCCATCTGGAAAGTTCAGTGTATTTATATCCTATCCTTTCTCTTGAAAGCACAAAATGATAAATATGCAATTGACATTTTATCTCTACAACAACCTTGGAAGGTAAACTGGGCTGAGAGAGGTGGCAATTTCCTGAAGACATTGTAGAAAGAGAGCTACAACAGCCCATAATTAGGACTTTGGTAGCCTCATTTCACATGCTAGTCAAAGACATATATGCTCAAGAGCTGTGTGAGTGCAGTATTGCAGACTATTCTGCCAGCTGCCAGCAGTTCAATTCTCACCGGCTCAAGGTTGACTTCGATTCTTCCTAGGTCGATAAAACAAAGACCCAGATTGTTGGGGGCGGGCAATATGCTCATTCTGTAAACCGCTTAGAGAGAGCTGTAAAGCATTGTGAAGTGGTCTATAAGTCTATAAGTGCTATTGCTATGGCTTAGTTCGCTCTACTCCATGCATAGCACAAAGTGGGCTGGAGTTCCCAAAAGTACATACCTTGTTAGTCAATCTGTACAGGTACTGCCACACTCCTGATTTTTGATTGACCTGAAGTCCTCCAATGGACTCACTGGTCATTTGAGGACTTCAACCTGAGTCTCCCTAGATGGAAACCAATCCTTTCACCCCAAAATCAAGCACTAATTTAAGGTATCATTATACTCTGTGGCTTTTACGCAGTATGCACCAGTTTAACCTATAATGTTTCAAGGCCAGTGCCAATAAATGCCTACATTCCCTTCTTCCTCTGAGACAACGGCTCAACCCCCTTTTCCCCATTACTTTCTCAGTTGTCAACATCTCAGCCGAGTGCTGAACTCTCTCAATTATGAGCGATTCCCCTAAATAAATTCCACGTCTGTTTTGTGTAGTTGACACTAATGGCCTGCAAATAAAGTCATTGCATCTCTTTCAATAACTGCAGAGAGCGGGGAGGCGGTGTGAGGGGTGCAGCGAAAAGAGACCGCATTTAACTGGGCACAAAACTGAGGCAGGGCCACTTTCAACCGCTCTGATCAGATGTGAGGCACTCAGCTTAAATATATAATGGGGAATCATCATAACTAAGTGGGTTGTTTTATTTTATTTTTTAATATATTTTTTTAGTCCTAAATGGGTTTTCAGAGAGCCAGGATGGCACAAAACGCAGGGGGTCAGGTTGAACACGTAATTGCAGAGCCGTGGAGTTGAAGTGCCAAAGAAAAGAGAACAAAATGTAGCCGTGCCATTCAGCGTACGTGGTGCGAGGTGGCAAAGCAGTTGACACAAGAGAAGGAGCACAGATTATTATTATTATTTTTAAAAAAGAATTCTACCCTCATAAAAAAAGGAGGAAAAAACACTACCAACCTTCAGAAGAAATGTGTTTCTTCAAAGTGCAAAACTGTTTGCACCCTTTCCTTGCCAAACTTGCCTAGGTTAGTATTTTGAGAGGGAAGGGAATCCATGTTTATTTATTAAACATACTTCTCTGCAATCAAAATGACTCTGGTCAGCTCACACATATTTTTTTTTAAAGAGGAGACAGTAAACAACAGGCTATTGTTCCAGGAACTGCCAAAGTTGTTCTCACCAACACTGACAGGGCAAGCCACTTGTATATAAATCAAAACCCCGCTGCCTTCTAGCATTGATGATGTTACCTAGTTGGGTAATGAAATGTCCACAAGAAAACAGTCAAGCTCAGAGGGCACCAAAGATGTCACAGTCTTCTTCTTCCTCTTCCTCTTCCTCCTCCTGATAATGTTACTTAGTTTGTTAATGAAACATCTGCAAGATAGGAACCAACCTCAAAGAGCACCAAGGACCCCAGAAGACAAGTTGTCTTAAAGTGACTCCTCTTCACCATTGAAGACCAGGAGAAGAATTCCATGGTGAGTTGGTGGGATGCAGTGAGTGCCAGATTTAGAATGGGTAATGGCCAACTTGCCCAACCAGAGAGTCTAGCAAGTGTTTATCAGAATCTGTCCTCTACTGAAAAAGACTTCTTCTCATTGATACCTAACTTCATTGCCACAATACCGTTTCTCCAAAAATATGATCTACCCTGAAAGTAAGTCCTAGCTTGATTTTTGCATGTGCATCCAATATAAGCCCTATCCCCAAAATAAGCCCTAATTAAGATTCCCACTCCACAGTATATGGGTAAAAATTAACCTAGGGTGGGGATGGGGTGGGGTTGGAGCTTCCCTACTACTTACCTTTGGACAGTTGTAGCCAGACCTCACACACTCCAACACCTGCCTTGCTGGCCCATTTGTTCTGCAGCCAGCAAGGCTTTGCAAGGATCGATCTGAGCTCTGTTATCAGCTGCAGAGGCCTTCAGGAAAGTCTGGCCAACTGCAGAAGAAGTAGTTCCCGAAGGCCTCTGACAGCAAAAAGGAGGCCGGGAGTGATGCACACAAGTGAGGTTAGTCAGTGGATCACATCCCCCTAAAATAAGACCTGGTGCCTTTTTTGGTGGCAAAAAAAATACAAGATAGGGTCTTATTTTGGGGAAAACACGGTAGACTTAAAAAACGGAAAAAACAAAATAAATAAATAAAATAAACCATGCTCCAATATGATAGCAGAATATTCCTTCATCTGTAGAAACTGGATAAAATGAATTTATCTGGTCCCTAAAAGAACTTCCTTTGCTTGTCTACCCCAAAAGACTAGCAAAAATCTTAGCTTGCTACAGAATTGATTAAAAACTGAACTCTGCTGCTTTGGGTTCCATATACGTTCAGTCATCTCTTCAGGGGTCCTGCTGCCTGGCTGAGTTCCCTTTTTAATCCACTTATTTTAGATTTATATCTCTGGGATTCTTTGGGGATAGCAGGAAAAAAAAGTCCCTCACATTATGCTCGTATGAATATTATAAGAAAGACCCGTTTAGGGAGCTGTGTCCAAGTTGTTCCACTATCTCTTATCACACCTGCAGTTGAAACTCACTGGCTTATGTGTACCAGGGGGAACACCAGCATCAAGTGAGCAAACAAGGGATTTATTACAGAAATCAGCAGGGTTTGCATAGCAATATCTGGCATCAGAAGAGCAAAGGGATGCAGGGAGATGAGATGCAACACCAAAATCAGGTTAACATGTGGCTGAGTGCCAGGCACACTCATTCTTTTAGGTCCCTCCTGTTTGATTTCCTGCCCCATACTACCTTCATGGGCAAGTCCCATTAGGAATGATAATATTTATCCTGTGTATCCAACACCCGAGCTCCTCCCTAGTCAATGTTGATTATGTCTCTTCCTCTTCCCACCTGACTTCCAAATATTTGAAAACAGGTTAAATCAAGCTCGCATTTGATACCACAGAGAGGATTATGTTTACCTGAAATGCAACATTTGAAAAGGTTAGGACGAAAGCTGCTGCAGAATTGAACTTTGAAGGAAGTCCTAATTATTCTTTGGAGGGGAAGAAGAAGAAGAAAAAACAAGCAAGCGACCCTGAGCAAATTTGAATGCAGCAATAAATGTTTCTCAGTGGGGTTATCAGCATGCTCGCTTGGAGAATAGAAATGAGACATTTTAGTCAAGCTGCCATTTTGGAATCTCCTTCGTTTGTTTGTTTTTTCCCTTGAAATTCAAGTTCCGTCTGAGAAGAAACTTGACTGTCTATACTTTGGGCACAATTCTGACAGCAAGCAATGGCTACATTCAGGGAGAGGAAGAGGAGGAGGGGAGATAGATAGATAGATAGATAGATAGATAGATAGATAGATAGATAGATAGATATTTGGAGGCCTTCTCCAGCTGTAGACTTTTGCCTTCTTCAGAAGTGCATGCCAACAAAGGGTGAAAGAAGAAAATAAAAGGAGTGCCATTTTCACATTCTAATTTCATCCCCTCCTTTCATTTCCCCCACATCCCTCTGCCCTTGAGGACATCATCCTTAACATATATTTCATTTCACAGCTGCATTATGGCACCACAAAATCCTGTGAATCCAATTTAAGAACAGATTACCTCCTCACTTACTTCATTTGAAGCAATTACATGTTAATTTTCATTGAGTCAAGCCTAATGCATACCAATCTGAAGCTGCAATCTCATCTGAATACTTCAGAGAGAGTAATTCTGGGTCTTTGGCTCCCAAAGCTCCCCATTCAAAGGGCCACCTCATATTTCTTCTCCACAACTTCTTGTTCTCCATCGCCCTTTTCTTCTTCCTTTGCTTTCCCTATGCTACTGATTTTCTATTTGCTCCTTAGGTTTGCCATCATGGGACTTGCTTCCTCTTCCCAAAGATCATTTCCAACTAGCTAGTATCGCTCCCAAGTGTGTGTGTGTGTGTGTGTGTGTGTGTGAATGCTACAAGGGCAAAAGTTCATGACTCCTGATTAATTGAGCATGGCACATTCACAAGCATGGAAGATTTGGAAAACCAGGAGTCAGGCTCTACTCCCACAATTGTTTGGAAGATCTGTACCATTTGTATGAGCCATGATGGCGCAGTGGTTAGAGTGCAGTACTGCAGGCTCCTTTTGCTGTCTGCCAGCTGCCTACAATTTGGCATTTCAAGTCTCACCAGGCTCAAAGTTGCCTCAGATTTCCATTCCTTCTGAGGTGGGTAAAATGAGGACCCAGATTGTTGGGGACAATATGGTGACTCTGTAGAACCACTTAGAGAGGGCTGTAAAGCACTGTAAAGTGGAATACAAGTCTGTGTGCTATTGTCTTTGCTATCACAGACTCAAATTTAATATAGCAATAGCACGTAAACTTATGTACCACTTTACAGTGCTTTACAGCCCTCTCTAAGTGGTATTTTAAGAATAATAATATACCAGACCAGCAAGATAACTCTGTAAATAAGCTTAACTAATTACTCCAAATCCTGGAGTAGGATATGTAGTTGTGCCAGGCTTATCAGTTTCACTGGGTGAGCTTGAATATCTTGAGTTATAACACCTCTCTGGCCACTTGCATGAAATATAAATGTAAATCTCTCTGATGGTCATCTCTAGGAGCACAGTGGCTCACATGTAAAGATGTTGGTTGACAACAACCAAGACCACGTTTGAGACCTGAGTCCTGCTGTGGGGCAGGATGAGTTCCCGTATTTTGCTCAACCTCCTGCCAGGGACATAAAAGCAGCCCTGAAATGGGCATCCCTTGAAGAATGGTGATGCCACCAGCTACTCCTTCCAACCTGGAAGCACCTTGCTGCTTCCAGTATGAGTTCAATGCAATGGCCATCTGTTCCCTCCCAAAGTAAAACACTCAGAGGTGGGTTCTGCTGGTTCACACCAGTTCTGGCGGATCGGTAGTTAAGATTAGGCACAGTTTGGTGAACCGGCAAATCCCACCACTGGCTGGCCCTGCCCCCACCCATTTTTCAGCCTGTTTTTTGGGCTGTTTTCAGGCCATTTTTTGGGCTGTTTGGTGGGCTGTTTGGGGCCCAAATACTCCCCAAATGCCCTGAAAATGGCCCCAAAACAGGCTGAAAAATGGGCATGGGTGGGGCCAGCCAGTGGTGGGATTAACCCCAACCGGGTGAATTTTACCTCTTCCTTTGAGGCGAGTGGCTGCGAAGCGGGGCTGGGTATGATGAGTGACATCACCCACCCAGTCACATGACCTACTGGCCATGCCTACCCAGCCAGAGAACCGGTTGTTAAAAAATTTGCAGCCCACCACTAAAAATACTCCTAGCATTTTGGCCTTCTCTGAAAAGGAAGATGTCTTTTCATCAGGTTGGATGCTGTTTTCTCTATCTTTTTGCCTCTAAATGATGGCCTTTCCACACACCTTTTTAAAAAAAAAAAGCCATTTTAACTTTGCACTCAATCTCCAAGTAGGTCAGAAGTACCCTGAACAAATTCCTTTGTTTTCATAACTTGCCTCTTTTTCAGGTTAAAGGAGAATCAGTAAGCCAGCGTTAGGCAGCTCAGAAAACCCAGCTTCGATACACAATGTACACTGCAGACAATTACACTCACCCACTTGCCATGAAGGAACAAATACATCGATGGGGATTTGTTTTTGAAAGAGCCGGTGAAGTCCTGTTTTATCTATTCTGCAGCATGGAAAATAAACAGAAGAAAATTGAGCCCCTTCCTGCTGAGCTACTGATGCAGGATGAGGAGAGGGAAAGCAAATGTCATCTCTCCAATCACCAGTGGATCCCTAAGGTCCAAAGTGGAATTGTCTAGACATGGCGCATAGCTGACCATAATAAGAGCCTAGGAGACCATCACGCACTAGCAGAGAAACAGGCTGATGATCTGAAATGAGCCATAAGCATTGTTACCATGCTGGGTGTGCATGAAAACAAATCCCTCCCCTTTCTTTGTAAAGGTTTTCAGGGATCATCTAGCTCAGGGGTTGTTGTAGACCACCGGTGGCTGGCGGAGCTGGAAGCAGAGTCGGACAGTAGTGAGGACATTAGGGAGGAACCCAGGCCATTCCTGGAGGCCGAGGAAGGCTCGGATGCATCAGAGGCAGAGATGGGGCCAGCTGCCTTCGGACTCAGACAGGAGTGAGGCTGGAGCGCTTCTAGAACCGGTTCCCAGCCTGCACATGCACAGAGCTCCCAAAAAGAAGGCACAATTAAGAACTCAGGGTCGAGTGGGAGAAAGGCCACAGGTGGATGATGAATGGCCCCTCCCATCAGGATTAAAAGAGAACCAAAAGGGGAGGGGGCTTTTGTAATAACTTATAAAGCCCTAAATGGCTTGGGTCCAGGGTACTTGCGGGAATGCCTCCTGCCAGCATCACATTCCGATCACCCTGTCCGCTCCCATAGGAGGGGCCTCCTTGGGATACCGTCGGTTAGGCATTGTCGGCTGGCAGTCCCCAGGGCTAGGGCCTTCTCCGTGGGAGCGCCCGCCCTTTGGAATCAGTTCCCTGTGGACCTCTGTTTGGCCCCTGATCTCCACTCCTTCCGCCGGGACCTGAAGACCTGGCTGTTTCAACAGGCCAGCCTGGAATGACCTGGGAGGGGTTTTTTTAAGGGTTCTTTTTTAAGGGTTATTTTAATTAGTATTTGACTTCTTGTATTTAATCTATTTTTATTGTAAATTTGCTCTGTTTTAATGTTCGCCACCCTGAGTCCTTAGGGAGAAGGGCGGCATACAAGGCGAATAAATTATTAATTATTATTATTATTTTGCAGGAAACAACTCGCTCATTCAGTCATTTGTTTATTCCAGCCTTCCCTGCCAGCAGTGAGTGTGGAACTATTTACTGGGCAGTGTTCCAGGATTGATAAAAGATCTGAGCTCATTAGTATACCTTGCAAGCTGCTTGCCAAGCTGTTGGCTGGCTGTGAATGAAATAAATTCACATTAATGTAATAAAAGAGGTTTTTGCCGGGACTCAGAATTGACAGTGCTTTTTGGGGAGGCCTAGGACAGAACAGGGGTGTCAAACTCAAGACCCTAACCCTTCCAACTCTGTTATTCTATGTTCTGTTCTATGGTCCATGCTCCTTTTCAGTGGGGTCTGAAGTAAATAGTTGAATGTTACTTTGTTCATTGGCCAATAACAGTTCAATCAATAAAATGAACAACACAAAGCTATCCCCTAACAATAAATTTGGCCTGTCAGTCTATAGCAGGGGTGTCAAACTCAAGGGCCGCAGGCCAGATCCAGCCCGTGATGTGGTTGGATCCAGCCCATGGGGCCATCCTGGAAAATGTAAGGGGCCGGTCCGCATTGCTTTGGCCCAGTTACCCAAGGCGAAGTGGAAACATCAGACCAGTGTGGCTTTGGCCCAGTCTACCCCGTGTGAAGAGCCAGAAGTTTGGGAAGTGGTATCAAGCTGGCCACACTCACCCAGCTGACCACACCCACCCAGTCAGCCATATCCACCCAGCCCTCGAGGTCAACCACAGCTCTGATGCAGCACTCAATGAAATTGAGTTTGACACCCCTGTTATAGCAATCATATATTCTATAGCACCCTGTTCTATAGCAACCATATATTGACTGTTTCCTAGTATGATTTGATTCAGTGGTGGGATTCAATTTTTTTTATTACTGGTTCTGTGGATGTGGCTTGGTGGGCATGGCAGGGGAAGGATACTGCAAAATCTCCAGTCAGAGGTGGGATTTGCTGGTTCTCCGAACAACTGAAAATTTCCGCTCCCGGTTCTCCAGAACTTGTCAGAACCTGCTAAATACCACCTCTGATTTGATTGCTTATTGTACCCTATGACTATTATGAAGTGTTGTACCTTATGATTCTTGACGAATGTATCTTTTCTTTTATGTACACTGAGAGCATTTGCACCAAGACAGATTCCTTGTGTGTCCAATCACACTTGGCCAATAAAGAATTCTATTCTATTTTATATGCTTACCTTTAGCCATCTTAGCCCCCCACCCCCCAATATCCTGACGGGATCAGAGGGGAAGGTTTTGTTAACAGGAAATACTTAACTCCTTTGATCTTTCAAATGATGCATACAAGAAAAGCATAAATATTTAAGCCAAGAGATTTGGAATGCCGTCAGCATCTTGTGGGTACCTGATGTTATTGATGGAGGTGAGACTTGCTTAATCACAAAATGGGGGCCATGATGAGCAATCTTTTTTCCTGGAAGGCGGACCCGCCAGATTTAAGTAGATAATGAACCTCAGTATCAATCCCACTAGTTCAATATTGTAGAACAATAGTTATCAGGCTCTCCAGGAGAGACACATATTAAGCTGATGCCCCTCTGAGACTTAGACAAACATGGCTAGGAACTAAATCTTCATTGTAATTCAGGAAGGGTCACCCTTGCTGACAGCCGTTAGCGAGGGAGCAGACTTGGAAGATACGGTAGAATCCTTCTTCTGTTTCGGTGCATTGTTTTCCTGCATTTTCCCATAAGCAACAAAGCTTGGGATCTCATGTTTGGTCATTAGTAGCAGTTGTCTCTTCATATTCTCTGCATTTCTGCTCTTTTAACCTCTTGCCGTTGATAGAATGTTCCCATGACAATGACCAAAGGATCCTTGGTGCTCTCTGACCTTGGCTGTTTTCTTGCAAACGTTTCATGACCCAAATGAAGTAACATCATCAGTGCTAAATGAGATTCTCAGTCTTATCCAGGTCATGGTTGTCCCAAAGGTGCTTTTTTTTCCCAAAAGGCCATTGGACGTTGTTGTCGTTGTTTCCCTTGAAGAGGTTTTGCTTCTCATTCAAGAAGCTTCTTCACTTCTGACTGAATGGTGGAGGTTGGAAGGATTTATATTCCTTGCAGTCATCTGGTTGTTAGCACTCTTTCTGAGAATCATTGAGTTCTGAGGGCAACCTGAATAGTAAATATGGATGTGGAACCTTCTTGGAACTGCTGAAAGGGTTGTGTTGTAAACATGAGATAGGTGGTGTCATATTGAGAGAGGGCTCTCTACAGCGTAATCCTTTCAGTAGTTCCAAGAAAGTTCCACACCCATTTGCACTCTGATAAAGGTGACACTGAGGACACAGATAAACCTCCAAGTGGCCTCAGCGGCTCTCAGAAGGAGTGCTAACAACCAGATGACTGCAAGGAATATAAATCCTTCCATCCTCCATCATTCAGTAAGAAGCTTCTTGGATGAAAAACAAAATGTTTTTCCAATGAAAAAAAAAACAAAAAACAAAGTCCAGTTGCCTTTTAAAAAAGCACCTTTGGATCATCAGAACTAGTGATGATGGGACCAGCACTGATGATGTTGCCTAGTTTGGCTAATGAAACATTTGCAAGAAAACCACCAAGCTCAGACAGCACCAAATACTCCTCATTTCAACCCTGAGTTACAAATATTCTCTTTTACAACAATGACTTTCTATGATTACAGGGAAATGAGGTCAAATTGGGGGCCCTTAACATACAAAAGATCTGTAATAATCTTAACAGGCTTACTCTTCACAATATTAAAAAAAAATTCTGTGCTGAGCTATCCCAACCATGTTTTTAATACCTACAAGTCTCTTCCATATATCAGACAAGGTTTGTTTATTCTCAGCCCTTTCTGGATATGATATGCACAAGATTTAACCAGGGGCTTTCAGCATGTAAAATAGAAGTCTATTATTGTTATAATCAACAGAAGCTGTATTTTTAGCTCCCTCTAAAGAAGAGAGACGGTGATTTTGCAGATCAATTCCCATTATCGTCACCACTGGCCTAGCATTGGAGAGCAGCAATATCTGAAAAATATTAGGGTCCCCAGTTACTATATATATGTTCCTTATCAAGGTTTAGTATTGTACCTAAAAAAATGTTTCTATATTCTATTTTTTCTCCTTTTCTTGCTAAGTTACAGTATATGCCTTAGCAACACAACTTCATTAGGTTTCTTCCATCACTTTCACATCTGTCCTTCACACCTTTCTGCTCTCTGTCTGAGGTTTCTTTTAGTACCTTTGAAAGTATTTAAACACTATTGTGTTCTGCTCTCAAATCCTCAGACAAAATACTAAATCAGCCCAAATGTCACGGTGGAGTAACTGATCTGTTGTTGTTTGCATTCATGCAACCTGTTCATTTTAATAACTGTGAAGGTATTTGTATTCTGTTATTACCTACTTTTGTAGATAAAGGCCAGAATGCATCTACAAGAACCCTCTTATGGAAACAAAGAGACAACTCAACTCACAGTTGAGTAATAAATATAATCTTCTAAAGAGAAGTGTGATATAGAACCATTCGTCCAACATCTACAACTAACAACATTCAATAAGAGATAATATTACTTCATTACAATTTCAAACTGCCTTGTATGAAACCAGACTTTTTCATGTAGGGGTTTATTTTATTTTATACTGTCAAAGCAATAATTCTGAGTCATCCGGGTCATGGTTGTCCCAAAGGTGCTTTTCCAGCCTTTCATTCCCCATTATTTTGTCAGAGCTGAAGAAGCGAAATATCTTCAAAAGAAAAGAAAAAAACCAAAGAAGGCCAGTTGCCTCCTAAAAGCAATTATCAACTCATGACCCTTTTGAACAATTCACAAAAACATGTACATGTGAAAATTTATCAGGCTGGATTCCCACTTGTGTCATGCCATAGTGCACTTTATGGGTTATTGGGTCCCATGCAGAGGTGGTATTCAGCCGGTTGTGACCAGTCCTGGAGAACTGGTAGTGGAAATTTTGAGTAGTTTGGAGAACCGGCCAATACCACCTCTGACTGGCCCCATCCCCCTCTATTCTCTGCCTCCTGAGTCCCAGCTGATCGGCTGGGTCTTCTTTGGTTGCCCTGCACAGGAGAATGGAGCTGGAAAGCAGGTTAGTGAGATGGGGAGGGAATGGAGATTTTGCAATATCCTTCCTCTGCCATGCCCACCAACCATGCCCACAAAACATTGCATGGAATCCACCACTGGTCCATGAGTGATTTAAATCCATTCTCCCTTGAATTACAATGACTCTTATCTAGCCCCAATTTAGTTCTGATTGTTAGTTGACCAGATAGTTATGTATACCGTCAACCCTGAAGCTGGCCTAAAAGACACCATTTTGGGGGGCTTCAGTGTTGCCACACTGGAGCTGAGGGATAGGGAGGGGGAATAGAGATAGAGGGAGTTTGTAGCCAAAACAAAATACTTTATCCTGGGAACCAAGGACATTCCCACAGATGACCGGGGAGAGGAAGAGTGAAGTTACCAGGCAACTGGAAGACACAATGATTGGACCATGTGATTGATTATTCTTCATGCCCGACACACATCACTATTCAACTGAAGATGTCAGCCAATGTAGTTGAGATTTTGTGCATGCAAAGGATGAGCCTTACCATTAAATTATAACCTTCCTGTTGTGGTCCACCAACAGCCTGCAGAACTGGCAGCAGAGTTGGACAGTGAGGAGGAACATGGGCCGGTCCTGGAGTCTGGGGAGGGCTCAGATCGAGGGATCTGTGTCTGACACAGAGATGGGACCAGGGCCATCTGAGAGTTATATGCTGACTCCAGAGCCTCCAGAATCTGACATCAGTGAGGGAGAGGAACAGAGGGAGCCTGTTCCCAGTGTGCACTTGCACAGAACTGTCAGAAGGCAAGAACAGTTAAGACAAATGGAAGACTCTGGAGTAAGGCTTGGAGATGATTGGCCCCTCCCATAAGACATAAAGGAGAAGCATAGGGACATGAGCCTTTGCAGGAAGCAACTTTGTTCATTCTGATTGGTTTAAACTCTGACTCTCCGTGTTGACTTTGTGTTCCATTTGGCCTTATACAGCTAATTGGCAATTCAGTGGTTGACAACATTTCAAGGAAGATAAAGGTGGGTCCTTATCAGCCTTATCCCCAAAAGACTGTGGTAAACTTCTGTTGGACTATTCACAAACTGTTTGGGACTCATTATGGGCTGTGAATGAATATAATTCACAGCCATTGATATAAAAGAAAAGGTTTTTGGGACTAAGCATGTGATTGTTACTGTCTCAGGAAGCCTTGATCAGAACATTTACCAGGCAAAGGCAATTGCATCTCTCATACTATTTTATTAAAAAAAAATGAGAAGGAGAAGTAGTTTGATGAAGCATCAAGACATCCTTTGTCACAGTACATCAATAGGAAAAGAGTTTTGATTGGAAACAAATAGAAATAGCAAACTACTGGAAACACTTCAGTGGCAAGCACATCTGAGCAACAGATAGATAATACAACAAGAATTCAGAGAGAGGAGAACTTAATAGGGGACAAACTCATCATTTCCTTCTGCAATAATAAGTTCTTTTGTACAGAAATGGAACAATATTTGGACTTTAGAAGAGATAACCTTGGAGAGAAGATAATTAGTGCTAGGGTCTTGTGGACTTTGAGGGATGGGAGACAAACTGACCTGTACTTTTTTTTAAAATCAGGTTTAATATTAGAAGGAAGTTCCTTACAACAAGAGTAGTTAAGCCAGATGTCTCCAACCTGCAGAATTCAGGCTGTAGACAACTCTGGAAAGCTAGTAATGAGATCTCACTTATATTTTGTTATGAGAAAAGCATAAAATAACTTTAATAAAAATATAATGTATAGGTAGTCCTCAAGTTAGGACCACAACTGAGCCCAAATTTTCTATTGTGAAGTGAGACATTTGTTAAATGAGTTTTGTCTCCTTTTTACAACCTTTCTTGCCACAATTGATTGAATATGGAATATGTAAAGGAATATGGAGTTGAAATAAAAGATATGCAATTAGATAAAATACTTTTGGGTCCAGAGAAAAGTTTGATATCTAAATTATATAATTATTTATTAGAATACGAATTGGCTGAGGAAACGGTGAAAGGACCAATGTTAGCTTGGGCAAAAATTTTGTCACATTATAGATTTGGATGATTGGGGGAAATTTGGCAAAAATCTCACACTAATAAAGTCAGTATCACACAAGGAAAATTTTTACAAAATGATGTGTAGATGGCATCTGGCACCCTCTAGATTAGTTAAAATATTTCGGACAGCAAACCCAAGCTGTTGGAAATGCAAAGAAAATAGGTACTTACTTTCATCTTTGATGGACATGACCTGAGACGAAGAAGTATTGCACAAAAATGAAAGTGTGGATAGAAGAAATCATAAAATGCAACCTGGAGTGGAAACCGGAACTTTTCCCCCTGGGAATGATTAAAGGGGATCACCCCCCTAAAGAGATTTCATCATCCACTTATTAACAGCGGTGTGGATTTCACTAGCACAATACTGGAAAAAGCCTAATGTACCACCTCTACGCATTATCATTCAAAAAACATATGAGTGTGTCGAAATGGAGAGGCTCACGCTTAAACTAAATGGGAAGGAAGACTCAGACTATTACCGGGTATGGGATAAATGGTACAACTGGGTAGAACGTAAGAAAAAGACCATGAAGAAGAAATGAACCCAAGAAACATATTATATTCAGCTGTACATATGGAATGTATAATTATAACAACGGTCTTAACAGTCTCATTTTCTTTTATTATTTAAATAATAGGAAGGTTATATTGATTAAATAACAGTTATAATCCAACGGTAATAATAGTAGAGTATTGTGTATTACTTATTATTCAGGATGTAAACCAAAAAAAAGTTAACGAATATACACCATTTTTAGTTATTATTGATTATTATCTTCTATCAAATTTGATATCCAATGTAAAAAGTAAGAAAAGTGCTCAATGCGCTATCTATATATTACTTCTGTACATTCTTAAGTCTGTACATTTTTAATCTTTTGTAAATAAAGTTGTTTTTAAAATTAAAAAAAAACAAAACATTTCTCCAGGCCTTCCTGTCCTTTATCATCCTCCGGAATCCATTGAAGCTCACGCCGACTGCTTCAGTGACTCCATCCAGCCACCTCCTTCTCTGCCGTCCCCTTCTTCTTCTTTTGCCCTCAATCTTTCCCAGCATTAGGTTCTTCTCCAGTAAGTATTATTCTCCATAGAATAATTCAAATTCAAATTTATTGGACTTGTATGCCGCCCTCTCCCTAGGGACTCA
This sequence comes from Naja naja, assembly GCA_009733165.1. NCBI lineage: Eukaryota > Metazoa > Chordata > Lepidosauria > Squamata > Elapidae > Naja > Naja naja. The sequence continues at coordinate 24,316,973 of CM019156.1, read as the reverse complement.
GATCTCACAATATAAAAATTACACAATACAAAATTAAATTAATTAAAATGCAATTAAACCCCAAGCCCAACAAAATCTAAAAACCAGTAAAACTTAGTGTAAAATACAATTAAAAAACCCACCCCACTTCACTTCAGTCCAGGCCGGCTTGCTGAAAAAAACAAGTCTTCAGGTCGCTGGGGAAGGGCAGGTCGGGCTAATCAGAGCCCCAAGGGAGCTGATTCCACAGGGTGGGTGCTCCCACAGAAGGCCCCTACCCTGGGCTCCACCAGACGACACTGTCTGCCTGACGGCACCAGGAGGGCCTGCCTGTGGGATGGGGAGGCGATGGGAAGTCGATGCTGGCAGGAGATGTTCCCGCAAGTATCCCAGACCCAAGTCATGTAGGACTTTGTATGTTAACACCAACACCTTAATATTTATTTATTTATTTATTTATTTATTTATTTATTTATTTTATTTTATTTTGACTTGTATGCGCCACTCTCCAAAGGACTGGGTGGCTCACAGATAAAAACACAGAACAATCAATTATTTAAAAAGAGATTAAACTAGACAAGCCAAAATACAACTATAAAACCGAATTAAAATCAATTAAAACCCACCCTCTCCCCAGGAGATCAGTCCAGCCCAGCCTGTAAAAACAACCAGGTTTTAGATCGGCGTCGGAAGAGGAGAGATCGGGAGACAGCGAGCTCAGCGGGTAGTGATTCCATAAGGTGGAGACGACAGAATAGGCCCTTCGGGGCACCGCCAGCCGACATTGCCGTGCAGACAACACCCGAGTCCCAGCCTGTGTGCTCACACAGGGCAACATTTGATATCGGCAGGAGAGCGCTCCCACAAGTACCGGACCCATGCCATGAAGGACTTTGAATGTTGCGTCCAGAACCTTGAATTGCACCGGAGACTGCAACCAGCCCAGCAATGCAGGTTTTAGATCGCTGAAAGAGCTCATCACCAGCCGAGCTCAGGGGTAACATTCCATAAGGCCGAGTATCGGGAAACTCCGCATCTCGTGACAACACCCCGCTGCAGCCTGTGTGCTCACACAGGGCAACCGCATTTGATATCGGACGCCTCCCACAAGTACCCCGACCCATGCCATGAAGGACTTTGAATGTTAACGCCAGAACCTTGAATTGCACCCGAGTTGGCAACCAGCAGCTCACACAGGAGGGGCGTAACATGGGAGTATCGGGAAACTCCCATCACAACCCGTAGCTGCATTCTGCACCAGCTGAAGCAGATGGTATGCAAGGACAGTTCTACATAGAGAGCGTTGCAGTAGACAAGTCAGGATGTAACAAGTGCGTGAGTGACCGTGTGAAGGGCATCTCGATCCAGATAAGGGTGCAGCTGGCGAACCAGCCAAACCTGGGCAAAGGCCCCCCTGGGCACGGCTCCCACCTGGCTCCTCCAAACTGAGCCATGAATCCAGGAGAACCCCCAGGTTCCACGCCCTATCCACAGGGGGCAACACCTCTCCCCCATGGCCAAAGATGGAATATATTCACTGGAGAGAGATGCCTGTACACACAGCCACTCAGTCTTGGCCGGATTGAGCTGTAGTTTGTTCCTGCCCATCCAGATCCATACCACATCCAGACAACGGGACATCACAGAGAGGGCATCACTGATTTGGTTTGGGGTGGAGATGTATAACTGGGAACCATCAGCATACTGATGATACCTCACCCCAAAACCCCAGATGATCTCACCCAGCGGCTTCATATAGATGTTGAACAGGAGGGGCGAGAGGACCGACCTCGACCCCACACGTGAGAGCCCTTGGGGCCGACCTCTGCCCCCCTGCCAAAACTGATTGCGAACACCCCAAGAGGTAGGAGGAGAACCACTGCAAAACAGTGCCTCCCACTCCCAAGCCCTCAAGGCGCTGCAATAGGATACCATGGTCGATGGTATCGAAAGCCGCCAAGAGATCTAATAGGACCAGGACAAAGGAAAAACCTCTGTCCTGGGCCCTCCAGAGATCATCCACCAGGGCAACCAATGCCGTCTCTGTACTGAACCCGGGCCGGAAGCCCGATTGATAGGGATCTAGAATTAATAGAATGGGGCAAATAAAATGGGGCAAAACTCACTTAACAAATGTCTCGGTTAACAACAACAAAAATTGGGGCTCCATTGCACTCATCAGTCGAGGGTTACCTGTATTACAGCAGAGGCAAAAATCCCCAAATTTTTTGAGTCTCCATGCCCAAGCAATGCTCTCCTGTGTAGGGATGGGCTGCTGGGGGTTTGCAGGGGTTTGGGAGAACCCCTAGCTAAGATTCTGTGCAGTTCAGAGAACCCCCAAATCCCACTCCTGGCTGGCCCCACCCCACCCCGCCCACCCCACCCTGCCCCTCCTAGGAGTCCCCACGTGTCCCGTTTTGGATGCTGGTAAGTGCAGGGTACTCGTGGAGGCTCCGGAGGGGCGAAAAACGGGCCTCCCAGAAGTTTGGGAAGGTCAGAAATGGGCCCTTTTCCAGCTTCCAGAGAGCCTCCAGAGCACAAGGAGGCCATTTTCACCCTCCCGGAGGCTTGAGGAAAGCCTCCAGGGCCCAGGGAGGGCAAAACCGTCCCCCCATGGTGCAGGAGGCTGACTAGGCCATGCCCATCATGGCGATGCCCACCCAGCAACTGGGCAGAGAACCCTTTGTTAAATTTTTTGAAGCCCACCGCTGCTCCTGTTTCTCATATTTGCTGTCAGCGTGGAAAGTGCCTGCCAGTCAGGAGTCAGATCTAAGGTAATGTTTTTGGTGGCTTTGAGAGGGGATGATGGGTATGATCTGTGAGTGAGTCCCCAAAATCAAAACTCACAGGAGAATGCAGGAAACAAAGTTGGGTCGAGAAATTCTCTGAGAGGTATTCTTCAGGAGAGAGGCAAGAAAAGTTGGTCAATAATTTAACTCTGAGAGGAGCGCCCAGGTATCCGTTTTCCTCTGTGCAGACACGGCGCCAAATCCAGAGACTGAATTCAATCATTAAAGTGTGAAGCTGGGGGGATTTTAGAGCTGCTTTGAGCACAAATCTCTATAAGGCCTTAACTACGGAGCTGCCGCAATTGGTGCCTTCAAAATAATTATCTTTCTGAAGTTCAAGGTTAGCAGCTCAGGCAGCTGCAAGGCTGTTGATATGAAATACCACCATCGTAGTGGCGAGAGATTGGGGCTGCTCCTAGAATAATTCACAGCCTGGATCTAAACTTTATTTCAAGCCATCACGGACCTTGGAGCATCGGCTCCTAACTAGCAATGAGGAACTGCCAGAATAAAATAGGCTGTCAACATTATCAACCAGAGAAACTGAATCTGCCACTGGAGGGAAGAAGGGGGCAGGAGAAATGCTGGGCTCCTAAAAAAAAAATAGAGAATAGATAATGTAACAGAATAATAGCAGAATTGGGAGGGACCTTGGTAGTCTCCTAGTTCAACCTTTGTTCAGACAGGATGATTTGAGACAGGCATAGTATCTAGGAACCTATTTTAATTCTTCTACAGGGCCAATTTGTCTTCTGCAAATGACACGCTCCAGAGGTGGTATTCAGCCGGTTCTGACCAGTTCTGGAGAACCGTTAGCAGAAATTTTGAGTAGTTCAGAGAACCGGCAAATGCCACCTCTGACTGGCCCCGTCCCCATCTCTTCTCTGCCTCCCGAGTCCCAGCTGATCGGATGGGTCTTCTTTGGTTGCCCTGCACAGGAGAACGGAGCTGGAAAGCAGGTTAGTGGGATGAGGAGGGAATGGGATTTTGCAGTAACCTTCCCCTGCCATGCCCACCAAGCCATGCCATATCCACCAAGCCCACAGAACCAGTAGTAATTTTTTTTAATCCCACCACTAACACACTTCCTGAAACCCACAAGTTTTTGCTATCCACATTTGCAAGGTTGTTCTGAGAAGGAATGTGACAGACAGGGGTTCAGTTTGCGAGCATGATCTGCTCAAGCATCTACTCCAGAAGGATATTTTGCCAGGAACGTTGTTAACAGTGGTCTATTCCCTGCTAAGCCACATTAAAGATAAAGTTGGCTCTAGCTCTTCCTAATAAAGGTTTTTGCATATTCAGCAAATAATTAACTCGCTGCTTTCCCTTCGGTAGGAAGGTATCACTCATTTTACACACCAGCTTCTACTGAGCCAGCAGTTTGAAAGCGGGCAACTGTGAGTAGATGGGCATCACTTCAATGAGCAACTTAACCAGCAATTGAAAGGAGCCTCCAACTGGGCAATGATGATATCACCATTCAACCCTTTCAACCAGGAATCACTTCAGTGCTCACGACACAAATGTAGTAATGATCACTCATTCTATATCTATATATATTTTCTTTTCAGGACCCCATAATCCCTTGCAGGGTGGAGTCTGGCCAACTGAATGGAGCTAGCAGAGTGTTTTAATGGCCAGATACCTTTCCTGTCACCAATGCGGAGTTTTGTTCAGCAGATATATTCTCGTTGTGCCCAGAGAGAGAAATATCTGCCTCTACCTAGAATCGAACTCACAGCCTCCTGATTGTGAGGTGAGAGCCCCACCTCCAGGCCATCGCACCACTCCCATTCTATATCTATATCTATATATTACTAAAACTTTTGTTGTCATGACCTTTAACTGAGCGGAACAGTGCATCACAGGACAACAATTTTTGAACTAAGGTAACCCAAATGGGTCAACTTGCAGAATGCATCCAAAGTCTGGGACCCATGATTCCTGAAGGAATGACATTTGGGGAAATGGTGGCTATTTCAGTGCTGCTGGCTACTGCTGTAGGCATGTGATCTTTGTTTTCAATGTTCTATGACAGTTTCCCAGTCAGTCTTGCAATCCCCAATCCCTCCCACCCAGTAGCAGCCACTTACCTGCCTGCTAGGAAGGAAGGAAGGAAGGAAGGAAGGAAGGAAGGAAGGAAGGAAGGAAGGAAGGAATATGGAAGGAAGGAGTATGGAAGGGGAGGGGCGAGGAGACAAAGGAGAGATTTCTGGGGCCCCTGCAAGATTTCCACAAGGAGAAATAACTTCTGTTCCCACTGCCATTTTGCCTGCTCTTGATCATTCTGTTTCTCTGTTTAGGTAAGGAACTATATCTGAAACAATGACCCAGCGGGACACAGGTTGTCTAGTGATCTCTTAAAGTGGAGTTGTTGAAAAGATGGAATCATTAGATTAGATTAACAGAGTTGGAAGGGACCTTGACCTTGTAGGTCATCTAGTCCACCCCACTCCCACCCACCCCGCCCAAGCAGGAGACCCTATACCATCTTTATTATTGGGTAACAGATCTTTGCCCGGAAGCAAAACCTTATTCATTTATTTCCTAAAATAATGTGCCTCATTTTCCATTCAGATGGCCAATCGGTGTGGCAAGATGGCAAAAAAATAGGCCACATCTCAAACTAGTCATTACAGGAAAACATCTAGAAGAAGCTGCTGTATTTTTTTCTTCTGTCATGCCACTCATAAATCTGGACTAATTGTCTCAAACCTATTCCTTTTCTTTTTTTCTTTCTTTTTTTATTGCGGCACTTGTCGATCAGCAAAGAAAAAAAAAATACAGTATCCATTCTCGGCCATTAGCATCACAATAACGTTGTTGCTTTCTTATTTGAAGTATGAGTTTCCTTCCCTCTCAAAAGCAAAGGAAGGGACGGAGAAAAAAGGAGAGACACACCTGACTTTATAAGGTGTAATGGGAGAAAATGCCAGTCCCTGAAAAATATACTGTTAAGGAACAATGTGTGCTAATTATAATCTTAAACCTTCTGCCAGGGCAGAAATAACATAATATAAAATCGAACATGTCATGCAATTGGTCTATCATGGCAGCCTTATGATTACATATCAAAGCTAAATGCTTTAGATGCAAGCTTCAAGAGACGTGATTGACTTACCTGCTCTAAGGCAACTAAGAGACGAGTGAGGAAAGGTTGCCACAGTTTTACTCGCCGCTTCGTTGAAGTGACTCGATAGCTTTGGCTCAAAAATGCGGCTTTGCCAAACCACCCCGCAACAACGGTGCTGCGCATTAAGTAGGGAAAGAGGCACCGCCAAACGTAGCTTGCTATGAACTAGAAAGACAACGTCCTCTCCCTTTTTTGGCAGCTGAAGAAGATGCCATGCAGAACAAGAGTTGGAACACATCTGTGCTACCTCCTAGCAGTCAACAAGCATAATCTTAGGATTTAAGAATCAGGTTTAGGAATAAACTCCACATGGCTCCACAGAGATTAAAAAGAAAATGTAGCCTGGAGGGGAAATTTCAGGAGTGAAGACAATGACTTATAATTCTGAATGTTCTTGCTGCCTTCTCCTGCCTTTCCTCTTCATGAGTTGTGGACCAGATAGTATTGAAGTTTCAGTAAGACATCATATCTCCATTTTGAGTACTGTATCAACAGTTGCTATCTTTGCACCAAAGGTAACCATATTGTGAGGACTTAGGCACAACCTTTTGTAGAATAATAGAATGTAAGAGTTGCAAATGACCTTGGGAAATCATCTACTTCAACCTAGTAGATCTTGGGACAGTCGTATTCATGATCCTCAAGAGCCAAGAGATCAAAAATGAAACCTACATTGATCTGGTTTGCACCTTCCCACTTAGTGTCAATGTCAGTGTTTCAACCGATGCCCTATTTAAATCATGAGCCTCAGGCAAGAAATCCAGTTATTCAGGGGCTAAGACACTGAGCTTGTCAATCAGAAAGGTCGGCAGTTCAGCGGTTCGAATCCCTAGCACCGCATAACGGAGTGAGCTCCTGTTACTTGTCCCAGCTTCTGCCACCCTAGCAGTTTGTAAATGCAAGTAGAAAAATAGGGACCACTTTGGTGGGAAGGTAACAGCATTCTGTGCACCTTCAAAGGCATTTAGTCATGCCAGCCACATGACCACGGAGACATCTTCGGATAGTGCTGGCTCTTCGGCTTTGTAATGGAGATGAGCTACACCCCCTAGAGCCAGAAACAACTAGTACGTATGTGCTACTGAGGGTCTCCATCGAGATGACCTTGATGTTGCCGGCTGGCATGTGCTTTGTTTTGACTGAAATGCAAGTTCATGATGCAGCTATGAGGTCCTATTCCACATCCCCCTTGCCTATAGCAACTCGAGAGCAGGTCCATTCGCGAGTTGACAGTCAACTGGAATCAAACTTCACAGGAACATCTTAACTTATCAGAATTTTGTGATACAGTTTGCTATTCAAAGCCGTGCTTCAAGTCTGGAAGAAAACACAATGTTCCTCCAGGAATCTTCAGGCAACTGGGCAAGTCAATCCACATTCAGAAAAGAGAAAGAGAATTTCTTTTTTTAAGGACTTGTCTAGAAATGCCTTTGTCTGCCCCAACAACTGACCAAATGCCTTCTCTACACTGCCTGGAGACATGAGCTCTGCCCAGGTTCACCTCTCTGTGGAGCTGGCGTACTTTGTTTGTAGGCTTCCTAATCCCTTCCCCCCCTCCCCTTCATCTCTTCTTTGTGTTTCAGAGGCATTGTTATTATTATTGCTATTATTAATCTGTTTGCAAAGTCTGTACAATTTCAGCCTCCATAAACTGCAAGTTAATTAAGCCTTGATCCCTGGGACCCAGGTTGCTACAAGGAGATAAGCAACATCTTTTGTTTGCTATAAACAGCTGTGGTCCTGGACCAGATTCCAAGGATTTGCTCCTTTTGAACCAGAGCAAAAAAACAATCCTTGGTAATTAAATCTAGACATATTCTTTCAGAAAGTGGTGAGAGTCCTGATGCCACTTGCTTAGTGCATCTCTCAAAGGGTTTTTAGGAATATAATGGTTTTTCGGCGCAACCCTTGGGAAGTTAAGACCAGAGCTTGTGAAGCAGCTAGAGTACAGATAAGAGTATCACATTAATAATGGCTTAGCTTTTGAGGTATGGAGAAGAACTTCTTTAGAATTGGGTTGCAAGGCAAGTTGCTTGAGAAAACCTGGCAACAAGAGAAGCTGCTTCTTCCCAGGAATTCCATGGGAATCAAAAGCTAGGAAAACAGGGGTGTGCTTTAGGCACAGCACATATTCCCTAGCTGTTCATGTGATTTAAGGGCAGACCTGAATTCCAATTATTCTAGTTTAGTTGGCGGATTATTTCCTGTTCTGTATGTTACAAAATTAGCTGCCATCTGGAATTACCTATCAGTAGGAAATCCACAGTGGTCACTAAAATCCAGCATCTACACACTCATTAATGTACTTTATTTTTGGTAAATATGCAGCAAGAGGGAGATTGTTAAGTATTCTGTTTTACCCCAGTCTGAATCCCTCCTGATGCTAGGCCTACAGCTTTCATCCGTCTTCATGGGCATACTTGCTAGTCATTGATGATGGAAACTTTACCCTCCAACCTGGAGAAGGACTCAGCTAGGAGAAATTCAGTGGTGGGGTTCAATTTTTTTTTACTACCGCTTCTGTGGGTGTGGCATGGTGGGTGTGGCAGGGGAAGGATACTGTAAAATCTCCAGTCAGAGGTGGTATTTGCTGGTTCTCTGAACTACTCAAAATGTCCGCTACCTGTTCTCCAGAACTGGTCAGAACCTGCTGAATGCCACCTCTGGAGAAATTCCTCCTAGCTCTTCATAGTGCTACATCTCATACAAAATGCCAGTGTCTTCAAAAGGCTATGAGCTCTGGATTATCAACAACTGAATGACCATCAGTTGGTGGCAAAGGCAGAAATAGAACTCTCTGCAGGCCTCTAGTGATCATTTGAATTTTTGCAGGCCAGAACTGGTAGCCCTAAAGAAGCTTCTTTTAATTAAATGAGCTATTAATCTAGTTCACTCTTGTCTGCTTTGGAAATTAAATGGTTGATGTTATCAGGATAAAAGCTAGATTACGAGCACAATTGAGCCCAAAATGTATGTTGCTAAGTGAGGTAGGGAAAGCCAAGGGAAATCATCAAAACCATAAAAAGGCGAAAGTTAGAATATTTGGACCTGCGATGCGACACCTGCAAAAACACGACCCATGTCACTTAATCCTGCAGAGAAAAATTGAAGGCAAACGAAGTCCAGGCAGAAGAAGAACATCATGGCTTCAAAATCAAAGGGACTGGTTTGGACAAAACTCAGCATCCCCTTTTCGTGATAAAAATAGGATTGCCAACCTGATTGCTAACGTCCAATGACGGATATGGCACAAGAAGAAGAAGTGAGATAGATCTTCAGGAATGTTGCCTCATTTTGATCACGTGACCATGGGGATGCTACAATGGTCGTTAAGTGTGAAAAAAACAGTCATAAGTCCCCCTTTTTTCAGTGTTGTTGCAACTTTGAACAATCACTAAATGATCTGTTGTAAGTCAATGACTATTTATATCAGGGGTCTTCAAACTTGACAGTTGTAAGACTTGTGGACGTCAACTCCCAGAAATCCTCCTCCAGTCATGTTAGCTCAGGAATTCTGGGAGTTGAAGTCCACTTCAACTTGCCACGTTTGAAGACCCTTGATCTATATTCACAAATATGAACCTTATATACCAAACTGCAAATGCTATGGGACCTGAGATAGATGTTTAGTTTGGACTAATGGATATTTCCATTCTGGACAGGATTAGCAGAACCACGACATGAAAAGACAGCATACTTTTTTTTAACCTACAAACCTTTATTCTAATTCTTCTTAATCCTGTTCTGTGCTGAATCCTATTTGGGATTTTAATGAAGCCCAAAATCTGGTAGCCTTGGGCGTCTGAATGATATCAGATTTCCTTCCGTTTGTATGCATTTCCTCAATCATCTGTGATTTACCAAATCATATTCAAATATACATTTTGTTTTCTCACAAAAACACAGTTGATGTGTTTTGTACGAAAGTCTCTTATTTCAAAATCCTTTTTTTCTTCTGCTCTCGTTTAAAGCTGAGAACTGCCTCACCAAATTGGAAAAAGAGCTAACTAAATCCAGCAGATAACTGCAAGCTGATCTCTGCATTAGTCTGGGCAGCCTGCTTTAAAATGAAATACTTCAGCATCCCTGACTCACAGTGCAGAGATAAACCGAGCCTGCCAATTAAGTTTGGCTTCTGGGCAAAATGTAACCTCACAATACAGACATATGAGAAGTCATTACTAACCGAGCTTGTTCTGAAAGCTATGTTGGCATGTCTCTAAAACAGAGTCCCCTGATGTTTTTGGCAAAGGTAGGTGGGGAGAGAGGGGATGGTCCCGCATGAGCGGCCGGCAAATGTGCATGCACACAGATCCATTTGCATAAGTAGCATGTATGTCCCAGCAAGCTTTCATGCCTAACGTGGAAATGGAACTCATGGTTTCCTGGTGATTGATCCAAAGTAATGCATCTGGTTTTCATGCCTAAAGCAGGATTAGAACTCACAGACTCTTAGTAGTTGGCCCAAAGTCACCTAAGCCAGCTTTCATGACTAAGGTGGGACTACAATTCACCATCTCCTGTGGATTGTCCCAAAGCCACCCAGGCAGCATTCATGCTCAACAAGGAACTAGAACTCACTGACCTCTGGTGATTGGCCCAAAGTCACCTAGCCAGCTTTCATGACTCAGGTGGGACTAGAATTCCCCATCTCCTATTGATTGGCCCAAAGTCACCCAGCTGGCTTTCATGATTAAGGTGGGACTAGAATTCACCATCTCCTGTGGATTGGCCCAAAGTCACCCAGCTGGCTTTCAAACTTAAAGCAGGACTAGAACTCACGGTCTCCTGATTCTAGGCCAATCTTTTCTACCATTATCATTCTCAGTCACTCAGTATTTTGGAAGGCTGGGTTTGGTGTTATTAAATGGTGTCAAGCTGGGATACACTACCTCACAATTCCAATTCTTTAGGCAGCTGTAGACTATTCAATGGTAGGATTATAAGTGTGAGAATAACCTTGGGGGCCAGGACAAGGGGCCACAACCAAGAAAATGGTCAGAGAAATGAAATCTTAATCCAAAGGAGAAACAATGTGACAAAATGACTCACACCAGACACTCCTTAATTCTCCTATAGACAAGAGGAAGGAGGACTTTCAGACTTGCAAGATTCTGTTATTGTAATCATAATCCATTTTACAAGACTCAATGGATATCAACCTTTCAAGGTAGGACAGACAAAGAAACCAATAACTACGTTTATTATAAGGTAACAGTAAAAGAATCTTGCAAATCTCAAAATATCTCAGAGATGTTTCCATGTCTGCTTTGAACTCGTATTTTGCTTCTCTGACTGTTGTCTTGGTTATGGCTTTTCCTTCTGTACCTCAAGGTTATTCCCACACAAATAAGAGATACGTACTTCCCTAGGGTTTGAAAAGAATGAAGTGGGAGGGGGGAAAAGGAAACAATCCGCTCCAAGATAGTTATTAGTTAAATTAAATAAACCCTGCAAGTGAAAGCTGCTATGTACTGTACATTTAGATTTGCAAGTGCAAATACTGTCGGAGTGCTTTTTCGCTCTCTCCTCTTCATTTATGACCTAAAGAAGAGTTCAGCAGTGGTGACAGGACGTTCAACAACTTCTTAAAAGAAACTCAAAAGCAAAAAAGAAAGCAAGAAAGCAAGAAAGCAAAGCAAGCAAAGCAAGCGAAAGAAAGAAAGAAAGAAAGAAAGAAAGAAAGAAAGAAAGAAAGAAAGAAAGAAAGAGTGAGTTACTTCCTGGATTTGCTCTCAACTCTAAAGCAGTAAATCCCCATCTGTCCTTCTGTAGAAGCCAACGAGGGTAAATACAAGGCTAAAATTCACACACTTGTAACCTCTTCAATTCATCATCTGACTAAAACTTTACTCACTGTGCCTCACATCAGAGCTACGATTTATAACAATAGGTAGTTTTTTTTTGTTCTGTCTACTACAGGTGGTCCTTGATTTACAACAGTTCGCTTAGTGACCATTCAAAGTTACAACAGTACAGGTAAGCCTCAACTTACAACAGTTCACTTAGTGGCCATTCAAATTTACAACGGTGCTGAAAAATATGACTTACGAGTGCTTCTAAAACTTACAACATTTGCAACATCCCCATGGTCATATGATCAAAATTCAGAGGCTTGGCTACTGACTCATTTGTCAAGGTTCCAAGTAACAAGACCCAATACAATCAAAAACCTGAGGCCTAGGTGTTCCTCAAAGTACAGATTTATTAGGCACGTCATGGTGGCACATCTGGTGAAAACCAGACTCCCACAGTTTTCCCCACCCAAATTAAAAGTCACAGTTCTTCCCCCTAGTCCACATGTCCATCACAGGGTCCAATCTGGTCACAACCCCAACACCAGTTGGTTTCAGTCCATGCCTCCCTAACTTGTGAGATCATCTTTGATTCCAGTGGTGAGATTCAATTTTTTTTACTACCGGTTCTGTGGGTGTGGCTTGGTGGCATGGCAGGGAAGGATACTGCAAAATCTCCATTCCCTCCCCACTCCTGGGGGAAGGTTACTGCAAAATCCCCATTCCCTCCCCACCCCACTAACCTGCTTTCCAGCTCCATTCTCCTGTGCAGGACAACAAAAGAAGACCCAGCCAATCAACTGGGACCCAATGGGAGGTAGAGAATAGATGAGGGCAGGGCCAGTCAAAGGTGGTATTTGCCGGTTCTCTGAACCACTCAAAATTTCCGCTACCGGTTCTTCAGAACTGGTCAGAACCTGCTGAATATTATCTCTGCTTAGTTCCCAGGAGAAAGAATTGTAGTTGGGCTAAAAGTCCCCAGCTATCTCTATTCCGCCCTCCTGTTCCCATAGCTCCAACCAGCATAGTTGTGGCAACCCTGAAGATGCTTCAAAATGGCTGCAGGCTGCATCATGTTAATGATGGTTGCAGTGTCCTGGGGTCATGTGATCACTTTTGGTGACTTTCTGACAAGCAAAGTCAGTGAGGGAGCCAGATCCACTTAACTGCCCTGTTTCTAAGCTAACAGCTGCACTGATTCCCTTAACAACTGTGGCAAAGCAAGGTCGTAAAATGGGGCAAAACTAGCTTAACAAAGGTCTCACTTAACCACAAAAATTTGGAGCTCAATTGTGGTCTTAAGTCGAGGACTACTTGAAGTGAATAAAAGGGACTTATGGCCATTTTTCACACTTATGACCATTGTTGCATCCACATGGTCACGTGATCAAAATACAGGTGCTTGGCAACTGACTCATATTTATGATGGCTGTAGTGTCCTGGGGCCATGTGATCCTCTTTTGTGACCTTCTGAGGAGCAAAGTGAATGCGGGAAGCCACATTCAACTTAACAACCCTGTTACTAACGAAACAATTGCAGTTATTCACTTAACAACGGTGGCAAGAAAGGTCTAAAATGCCAAAACTCGCTTAACAAATGTCTCACATAGCAACATAAAGTTTGGGCTCAATTCTGGTCATAAGGATTACCTTTATTTTACCCCACATCCTATAAGGAGTGTAAGGGATGCAGTGGCTCAGTGGCTAAGATGCTGAGCTTGTCAATCAGAAAGGTTGGCAGTTCGGTGGTTCGAATCCCTAGCGCCACGTAATGGAGTGAGCTCCCATTCCTTGTCCCAGCTTCTGCCAACCTAGCAGTTCGAAAGCACGTAAAAATGCAAGTAGAAAAATAGGGACCCCTTTGGTGAGAAGGCAACAGCATTCTGTGCGCCTTATCGGCGTTTAGTCATGCCAGCCACATGACCAGGGAGACGTCTTCGGACAGCGCTGGCTCTTCAGCTTTGTAAATGGAGATGAACACTGCCCCCTAGAGCTGGAAACGACTAGCATGGATGTGTGAGGGGACCTTTAATAATTAGATAATAAGAATAAGAATAAGAATTGTAGAAGTGTACGTCAGCTGCAATCCCATGGAGCAAAGTGTTGACAACACCTTGGAGACTGAGGACAACAAACATACTTGGGACTGCCCTTGCATACCATCCGGAGATTGCAGCTGGTGCAGAATGCGGCCGCGTGGGTGGTGATGGGAGTTACCCAGTTCTCCCATGTTACCCCCCTCCTGCGCGGCCTGCATTGGCTACTGATTGCGCTCCAGGTGAGATTCAAGGTTTTAGTTTTGACATTCAAAGTCCTACATGACATGGGTCCTCAATATTTGAGGGAGCGTCTTCTTCCGATAGCTAGTGCCAGCCTGTGCGCTCATAGGCAAGGACTCCTCGGGGTCCCGTCGGCAGGTCAATGCCGGCTGGTGATTCCCCGACAACGAGCCTTTTCTGTCGCGGCCCCCGACCTCTGGAATCAACTGCCTCTGGAGCTCCGTCTGGCCCCTGATCTCCGCACCTTCCGCCGTGAATTAAAGACCTGGTTATTCGACCAACCTGGGCTGTGACCCCTCCCTGGGGGAGGGATGGTTTTTAATGTATATTATTGTCGTGTTTTATATTTGGGCTTGTTTTGGTTTAATGTTTTTTTAAATATTTATTGTTCTGTGTTTTTAGTTGTGAGCCCGAGTCTTGGAGATGGGGCATACAAGTTCAAATAAATAAAATAAATAAATAAATAAATTCAATACTCATTGTCGTAAAAGCAAACTACTCACTGGAAACGCCGATAAGGGAGCTAAAATGTAAATAATTTCCTTGAAGTCCAAAGCCACGGGTTGCAAGACGGGTTCTGAAAGCTTCTCCTTTATGAACACCTGCCCGAAGGAAATCCATTTTCATTAGCAGGGTTCAAATTATGGATTGTGAAGGAATGTCCTTATGGGGGTTCTACTCTTTTGAATGCAATTACAGATTCATAATAAGCCATAGTGCGGGATGTTCATTAAATGCAAAAAAATGTATCACTCAATCTTGGGGAAATAAGAAAAAAGGGGATGGGGTGTCCATTCTTATTCTCCTGTGGCTTTAATGATTTTTTAAAAAAAAATTCCTTCAACCCAATTATAGCCTCAGATTTTGATTAAGGTTTCTGGGTGGTTGTGTGTAAGAGCCATTATCCAGAAAAAGACACACAGAAGAATTGGTAGCTGGAGAGAGAGGGGGTGGGGTGGGGAGAGAGAGAGAGAGAGAGAGCACATTGGGAAATAAATCTTTTCCTGACATTTCACCATGAATTCTTGGCCAATTAGGGCAAACACTACTATCCAGTAATACGTCTCCGAAATGTTCTTCTCACTGGCAATCTCTGTCTTTCTGTCTCTCTCTCTCTCTACCTCCCTCCCTCCCTCCCACTCTCTGTGTCTCTCTCCTCTTTCTCTTTCCTCTTTCTCGCTCTTCTCTCTCTTTCTCTCTCTCTCCTCTCTCTCTCTGTCTCTCTCTCTCTGTCTCTGTCTCTCTCTGTCTCTCTCTGTCTCTCTCTCTCTCTCTCTTCTCTCTCTCTCTCTGTCTCTCTCTCTTTCTCTCTCTCTGTCTCTTTCTCTCTCTTCTCTCTCTCTTCTCTCTTTTCTCTTTCTCTCTCTTTCTCTCTCTTCTCTCTCTCTCTCTCTCTCTCTCTCCTCTCCTCTCTCTTCTCCTATATGTTTCACAGTTTGTCTTGAATGCTGAAGCCACTATCTGTGGCTTTAGTTTGTCTTGCAGTGGGTGCTAACTTAACACTTTCCCAGTTTGTCCTGAGCTTAATTTATACAGTCTGGGTGGCTCAATGCACCTTCTCGAACACTATTCATACTTTGAAGCTTTGATCTCCAATGTCTAGTATCATCTCTGAGGCTATCGAAGTCCATTACTGCATTTACCAGCCGCCTCTGTAGCTTTGTCAAAATTGCCAGATTTACACTGTTGGAACTGTCCATATTTCAGAAAGTCAATTATTCTGTTCCCATCTTTAGCCTCCACTCTTTCAATTTTACCATTTTCAGATAAGAGAACATTTTCTTTTTTTGGCTTTGCTAAAATGACCGAACTGTCTTCTTTGTTGCTTATATGTGAAGTTGTTTAAATGGCTTTGTCTCTTCCATAAACATGCAGGGCTAGTTCTAGTCTTTCCTTCAGATAGCTCTCCATCTCTTCTGCATGGCCTTTTTCTTACCACTATTAATCTTCATTCCAAGCTATAATCAAGCTTTAAAACTGATAACAGGTGACTCAAGAGTTTGCCTCAGTCTGCCTTTGCGTATTCCCATTGTTCCTTTTAAACTGAAATCCCGTTTCTATGAGATTTTTCCAAACACCTTACAAAAGAAGGGTCTATACCAGTGGTGGATAACCTTTTTGGGCTCCTGTGCCGAAAATTGTGTGCACACTTGTGCTCACGTGCCAGCAACCAGAAGCCCCCCCATGTCCCCTGCACATGCACATGCAATCCCCCGCACGCCGCACATCACTGCTCATTCACACAAAGACCTCCCACAAGCCACATGTCTCTGCGCATGCACGCACATATCCCGTGCACCCCCGCCCCAGCACATGCATGCCAGATACCAACAATCAGCTGTTGCATGGGCGGCATGCTCGTATGCACAGTGGAGCTCTTCTGGGCGACCTCTCGCATGCCAGCAGAAGTGGCTCTGCTAGCACATGTGCCATAGGTTCGCCATCACGGGTCTATACAAAGGATAACCCAGAGGTGGTATTCAGCCAGTTCTGACAGATTCTGGAGTGCAGGTAGCAGAAATTTTGAGTAGTTGGAGAACTGGCAAATACCACCTCTAACTGGCTCTGCCCCCATCTATTCTCTGCCTCCTGAGTCCCAGCTGATTGGCTGGGTCTTCTTTGGTTGCCCTGCACAGGAGAACAAATCTGGAAAGCAGGTTAGTGGGGTAGGGAGGGAATGGGGATTTTGCATATCCTTCCCCTGTCACACCCACCAAGCCATGCCCCCAAGCCATGCCCACAGAACCGGTAGTGAAAAAAATTGAATCCCACCACTGGGATAATCTATGCAAATGGCACAGAAGACAGGAAACAAAGTTTTAAAGAGCACTCCTCCAAGATGGAGAGATTTGAGATGGAAAGCCCTCAATTCAAATCCCATCTAGGTTACCCATTGAATGGGGCACTTCCTGGTACCATTGGGAACCACTTAGCTCAATATTAGCTAAAGTGTGAATTCGTACATTACAAGTGGCTACGGAGATTCTTAGTCATTCAGATCATGGTTGCCCCAAAGGTGCTACTTCAAGAGGCAACTGGACTTTCTGGGAAACACCTTTGGGATCACACATCTCAGATTTATTAAGCCCAATTTACTGAATAAATTGCAATTGACTGCATACACCCAGTAGTCATAAACCATGGTTTACGAACAGGAAGAGTTGATTTATTTTATTTGCTTCGATATAACTTGTGAATTTTATTTGCTTTGATATAACTTGTTAATTAGCTTTCCCCAAGCAAACTACTTGTCCTCAGATCAAATTTGACCTTTTAGGTCATCCCTAGAATGAGTAATGTATGTATATTAATAAGCAACACTGTTTTCTCCTAATGCTTGAATGTACAGTCACTATCAGAAGAGGAATTTATTTCATCTTGGTTAGATTCTGAAACTGTCCCTTGTCAGCAGAGGTTCGGACTGGTTCTGGCATACTGGTAGTGGAAATTTTAGTTTGGAGAACTGGGAAATACCACCTCTGGCTGGCCCTGCCCACCTGCCCCACCGTTACTTCTCCTATATTCCCTTGTTTTTTAGCTCAGTTGATTCGCGTGGCAGAGCAATTGCTGCACCTCAGATGAGCTAAAAAACAGCACAGCTCACCAGCGTTGATACAGAGAGTAGTCTCTGAGCCCTGTGCATGCATGCAAACTGCGCTCTCAGAACCGGTAGGAAAAAAATTGGAAAGCCACCACCACTTCTCAGCACATAAAGAAACAGGGAAGACTCCTTAGTGTATTTTTCCAATTAATCTGTCATACCCCTGTTGGAATTTGATTTGGAGGGGGAGGCTGAACAGCTGACAAGGAGTGGGAGTGTGGCTCCATTGGCTGTGGAAGAAACTGGGGAAGGGCAAAGTCTAGCTGGGCAGAGCAGGGGAGAGGTATAGCAAGGGAGAGAGAGTTCAGAGGAAGACCCAGGCCCACCCCCTCTTCATCCTAGGGCACGCAAAGAGGAACGGAGAAGGGAGTAACGTGAGTTGCATGGCTTACGGGGGAGGAAAGGGCCATGATTCCTTTCATTAGCTGCAGCTGGGAACACAGTGTTTAAAAAGGGAAGCTGCGCTCAGCAAGCTGTTGGGAGCAAATCATTAATTTATCTGGTCTCGTCATGTCTTATCTGTGTTCCTGGTATCTTCCCAACTGTGTAAGTTTTGCCATGCTTTCAAGTCTGAAATTCCTTCTCCTGCCCTGTCAAGTTAATTACTTCAGCTTGGTTTGTTTGGATTTTTAGTTACAGTTTGTATGTACCTTGTTTTGGACTGTATTTTCTCCAGTTAAAGGATGTTCCTGGGAGAGTTTTTCTACAGTTGAAGGCAACATGGACATTGGGGGCAAAGTTGGAGATAATAAAGGGTCTCTTTTTGCTTATTTGACTGTGTTGCCTTTGTGCCACGCCCCAGGTCATCACATAATCTGACGGAACTGGCATCACAAAGACCTTATAATTGCTCAAGATTGCAAGTTATCTTCAGTTCAGGACTTCCTCATTTCCAGGAGGTGGGATGAACATTCCTTCAGAGGTTCTTTATAGCCAGAATAATTACTTTCTATGATCTCCGAGTGAATGGGATGGAGATGGTAATAGTAGGGGAGAGGTAGGCTCATGCCATAAAGGTGTCATAAAGGCACCCTAAAGTTTCCTACTCTAGTCCTCTATAGTTTCCATAGCAACCAGGTGAGGGGGGGGAGAAGAAGACAAACAAAACCCATTAAATAGAAATTGGGAAGTGGGATGAACAAACACATCAAACTAGTTTTCTATTCTCTCTGACAAAAAGAGATATTGTTTTTCACTCATATAATAACAGCTTCTATGTAGATTTGAACCGGGTGACAGGAAGATAGCAATGAAACAAATGTTCTCTAGGGTTTGTGTTCATATAGACTTAATATATTTATTAAATCTATTTCCACCACCCCACAATTGGTTGAGGGAATCCAAGCTGTTTATCCATTCTTAAGTTATAGTTTGATGGGGTAGAACTCCATGAACTTCTTTAGCGAACAACTTAAATTAGTTTATTACAGCTTATTACAGTCATAGTCCAGAGCAAATGAAAGCACTCAGCGAACATCCAATTAAAAATTCTAGAATAAAATAATAACAGATAAAATCTAGGAAAAAATCCAGACTGACACATGGTCTAATTATACTAAAATAATGATCCACAAACTGTGAGGCCCATGGTCAGTTTAATACTAAAATGCAAAGGAATAAGCAGTGCAAAGTGTTTGCCACATTTGTTGTATAAAATAAGTATGGTGGATTAGACACGTGTTTTTGACAAATCCTCCGGTGAACAACCAAGGGCCTTGGTGGTGCAGGCTGCTAAATGCCTAGCACTTAAGTTCCAGCTGCCTACAACTGCTGTAGGCTCGAATCCCACCAGGCCCAAGGCTGACTCAGCCTTCCATCCTCTCGGGGTAGGTAAATTGAGGACCCAAGGTTGTTGGGGGCAATAAGCTGACTTTGTAAAAATGCCGCTTAGTAATAAGCAGGCATATACAATGGAATGAAGGCTATTGCTGAGCACATTGGGTTGTATCCCAAAAATTGTAAGCCACCCTGAGTCTTCAGAGAAGGGCGGCATATAAATCTAATTAAAAAAAAACAGCAACTTGAAAAATGGGGCTTAAACAGCAATAGCAGTAGCACTTAAGACTTATATACCACTTCACAGTGCTTTCCAGCCCTTTCTAAATGGTTTACAGAGTCAGCCTCTTGCCTCCAACAATCTGGGTCCTCATTTTACCTACCTCGGAAGGATGGAAGGCTGAGTCAACTCTGAGCCAGTCAGGATCAAACTCCTGGAGTGAGCAGTGAGTTAACCTGCTATACTGCATTCTAACCACTGTGCCACCATATTTTTTTTAAATTCATATTTATACCCCACCCTTCTCCGGAGACTCAGGGCGGCTTACAATTTTTGGGATACAAGCCAATGCGCTTAGCAATAGCCTTCCTTCCATTGTATATGCAAATAGGATAAATAAATAATGAAATAACAAGGATTGGAGGAGACATAAGGTAAGAAACTAAAAACAGTATTCCATGCTAGCCTGGAACTAGAACAGGGAAGTCCAATAAACATTCAAGATAAATAGTGAGATCAGGACCATGGTCAGCGCCTATATTGCTGAATCAAACCTGCAAAAGCCAATCTGGAAGTTTATTTCCAGTGTTAATTCTCCGATAATATTGTCATCAAATTTCACCTAATGTTAATTACAGAAATGAATATGGAGATTCTGATTTATCTAATCTCTCTGAAGGGGAAGGAAACATATTTTGATCCATATTTCCTAAGGATATTCTCTATGCCTTCACGCTGATCTTTTCCACGATTCATGAGTCTTATATATAGAAAAGTTGGATAGGACTCTCTGCTAATTAACACTCATCATTGTCTAGCAATCATTAAACCAGTATAACTGATGACACTGATTAATTTAGAAGCCTGGAAACTTGCTCTTCATTCTCTACTTGGCACGGGAAGCAGAGCTAATGATATCCCTGCAAATACCCAGTGTTAATTGTCATAATTGCATGAACTGAGTCATGGTTAAGGGGTATGCATTACCCTTTCCACCTTTCTCAATAATTTCCATCTTTATGAACACCACTACAAGGTAAAGGTGATGGCAAATTAGTGGATTTCAGTTATTTAGAAAACTATATTTAGCAACCCAGAATGGAGCATTTTGTGATACTACAGCAAATTTCACTTTTCTTTTCTTTTTTTACCTGCAGCAGAGAAGGAAATTGTTATTTGGCTTTTGAGGATCTAATCGGAATCATTGAGCCGATTGAAACTTCTGAATCAATTTGGGTTTATTTGAACATCAAGGTGTGAAAGTCTGACTTAGTTTGCACCGAAAGGTCTACAGTGTATGTGTGAATAGGTCTTTTTATGATGTGAATCAGATTAGATTCTTCAATCCAATCCCATACATCAAATTACCTGGGTGCAAGAGTTCCATGAACTGATTCTGCACATCAAATCATCAAAGCTTCACTAAATCAAATTGACGCAACAATTAAAAAAAAAAATCATGTTAAGGATAGCTCTGTGTTCACAGGCTCCTCTGGTTGCATTCACATAACATGCTAAAGTATGGTTTGTTTTAATAAAGGAGAATATTTGTAACTCAGGGTAGAAATGAGGGGTTCTTGGTGGTCTCTGAGCTTTGTGGTTTTCTTGCAGACATTTCATTACCCAAACTAGACTAGCACTGATGATGATACCTAGTTTGGGTAATGTCACATCTGAAAGAAAAGTTTGGAGAACACCAAGGATCCCTTACATTTTGCTTAACTGTAGTTTAAGCCCTAAAGCCTAGTTAATTAAAACTACAAAGTCTAGGGGTTTTCACAAGACACTTTTTGGCTTAGCACATTGTGTGAACCAGCTATATTCAAAATGTGTGAGCCTATTCTGCATATCTCCAGATAAGACAATCAACATGAATGTTATACATACACAAACATATACACATTCTTTATCTGACTCAGAACATGTTATTGCTGATCAAAATAGCCTCTAATGAGCCAAACAAAAAACAGTACACTGAGCTGAAAGGAAAGGACACTTGCTTTGTTTCCATTATCTAATTTGAAATCAACACTAAAACTTAAGTGCTGCTAGCTTGCCCTTAGTTTTAACCTACCTCACAGCCTGATAAAGAGAAAATCCTTTGCTTTGTATTAGCACTGGCTAAATTTTCTGTTTGGACATTTTCGGGGGCTGGGCAGAAAAAAATCTCCATCCATTGTTGCAGAAGGAAACGGCAGAGAATCTTATTGAAATGTTTTCTTAGAGTATAAAAGCTTTTCTTTTGCAGCTGACCCCTTATAAAATCTGTTAAGTCAAGCTGTCACAATGAATGTGAGTAGTCACACTTTTTTGTCAATGAAAAGGAAGCTAAATGAATAGTTGCATCCATGTTATTGTACGTTCCTCCCCCATCACAAAAGCAAGGATAAGCACATGGAGAGAAAACACACACACACACTGAAGGAAATGGTCAAGAAAGCGAAAATTAATGTGAAAAAAAAAACGTACTGTAGAATCAACAGCTAAAGGAAATAAGTAACAACAGGATCATCCAAATCTACTTTTGCCCCAGATTTTCCTTCATCCACCTGGATAAGCCCCTCAAACTACATTTTTAAATCTGGATGTGTGCATAGAATAAGATTATCTACATATAAGAACCAGAATGAGAGGGGGAGAATGTGCTGTTTACCGTTACAATAATTAAGAAATGATATCTATTTTTGTCTTCACATTATAACTGTTCAGAAAAAATAGCATTCTGTAAATAACAACAAAACAAATTGTAGGCTGTGTACCGCACTTGACATTCCAACCAAAGAGGGGTTTTTTTCTCACTTACTTAACTTGTTATAGTTAAAAATCAAAGAGAAAAATGAAAGCAAGTGATATCATCATTTGTTTGTGTGGTAGCAGACCTCAGTGAGAAATAATGGAAACTGAACAAGGAGAGATTTAACTTGGAAATAAGGGGGGAATTCTGACAGTGAGAACAATCAACTAATGGAACAGCTTGCCCTCAGAAGTTGTGGGGCCATCATCACTTGAGACTTTCAAGAAGAGATTGGATTGCCATTTGTCAGAAATGGTGTAGGGTCTCCTGCTTCGGCGGTGGGCTGGACTGGATGACCTTCAAGGTCCCTTCCAACTCTGACCTGTAATCTGTAATCTGAGTATGACTGATAGTACATTCTGGAAGAAAGGAAACCCTTCTTCACTGAACTGATCATTCATCTTAAGAGTCTACCTCTCAGGATCTGCTGGATTTTGTGGCAATGCTTCTGGATGGCAAACCAGCCAATAGCAAGAGACATTTGGACCATTTTGTACTAGATTGTCTTCACAAGCCAAACTGGCTATTATATCCCCCAGATGAGGTTTCTTGGACAACCATCTCTTTCTGAATCTTCCTGTTTCTTCCTGTTTATGTCTTCTCCAGTTCTGGTTCATACTTAATCTCTATTTCCAGGTTTTTCTATTTTCTCAAGCCACAACTTCTTAGTTATCCTCCAGGTCCCATTCAGACTAGCACTGATGATGTCAACTAGTTGGGTCATGAAATATCTACAAGAAAATAACCAAGCACAGAGAGCACCCAGGATCCCACATTTCCACCCTGAGCTACACTCCTTTATATTTCTCATTCACTCTGTAGTCCTACCTATTTCTTGATCCCATTGTTCTTCTCAGGCCTTGCTTTGATCAGAAGTCTGGCTTTGGGGAACAAAGAGGTCAGGATGGAGGTTACATTAAGGCAATTCAACAGAGAATAGATGGGCGATTATTAACCATTGCAAGTCCAAGAATCCAAGAATTCCTGACAAGTAAATTATTAAAGGAAAGTTTAAGAATTCAAGAATTCCTGATAAGAATCGGGAATCCAAGAACTCCTAATAGGTAAATTATTAAAGAAAAGTTAGGAGGCCATAATCAAACAATTGCAAAGACTGCTATGTTTCAAGAACAAACTTACGCAGATAAATATTTAAACCTCTGGGAGATGCATGGCAGCCAATTTACATCTGTCCCTCGATTTTGTAATAGTCACACTTGCTATCTCTTACACCTTTATATCCAGAGGTGGCATCACTTAGAGAAGAGTTTAGATCCTTTGCGTAGATTGGCGTATCATCAAGCACCCCATCTCTTACAAAGATTATTCTACAGCTGCCCAAGTGTCTCTCCTTTCCAACATACCTATCACTAATGAAGAACAGATGCCAGCCCCCAACTAATGAAAACAACACCCCTCAAAGTTACTATATTCCAGCCTGAAGGTAAGTTGTTGTGTGCGCTACTGCCAATGGACCATTCTGACTATGTTGGGATATTGCTGGCTGAAGCATGTTACAGTAACTGCATATCTACTCATTCAGCAAATTAAATTTGCCCTACATTGGCTTCAATTTCCTTCTCTCTCCAACTCACTGGTAGGACTAATGGGTGGTGAACTTCCTTCTCTATCGCAGAGATGAGTTAAGGTAACCCAGAGTGCAGTCATATATGTAAAGGAGAAAATGTATATTCTAGCAAAGATACAGCTATGGAAATCAGGTGTAGTGTAGTGGTTAAAGGGGTTAGACTAGGATTGGGGGTGCCCCATGCTCTAGTTCATCAGTTACAAAAGTGGGCCACTACTTTTCAAAGATGTGGAATTCACTGTATAAATGTCAGGCCCTCGGGAACCAAGACATATGGAGATACTTTTGAGTAGTTTCCTTTACTGTTCCTTACCTATAGACACAAACCTTGCCAAACTAAAGCAACTATTTGCATAACTACACATGTACTCTCAGAATCGCTAAGGAGGACTCATTTTAACCCACTTCCTCTCTACCAAACTTTCTATGCTTTGCTGCCTCTTCGTCCTTTGGAATGTAGGCCCTCGGTCTTGGCAATCCTGACTACATTACACTACCATAGCTGCAGATTTTCTGTAGATAAAAGACATGGCTGCTTTAAAAAGACACAGGTAGGCCTTGTGTTTGTAGCCTTGTGCACTCAGAAGCACCTTTCTGGAACTGATTCCAAAGCCTTATTGTACATGCAGACACCTGATTCTTCATAAAGTTGATTCCTTGTAATACAGTAGTAAGTGATATGTGGGATCCTCTTGCTACAGTGTTGATATGCTATGAAGCTCTATTGCAAAAGGATTCTGTCTCATATCTTATGGCCAAATCAGCAGAAAGAACACCTCCACTAGGCTGTACAAACACAAATATCTGGAAAACAAGATATCCACATAGGGTTGGTTTTTTTTTTTGGTTATTCTTTGATATAATGTGGACGTTTCTACCATCACAATTTTCCTTGCAGTGTTACTATTTTAAATGGGACATTACAGAAGCTCAAGTCAAGTGTCTTATGGGACATAAAGGAATCAAAATTTCAGCAATGCAGAGAATTTCAGCAATGCAGAGAACGTGACTTGGACTTTTCCTTTTGAACATCCACTAAAACGCCTCCATTTTCACGGTTTCCTGCAGTCTTTCTCCTTCCCCTCCCGTTTCCAAGCTGTGTCCATTCCCACCCTGCCAGCAAGATATTTATATCCTGCATAATCCTGCAACAGTCTTTGCAGATATAATTCCCACATTTCTGAGGACAAACAGGCACAATGGGGGTGTTTTTGCAATCACTCTCTCTTTTTTAACTAATTTTAATATCCAGGCATGCCAATTGCTATTTTGGAATGTTTATATTTTATGAAGCAGGGACCAAAGAGAGTAACTTTTCAACTCTTTTTTTATATTATTAATATCAACACAATGATTAAAAAAAAGACCCATATTTGATTGTGAGGTGGGTGGGTTGGTGGGTGTAGATACAGGAAAAGATTATTCCACCAACATAGCTAGAGTTCCCAACTTTCCTATTTTTTTTAAGTTGCTTTGGCCAAAAATGCTGCATATGTTGTATTTTCTGCTAAGGACTTTGCTTCAACTGCTAATGTCATCCAGTCCTAAGTCTGGCAATTTAAAACCAGAATGCTATGGTAACTTCCTTCACAGACCACTTAACGAAAACAGAAAACAAAAAAGGTCCAGCTACAGGCCACTGTCAGAGTTTGCTGCAATCCAACTAGCACACAAGTAAATAATTTAGCATGATTCATTTATAGAAGATAACAGATAATCAGAGTTGGAAGGGACCTTGTAGATCATCTAGTCCAATCCCCTGCCCCAGCAGGAGACCCTACATCATTTGTGACAGATGGCAGTCAGTCTCTTCTTGAAAGTCTCAAGTGATGGCGCTCCCACAACTTCTGAAGGGAACTTCTGTTCCATTGGTTGATTGATCTCACTGTCGGAAAGTTTCTCCTTATTTCCAGGTTGAATCTCTTCTTGTTCAGTTTCCATCCATTATTCCTTGTCTGGCCTTCGGGTGCTTTGGAAAATAGCTTGACCCCTCTATGGCAGCCCCTCAAATATTGGAAGACTGTTATCATGTCTCCCCTGGTCCTTCTCTTCACTAGACTAGCCATGTCCAGTTCCTGTAACCATTGTTCATATGTTTTAGTCTCCAGTCCCCTAATCATACTGGTTGCTCTTCTCTGCACTTTTTCTAGAGTCTCAACATCTTTTTTTATAGTGTGGTGACCAAAACTGGATGCAGTACTCTAGGGGTGGTTTTACTAAGGCTTTATAGAGTGATATTAGTACTTCACTTGACCTTGATTGTATCCCTCTGTTAATGCAACTTAGGATTGCATTGGCTTTTTTGGCTGCTGCTGCACACTGCTGGCTCATATTTAGCTGGTTGTCCACTAAGACTCCAAGATCCCTCTCACAGTTACTGCTATTAAGCCTGGTTTCACCCAGTCTATATGTGTACTTTGTATATAAACTTATTTATATACAATAATATAAAGTATGATGCATATATACAATACCCATGCAGCAGAAGCCAGAACCAGAATTCAGAATCCCAAAGTCATAATCACAGAAGCAATGAATTGCAAGGATAAACCAATTCTCATACAGAGAGAGAGAGAGAGAGAGGGAGGGAGGAGGGAGGGAGGAGAGAGAGAGAGAGAGAGAGAGAGAGAGAGAGAGAGAGAGAGAGAGAGAGATCAGTCAAGGTAAACGAAGCCCAGGCTCCAAGCTGTCTGACAGGGCTCACAACAGATTCTGTTTCTTAGTCACCAAACAGTTCCCATTGGCTGACTTGTTGTTATGGCTATCCCAGCTCATAATCTCTTACACACTGACAGCCATCCAAACTACCATCTTAACCTGATCATTGGGGAACTTGACTGCAATGTCAAGGACTAGGAGAGACCTGATAGCAGTGTTCCAATATTTGAGGGGCTACCACAAAGAAGAGGGGGTCAACTTATTTTTTTTAAGCATCAAAAGGCAAGACCAGAAACAATGGATGGAAACTAGTCAAGAAAAGAAGCAACCTAGAACTAAGGAGGAATTTCCACACAGTAGAAACAATTAATCAGTGGAACAACTTGCCTATATGTCTAGTTTAATGAAAAGAAGGACTAGGGGAGACATGATAGCAGTCTTCCAATATCTCAGGGGCTGCCCCAAAGAAGAGGGAGTCAAGCTATTCTCCAAAGCACCAGAAGGCAGGACAAGAAGCAATGGGTGGAAGCTAATCAAGGAGAGACGCAACCTAGAACTAAGGAGAATTTTCCTGACAGAACAGTTAATCAGTGGAATGACTTGCCTTCAGAAATTGTAAATGCTCCAACACTGGTGGTATTTTGTACAACAGACAAAATCAGCAAAATACTACACAGACATCACATCAAAACTGCCTTCAAAACAGACAAAAAAATAGCAGCCATACTAAGAAACCCCAAAGACAAAATTGACCTAGAAAGCCAAGGCATATATGAAGTACCCTGTGCATCATGTCCTGCTGCATACATAGGACAAACCAATAGAAAAATAAGTACCCGCCTTGAAGAACACAAGAATGCAATAAAAAAGCTGGAACACACTTCCTCACTAGTCCAATATATAAAAGCCACAGGCCATAGCATCGACTTCAATAGTACCAAAACCATAGCCCCTATAGAAAACCCCAGCCACAGAATCATCAGAGAAGCAATAGAAATTGATAAAAGATCTAATAGTATGAATAAAAGAGATGACTCCACCAGACTATCAATCATCTGGAAGCCTGCACTGACAAAAGGATCTCTATACCACAATACAAACAAACACCTGGACACAACCCCCCCCTCCAAAACCTCCAACCCAAACATGCCCCCAATACACAAAACACAATGTTGCCAGCCAATCAAGAACACAGCAACTTGAGCACCAATGAACACAGACCTAGACTCCCAGCCAATAGGGATGAAAAGAGGACCATTCAAATAAAACACAGGGCCAGAACCAAATTCAAACTGTCAAAGGCTGCCAAGCCTGAAACACACGATTAATAAAGAACCCAATACACAAGCCTGAAGGTGGCAGATGGGATTCTGCGAACGTGCTATGAAAGCACAACTATTATGTGGGAAAATACCCAAAGAAACCTAAATACTATATATATATATATATATATATATATATATATATATATATATATATATATCAATGTGTATTAAACTCAGTGCTTGATGTATTTGGCAGTGGAGAACAGTTGAATAATGCTAAAAGCTGTAAGTTAAACCCATCACAAATTCCAATTCTGCTAAAAAAACAAAGTATTACATCATGGCATAGACACATAAATGAGTCTGCTGGGGTTTGTCTCTCTCAGATCACAAATCTTCATAGAAAAATAACTGCATGTGAACTAAATCAATTGGATTCTTGTGATACGATATTGAATAAAACTACAGATAGTCTTCGCTTTATAATAGTTCCTTTGCCGTTCGGAGGTACAACAGCAATGAAAAAAAGTGACTTTTTCACACACCACGGTTACGTGATCAAAATTCAGACGCTCGGCAACTGACTTGCACTTACGATGGTTGCAGTGTCCCTGGGATCATGTGGTCCCCTTTTGCGAGCTTTGGCCCAGCAAAGTCCACAGGGAAGACAGATTCACTTAATGACGGTGTTACCAACTTGACAATGGCAGCGGTTCATTTAACAACCATGGGAAGAGAAGTTGTAAAACGGGGCAAAACTCACTTGACAACTGTCTCGCTTAGCAAGAGATTTTGGGCTCAATTGCAGTTGTAAGTCGAGGACTGCCTGTATTTTCACTACATTGGACCCAAAGCCAAAAAATGAATTGGGAGTTCTGACCCAAATCCTTTTCCAATAGAACAAACATGAACCAAAGGGAACAGAAACCTTTTAATGAGTCTTATGAATCCCCAGTTAAAAGGCTGCTACAAACTAATTAACTTTGATAAGCATGAGCCTCGCCAAAACTGTGTGAGGCTGCCAAGGATAACAGATAAGGTTGCCTGGAAATATTTTACAACAGAAGAGTCTTCAAATACCAACCAAGGTACTGCAATGTCCATGAGGCTCGAGTTTCAAAACATCTTTGCTTCCTGCAAAGAACGTCTGATTCACAGCTGCCTTTTATCTTCTTGAAGGAGGGGCCATTACCTTGCAGCCTTACTCACGAATCGCCCATGCTGCTGCAGCTGCTCTTTTCTGTGAACAGCCCTGCCTGCACATGCACTTGGCACAGGCTCCTCGGGAACCTCCTCATTGCTGCTGCCAGCCCCCACAATCTCTGAAGGCAGCAGTCCACTCCCTAATGGTCCTGGCCCCTCATCTGAGTCCTCGCTTTCCTTGGCCATCTGCACCACCTGCCGGCTAACCACAACAACGGGATGACCTGTGTGATGATTCCATATTTTGTATTTTGTGTGCTATTCTTCGACGTTATTGGAACTGTTGTGAGCCTCTCGGAGTCAGGATGGCCAAAATGGGTGGCTACATCAATGGAATGAGTAAAGAATAAATACCTATCGTAAAAACTGCTTGGGTTGTGTCTAGAAATGAAATAGTGGTTATTTGAAGAGCAGCGGTGTATTTCTGAAACAAAATTAGAATGGCAACAGGTCTGTACTCCTGCCAGCTAAATCCCCATTAAATCAGATTAATGCAGATTCTCTTTATTTTTGCTGACCAGGAAGATCAATGGTCTTGTTGCACTTAGAGAGAAGGGCCAGGTTGAGATCTCTGACAAACAAGCTATCAATGGCTGTGGAAATCAGGCAAAGAGTAGCTAACTCCCCTAAATCTGGTCCCTTTGAAAACAACCTGTTTCAGGAACTTTACCTTTCAGCTGTCTTCCTGAAAACACTCTGTAATGGAAGACATTCTGGGTAGGGGTGTCATTTGCATATGAAACAGGGCATCTTTCCAAAAAGATTTTTAAAAATTGGTTGTTTCTCATCGAGAGCCATCTCGTTATGACAATGTAGGCACCCTATATAATTTATTGTATATGTAATGCTAAGGCAGATATTTGGCAGGGGGGATATTATCCAGATGACAATGCAAACGCCAACTATGGCTTTGTTACTCGGCGTAAGTGTTTTATACACATACATATTTATAAATCCTGAATGAATTCTCAATCTGCTGCAGGATGAAGGTCTCTTCATTAAAGGTTACGGACCGTAATTTAACATGCTGAGAGAAAATGACTGGCACGAAGACTTTTGATGTGTATGTATATGATTCCACTTCTTCAGGTGCCACAAGCTGAATAAATGAGTTTATGGCCAGTTTAAAGATATGAACTCATGCTGGCGACAGTACGGAGTTGTCTGATTAACACCAGACAATCAATCAAGCAGCAAACAATAGCTCAACCAAGGACCTACCAAGGAGAAAAGAGCTTGGTATATCAACCAGGAGCAAACCTATACTCAGTAGCACTGATGATGTTACCTGGTAATGATGTGTCTGGAAGAAAATCACCAAGCTCAGAGCTACCATATATAAACAGACAGCAAACCACACTCACTAGCACTGATGGATGATGTTACCTAGTTGGGTAATGAAACATCTGCCAGAAAGCAACCAAACTCAGAGCTACTCTATACAAATAGGGAGCAAGCCGCACTCACTAGCACTGATGATGTTACCTCGTTGACTAATGAAATGTCTGCAAGCAAACAACCAAGTTGAGAGAGCTATGGATTCCAAAATGTCCTTGAATATTATAGCATCTGCATCCTCCACAAAGCTTGGTGCTATTTTGAAAGCTGCACAGATAACCAGTTCAAGCAGCTTACCAAAGCTTCCAGAAGTTGTTTTGAGGAACGGTACATCACCCACACAATGCTTACAATAGAACCCTTCTGAATGGGTTCAGGCTGATGCAGGCTGATGCAATTTGAACAGGCTGATGCAATTTTTTTTTAATAAGAGGAAGACCAATTTTATTCTGGGAGCTAGGATGCTAAGTTGTAAGCAGGTGGAATGTGATACTAATCAGGCCCAGTCTAAAACCAACATAGAACAATCCAGCCAACGTTCAATTCATTATTGTTCACGTTAAATAGACAGAATCTTGACAGACTAAACTTTACCCTTCTCTCATCCTAATGGATAGACCCTGGGACAGAGTTCCCCAACATTTCTGGGTTGGTGGCCCAGAGAGGGGAGGGAGGGGGAAAAGGAAGGGATGGTTCTGTGGGAGGGGCAGGCACGTGCATGTGCACGAGCACCCACTGCTCGCCCAAGTTATGCAACGCTCTCGGGAGTGAGGCCACAAGCACCCATGATGCTCATGCGAGTGAAGCCCTGACTGCCTGCAACACTTATTCAAGTGAGGCTCTGAGTGCCCATAATGCTCGCATGAGTGAAGCCCCAAGCACCCATAACACTCATGCGAGTGGGGCCGCAGTCTGTGTGATGCTCACAGGAGCATGGCCTGTGCACATGCACGCATGCGCACCAGCCAGCCACTCATGCAGATGGGTTGCAAATGGGCCAGGGACCAGTAGTGGGTCACAGCCCACAGGTTGGGCCCTGGGAGATTCCAGGGAGTGTCTATTTTTACTCTTTTCCCCTGTCTCCTATCCAGCTGCCTCTTGCCTCATCCCCCTTCCTGGCACGTGCTTCATCCTTCCTGGGAAACGTCCATTTTACTATAGTTGTAGGAAATGACCAGGCTGAGCCTGAGGGGGGGAGGTCAAGCATGTCATCAGTCTCGAGTCCCTTTCATGCCCACAAGAGATCTAAGTCCAGCCCACCTTGAACTCCGTTGATCCTTATCTACTACCAATTTGCTTTGACCATTATTAGTCCATATTCTAGTAGAGAGCTTAAGTTTGCAATAAACCTTTATGTTCATTTGAGCTGCCTGGAATTCATGATTTCCCATGACTGACAGGAGTCTATCACATCACCTCCCACTTCATAAATCCTATTCATCACAATAGGACAACGTTGAAGTCAATGGCCCTATCATTATTAGTGCCATATCCCATGGATGTTAAAAAAAAAACAATTACAAAAAATGGAATTCCAAATACATGGAAGAAATGTATTTGTAATGCCAATATTATTTGACTCCTTCCTCTTTCTCTTGTGCATGCTAGTAGAGAAACTGCTTATTGCCTGTTTTCCAAAGCCCAGCAGGATGTGTTCATTTGAAAATCATCACTCAAGTTCAGCTTCACTCTGAAAGATAAGATTCTTTTTTTTTTAATGACTATGATGAATCGCAAAATTTGTCAATGAAATGCAGAGATTCAGAAATAACTTTCCCCAATTCAATTTATCACCTTAACATATTATAAGCTGGAAGCCACACTTGCATCTAAATTTGGATTACAATCAATGTAGACTTTCATCAGCAATTCTCAGTTTGGCCACCTCCTTCCATTTCTTATCCAACTGGCAGTTCTAAAATTGCTACCATTGTATATAAAGATGTATTCATGTATTTTGTTTCACTTGCATGCGGCACGCTTCTGAGCAGTTCGCAAGGGGGTTGCATGAAAGAACTTACCCTAATAGTACAACCGGCATAAAACTATGGAACCACAAAGTCATTTGATTAAGCAAAATATGACATTAGAGCCAGGAAGGACAACAGCATGTGCTGCAAGTTCTGCAGGGATATTAGTTAAGTTAAGAGCCTTGGTGGTTCAGGCTATTAAATGCCTAGCACTTAGCTCCAGCTCCCTGCAAGTAGTGTAGGCTCGAATTCCACCAGGCTCAAGGTTGACTCAGCCTTCCATCCTCTCGGGGTAGGTAAATTGAGGACCCAAGATTGTTGGGGGCAATAAGCTGACTTTGTAAAAATGCCGCTTAGTAATAAGCAGGCATATACAATGGAATGAAGGCTATTGCTGAGCACATTGGGTTGTGCTCCAAACATTGTAAGCCGCCCTGAGTCTCCGGAGAAGGGCGGCATATAAATATGAATAATAATAATAAAAAGTTAAGTTTATTGGACTTATATGCCACCTTCTCTCCCTAGGGACTCAGGGCGGCTCACAATATAAAATTACACAATACAAAATATTAACATTCATTAAAACTCAAACTCCAGCCCAATAAAATCTAAAACCAATAAAACTTAATCTAAAATACAATTAAAAAAAAAAACGCACCCCACTTCGCTTCACTCCAGGCCGGCCTGCTGAAACAACCACGTCTTCAGGTCGCAGCGGAAGGAACAGTGGTCCAGGGCTAACCGGAGCCCCAAGGGAAGCTGATTAGATCAACATACATTATCCCTTTATTAGAGAGATTTCTAGGGAGATCAAATAACTTCAGTATAGGGTTTCCTGCCTAAGCAGTGGGGTGGCCAGCTCAATGTCACTTGTGTCGTGGGCAGCCTGAGTGCTATACCGGTGCAAAATAGGCTCCCAAGCTCCGTTTCTGGCTGTGATGGCCTCTGGCAGCCCTCTGTCAGCAAAAACAGAGCTAGGAAAGGCTGGATGTGGTCCTCCCAAGCTCCATTTTCACTGGCAGAGGCACCATGGGCCGGTCCCTTGCTATTTCCAGGGTGGCCCCATAGGCCAGATCTAAGCAATCTGTGGGTTGGAACCAGGCCATAGGCCTTGAATTTGACATCCCTGCTATAGATAAAGGTAACAGTAAAGGTTCCCCTCGCACTTATGTGCCAGTCATTTCCAGCTCTAGGGGGCGGTGCTCATCTTCATTACAAAGCTGGAGAGCCAGTGCTGTCCGAAGACGTCTCCGTGGTCATGTGGCTGGCATGACTAAACACTTTGGTGGGAAGGTAACATTGTGGTCCCTATTTTTCTACTTGCATTTTTACGTGCTTTCGAACTGCTAGGTTGGCAGAAGCTGGGACAAGGAACGGGAGCTCACTCCGTTACATGGCGCTGGGGATTCGAACTGCCGACCTTTCTGATCGACAAGCTCAGTGTCTTAGCCACTGAGCCACCACGTCCTTTTTCTTCTCCAGATATCTTCTAGCATTTGCAGGGTCCAAGATACCGAGATCTTCTGTAGACTACTGTTTGCAATAATAGCATCTCACCACAGATACCTTAAAAGCTGCTGTTTCCAAGGGCCCTAATGTTTTATGGAGAGATCAGTCTTCATGGAAATAGCACCTCATTTAGGATCTCGGCAACTGGAATATTACGACACCTATAGAATAGATGTTTTAACGGTGATGACTGCACGCTGTTTGAAAGCAAAATATGCTCTACAGCAATCTCGCTTTCTCATCAAAGTGAAGAGCACAGACTGTCTGTTCAATGAACAATGCATTGCCACCATTCCAACAGAATCTCTGCCATTCAGAAGGGTGAGATTTCAAAAAGACAGGGGATTGAGAATTTAGGGCTTCGTTCTACATCCACTTACCGAGTAGAAAAAGTACTTTTCCATACAGTGCGCTTTATATCTCCGCAGATTGAAATGTTAAAGAGTCGTATTCTCTATTCATTCATTTAGCCTTCAAGGACCACCAAGTATGCAATGAGGAGAGGAAGAAGGAAGGGGAGGTAAAAGAAAATTGACAGCTACCAAAGAATCTTGAGTATTTCTCTCCACAAGCCTTTATAAGTTGACCCTTTGTGAAATTAGTATCTGAAGAAGGAGCTCAGAGATATAAATCTTCCTGTGACATTTCAGGGCTGATTCTTGGCCAATTAGAGTACACCCTATTACACTGATAAAGCGAATCCCTGTATGACTAAGGCCAGGTCTAGCGGAAGCAAAATTCATTTAATAACACACATGCGTGCACATACACACACACACCCCACACAGATCGTTCCTTCTCACACTGGCAAACTGAAACAGAAGCCTGACACCTGCTGGTAATCTGTCCAGACACTGAACCAGCAAGCTTACCATTGTGAATGATTTCATGCCTTGGTTTAGCGAGGCAAAAAGTCTGTAGAGATTCTCAGTCATCCAGGTCATGGTGCTTTTCCAAAGGTGCTTTTTCAGGAGGCAGCTGGACTTTCTTGGTTTTTTTTTTTCTTTGAAGACATTTCGCTTCTCATCCAAGAAGCTTCTTCAACTCTGACTGGATGGTGGGGAAATGGAAAGATTTATATTCCTTGCAGACAGCTGGTCATTTGCATCCTTGAAGCTACCTGGAGGTTTATCTGTGTCCTCAGCGTCACCTGAGTGGTGCTCCTGGTTCCTGTAGTCTGCAATTTTTCCTCTGGAAATCCATTCCTACTCCCACACCATTCCAAGGGTGTTCATGATCCCAAATTGTATAGCTGAAAGTCTGTAGAGATTCTAGTCATCCAGGTTGTGGTTGTCCCAAAGGTGCTTTGTCTTGAATGGCGTGGGAGTTGGGATTGCACAGTCTCTTGGTCTTTTCTTTCTGGGAATGCTCAGAGTTGGGCCAAATCCTCCCCCCCCTTTTAAGCTGCAGGTTGCACAACCCATCACACCCTGCTTCAATCCATCCCAAACCAGGCCAGAGTTCCCACCTGCTGAGGCT
The DNA here is from genome assembly GCA_009733165.1 of Naja naja. Lineage (NCBI taxonomy): Eukaryota > Metazoa > Chordata > Lepidosauria > Squamata > Elapidae > Naja > Naja naja. Next base: position 24,281,594 of record CM019156.1, on the reverse strand, counting down.
TCAGCGAGGTAGAGAAATCTTCACCCAAAGTAATATCCCAAGGTTGCAACCTGCAAATAGGATGGTATTGGGCAATTTAATTTAATTTAATTTAATAATTGGACTTGTATGCCGCCCCCTCTCCGAAAGGATTCGGGGTGGCTCACAACTAAAAAATACAATCAATAAATACATTAAAAACAAATTAAACCTGACAAGCCCAAATAAAAACAGTTTAACCCCACCCCCAAGAGGTCAGTCCAGCCCGGCCTGTTCAAACAGCCAAGTTTTCAGATCGTGGCGGAAAGAGCAGAGATCCGGGGCCAAACAGAGCCCCAAGGGCTGCTGATTCCACAAGGCGGGAGCTGCTACAGAGTAGGCCCTTCCCCGGGGTACCGCCAGCTGACACTGTCTTGCGGACGGCACCCTGAGAAGTCCCAGTCTGTGCACTCGCACAGAATCCCATTTGGGTTCAGCACCAGATAATGTCTGTGAGCTTAACAGCCAAGCAGACAGAGGGGGTGGGGAGCTTAAAAGTATTAAGGAGTCAGCTCCAAGGGGCCATTATGTTCCAACTACAGTGATGTTTATACCTATAGGACCTGCTTCTTTACCCATTAATCTCCCGTTGCACTTAAAGAAAGTAGAAGCCGCAGTATGCTCCAAGAATCTCTGGCCTGCCTATTTTGAAGCATCTGGAAGTAGTGGCCTTTTTAAGATCCTGCAAGTTTGCAGAACTGTGAAAAGATGGATACCAGAGCCTGGGTGCATTCAGAATGCCAGCGATGGCAATTTATTTCCTTCTGTTTGCAAAAGTGCTTTCGAATGGGGCATAGAATTCACATTTGTCATTTTCTTTGCCATCAGAAAATGGCTTTTTCTTTCTCCCTGCCAGTTTCACACTTCCCCCTTTGGCTAACGTTGGCGGTAGTTTCCTCCTGTGTTTTTAATAGCATACCCGGATCTCAAGCTTGTCTGTTCTTTCTTTGGGCTGGAAAAAAAAAGGCAGACAGGGAGGGGAGAAGAAACCAGAGGGAAACTGCAAATGGGGAGGTCTCCAACAGAAGTTGCTGTGGGGCTCTACACACAGCTGCCCCTCTTCCCAATTCCTCAAGAGACAGAGCTTAATTGGAAAAGAAAACATTTCTTAGCTGCACAAAATGATGGTATGTTTTCTCTGAAAGCACTTCTGGCGTGTGTATGTTTGCATAGAGCAAGATGTGTAACAAGGTGCAGAACCTGGCCAGTTTAAAACTTGCTAGGCTTGGTTGCCTGGTTTGTTTAAAACAGTTTAATTAATTGCATGACAAATGGACAGGCTTCACCAGTTGGGAAATTGTGAGATTCGAAGACCAAATAATGCTAGACAATTCCTGGACGTCTGGCACCCAGACCAATTAGCTATCAATAGGCAGATAGAGATAAATGACAACTACATACCATTCAAAAGAGACGATAAAAATGGTGAAAAGGAAACAAAAAGACCAAAATACCTCCTTGCCAGCAATCAGCACCCAGATAAGTAGAGATTAATACCAGGATTAATAACAATCAAGCAGTGAACAAACACAATCAAGGAACAGACAACTCAAGACAATCAAACTATAAACAACAGCCTCACCATGAAACTACCAACTACACTCCCACCAATACTGACGGGGCAAGCCACTGTCTCTGTAAAACACAGAGCAAACTTTACACCCTCCTAACACTGATGTTGTCTATTTGGATAACAAAAGAGCTTTGGTGGCTCAGGCTGTTAAATGCCTGCTCTTAAGATCCAGCTGTCTACAATTACTGTAGGCTCCAATCCCACCAGGCTCAAGGTTGACTCAGCCTTCCATCCTCTCGGGTAGGTAAATTGAGGACCCAAGATTGTTGGGGGCAATAAGCTGACTTTGTAAAAATGCCGCTTGGTAATAAGCAGGCATATACAATGGAATGAAGGCTATTGCTGAGTGCATTGGGTTGTGCTCCAAAAATTGTAAGCCGCCCTGAGTCTTCGGAGAAGGGCGGCATATAAATGTAATTTTAAAAAAAAACACCTGAAAAAAAAAAAACAGCAGCAGCCAAGCTCAGAAAAAAAAAACACCAAAGATCCCACAATCATTGTTGTCCTTTTCCTTCTCCTCCTTCTCCTCCACCCCACAAATGTCACCTCCTTCTAGCATTGATGATGTTACCTAGTTGGGTCATGAAACAACGGCAAGAAAACCACCAAGTTCAGAGAGCACTGAAGACCTCAGTGGAAGTATTTTTCCTCTCCTCTCCTTTGCAAAACTAGTGAGGTCCCTTCTGAAATACTTCTCAGACCATCTCTCCTTCTGTGGACTGAAAAATCTTTGACCACTGGTTGTCTCATCTGTGGCTCTGCATCTTGTCTCCCAAGACTATTCCCAAATACCATTACAACATATAAAATTGTATCTATAACTATACCACAGATAAATTCAATATGCTTCTAGTTTGGGATTATCTTTGACATGGGAAAGTTGTCTAAGGAAAAAAGCACAGCCCAGTTAATCAATGAATGGCCTTTAAAAAAGATAAAATTATCTGCTACAATGTCCTACTAGTCAATGACCATTTCATCTTCAATCACTATAATACAAGTGCATAGAACAGATACAAACTCAATGTAAACCGCTCCAAACTTGATTGCAGAATCAACAGAGAGGTCAATGCCTGGAATGCACTACCTGACTCTGTTGTTACATCCTCAAACCCCCTCTCCTTTAACCTTAAACTATACACTATTGACCTCACCCCATTCCTAAGAGGTCTGTAAGGGGCATGCATAAGCACATAATTGTACCTACCATCCCTGTCCTATTGTCCCTGTTTATTCATAGCTATTTCCTGTATTCTTACTCATGTTTATACTTATACCTATTACCTTGTAAGTGACTGACAAATCAAATGAATATATAAATATGCTGTATATTCTAATTGCTTGAATGGGAACAAGGAAGGAGTGGAGGTAGCTAGAAAAATGTGAGTAGCTTAAATCCTGCAATGAAATTCTCTGGTCTGAGATGACAATGAGAAAACAGTAGCAGTGGCTTTATAAAATTTCTCCTACATTGTGCTTTATTTTTGTTTTGCTTGGTGCCTCAAAAATGGAGACATACATTCATATCTTCAAGAGAGGTTTTGCTAAACAAGTACTTGTACTGACTCATTGCTTAGTCTCATGCTTTTAAACCAAGCACACTTACACATGCCCACAAAAGAATGCACACAACACAAGAGACCTTGGGAGATGCTTTTTAGCTCTCCACAGAAAGAATGATGCTGAATGAAGTGCGCCATCAGAACAAGAATGCACTGTTCAGCATTGTTGTTTTTATACAATGACTTTTTTCAACTGTTCTTTCTAACATGAACCCTGCACTCGGCTACTGGCTGCTCAGTTTGGCTGCGCTGTATTATATTAGACATCTGAAGCATGCAGGGAACAGAATCCGAGAGTTTCATCACATGCAAAAACAGATGGATAACCCTCGCCACGCACTCAGGTAGTCCGTGACTTACTATCACAATTGAGCCCAAAATTTCCAATGCTAAGGAAGGCTGTTGTTAATTGAGTTTTGCCTCATTTTACAACATTCTTGCCACAACTGTTAAGAGAATCACTGCAGTTGTCAAGTTAGTAGCAATAGCAATAACACTTAGACTTATATACCACTTCACAGTGTTTTATAGCCCTCTTTAAGCCGTTTACAGAGTCAGCCTCTTGCCCCCAACAATCTGGGTCCTCATTTTACTGACCTCAGAAGGATGGAAGGCTGAGTCAACCTTGAGCCAGTCAGGATTAAACTCCTGGCTGTGGGCAGAGTCGGCCTGCAATACTGTATTCTAACCAGAAGGAAGGAAGGAAGGAAGGAAGGAAGGAAGGAAGGAAGGAAGGAAGGAAGGAAGGAAGGAAGGAATAGCACTTAGGCCTATATATCACTTCATAGGGCTTTACAGCCAGCAAATTGCCTTATATACCACATTTTAATCACTGTGCCTTATATGCTGCATATGCCACATTCTAACTGTGAAGGGAAGGAAGGAAGGAAGGAAGGAAGGAAGGAAGGAAGGAAGGAAGGAAGGAAGGAAGGAAGGAATAGCACTTAGGCCTATATATCACTTCACAGGGCTTTACAGCCAGTATATTGCCTTATATACCACATTTTAATCACTGTGCCTTATATGCTGCACATGCCACATCCTTCCCATTTTCCAAACTGTCCAAAATCTCGTTAAGAATTCCTTGAACTCAACCAAGAACCCACACAACTGTATTCAAGAATGCTGAAATCTCAGCATTTCTCAAGAGTCTTTCCATACGATCATTGTGTTCTCATGTGAGATCTTGTAAAATTTGGCAACGTCAATTTGGCAACAGCTTTCAACTGTTTCTAACTAAAACAACCAAAAAAACATTTTTTTTTTCCTGTAACTATAGTCTTGGGAGGAGTGAAGACACCATGTTTGGAGTATGATTAATGTCATTAATGCTGGGTTGAATTGGGAGAGCCATCACCTCCTGGATCTATATAGAGAAGATTCAGTGTCCATGACTGACACTTCATTGTAACAATCTATAATATAGCCTCTATCTAAAACTAAGGATGGTGAAATCTCTTAATGTTGCTTGGGGACATGCTGTTTTCTCACAGTAAATTTGTTATGGTCTCAGACCATAAATAACATTTTACACGTTTGACAAAAAGGGAAAGGAAGAGAGAGCAGATATTTCTATGCCTATGTTTTGACAGAATGTACGCTTTGGAATGAATATTTAATTAAACTACCCCCAGTAAATGAGACTGAAAGCTTTTCTTTCTAATGCATCCACTTTTTCTGTGTTGGGTGGATTTAATACAGAAGGCATTCAGGATCTGCCATTCCTCACTCAGAATTTGTAGTGATGGGTACAGAAAATTTTGTCAGAAGAACTGAGTTGGTTGTCAGTTTAATCAATGAGTTTTTAGGCTCAATTTAATCTCCTCCACACCATCACCAAATAACCCTCATCCCATACAAACAACATGTCACATTCATGACAGATCCTTTCCCCTATAACTCAGATGCTGCAGCCTTTGAGAGGTGAAGCACAGAGACCAAATGAGAAATGTAATTTGCAGTTAGACCAAAGTTGTGGATTGGTTGTGAGAAATCCCCACCTTACGTCTATCCCATGGACAAACGTAATCCATTTTGTTGAGTATCTTCTCCAACCTGGTGCTATCTATAGATATTGAGAGTATCTCAACAATGATGATGCCATTCAGAGTAAGTCAACAGTCCAACGACCCTGGTTGAATTACTGTATGCTGTCTCAATCCCTGGATTTGCAGCTATGACCATCTTTTAAGAAATTGGTGTAAAAAGTTGTGTTTTTCAAGCTTTTCAGTTTCTGCAGTCTCTAAGCTTAATATGGAACCACCATTAGGGCCTGTATTATTTGTTCCTTCACATAAGAAATATGCTAACAAAACTAGCAACTCCCAGATTAAAGGAGTTTCAAGACTAGAACCTGTATAAGCACTGGTGAGATTCACATTTTTTTTACTACCAGTTCTGTGGGCATGGCTTGGTGGGTGTGGTGTGGCTTGGTGGGCATGGCTTGGTGGGCATGGCAGGGGAAGGATACTGTAAAATCCCCATTCCCACCCCACTCCAGGGAAAGGTTGCCGCAAAATGCCATTCCTTCCCCACCCCATTAACCTGCTTTCCAGCTCCGTTCTCCTGTGCAGGGCAACAAAAGAAGACCCAGCTGATCAGCTGGGATTCAGGAGGCAGAGAATAGATGGGGGTGGCCCAGTCAGAGATGGCATTGGCTCGTTCTCTGAACTACTCAAAATTTCCACTATCAGTTCTCCAGAACTGGTCAGAACCTGCTGAATACCACCTCTGTGTATAAGTAATTGTGATGCTCAGTAAAGCAGTGACAATGTAGAACCAGTATGTCCCTTTTATCTTTCAAACTTGCTCACATCCGCACCTGTGAAGCTATATTTGTAGCTATGCCAACTACAAAGCATAAAACCTTCAGAAAATGGCCCGAGGATTCCATTTATGCCACCCAGGGAGTGAGTGAGTGAGTGAGATACTTATTCATTTTTCCCTCATGTACTTCTCCATCATAAAAAATAGACAACCCATCCTAGTACAAATGAGACTCAATGACTAGATATACACACAAGTTTAGCCATGAACTTCAAAGTCCATTGAAAGACTGTACTGCACAGATCTGGAATTTAAAAATCTAGTACTTTAGGCGAGGGAGTCCCAGTCTGGCATAATGGCTTAAGGCACCAAACTGGGAGACTGTTGAGTTCGAATGCAGCTTCAGACTTTAGATCAGAGGCGTCAACCTCAGCAACTTTTAAAACTTGTGGGCATCAACACCAGAATTCCTCAGCCAGTCCTGCTGTCTGGGGAATTCTGAGAGTTGACATCCACAAGTCTTAAAGTTGCCAAGGTTGGCTTTAAACTTTATTTATTTTATTTTTTATTTATTTATTTATTTTGTCAATCGCTTACAAGGATAAACATAGTTGTGAATACATGAAATGAATACATATAAGAAAAATAAAAGAAACAATGGGACAGGGATGGTAGGCACGTTGGTGCACTTATGCACGCTCCCTACAGACCTCTTAGGAAAGGGGTGAGGTCAATAGTAGACAGTCTAAGGTTAAAGTTTTTGGGGTTTGGGGAAGAAACCACAGAGTCAGGTAGAGTATTCCAGACATCAATGTTGCTGAAGTCATATTTCCTGCAATCAAGTTTGGTGCAGTTAACTTTGAGTTTGTATCTATTGTGTGCTCTTGTATTGTTATGGTTGAAGCTGAAGAGTTCATTGACAGGTAGGGCATTGCAATGTATGATTTTATATACTATACTTAGATAGGACCGAAGGCAGTGTAGTTCTAGATTTTCTAGGTCTTTGGATCAATTCCTCTTTCTCAGCCCAAGGAAGGAGGCAAGGGCAAGCTACTTTCTGGGTATCTAAGGAAAGGAACCCACAAAGAGTAATCCAGGCAATCATCAGGAGTCAACACTGGTTCAAAGGTTTTTTTTTTTTGTTTAAAGGAGATACTCTCATTGACCAGCCTAAACGTGCAACAGAACTGGAGACTGATGTTTCCAGCAAGAGATCTTGCTGGCAGGCTACTTTTGAAGGAATGAAAATAAGGTATGAATTCACCACTTCTCCCCTCCTTTCTAAGAAACCCACGGAGGGCTCAGAGGCCCATCAGTATTCTCAATGGGGAACATAATGTGCAGTTATGGAGAAGTCAATGGGGAACATAACGTAGAGTTAAGAAGACAAGCGTGCCAATTTTCTGCCACACTTTAAGAAGGTGAACATATTGATAAAAAACAGAGCTGTTTTCTTTGTGTGTGCCACACTGGAAATGTCAAAAGAAAATGTATCTGCATTGCTTCAAAATGATCACTTTCCTTGGATTCAACTCTCCCCCTTTATCAAAGTCGGATTTTATTCTGCTCAAAAGCACCAGGGGTTCACACAGCTAAACGTAATACATGTCTGCATGGTAATTTCTGCTTAGGAATTAGGAAAGACTCTCTACTGGTATCAACCTAACAAGCTCACATATCTCCATGGACCCCAAACAGATCAATGGCATATTTTAGGGAAATAAATCATCCTGATGATTGGGAGAGGTTAATGACTCAGGTGGGATGTGGTAGCTCAGTGACTAAGACGCTGAACTAGTTGATCAGGAAGGTCGGCAGTTCGGCAGTTCGAATTCCTAGCACCGCGTCACGGAGTGAGCTCCCGTTATTTGTCCCAGCTTCTGTCAACCTAGCAATTGAAAGCATGTAAAAATGCAAGTAGAAAAATAGGGACTGCTTTGGTGGGAAGGTAACAACATTCCATGGGCCTTCGGTGCTCATTCATGCTGTCCACATGACCACGGAGACGTCTTTGGACAGCACTGGCTCTTCGGCTTTATAACGGAGATGAGCACCGCCCCCTAGAGCCAGAAATGATTAGTGCATATGTGCAAGGGGAACCTAATGACTCAGAGACCTTCTTGTGTTAACCACAACTTTGATGGATTATTATTAGATCAGGGACAACCAATGGCAGTAATAAAGATGAGCCTTGGGGAAATGCCTTTTCTGAATCATTGTCTTGGGCTTTCTTTTGCTCATCATCAGAAGCATTTCTGAGCCGGGTTCTTGAATTATTCTCTCTCTACCAGTGACTTACAACAGTTCATTTAATGACTGTTCGAAGCGACCACAGTGCTGAAGCAAAGGAGCTATGACCATTTTCCACACTTACAACATGGCGGCATTCCTATTCAAATCTGAGATGCTTGACAACTGGTTCACATTTAGGACGGGTTGCAGTGTCCCCAGGGTTATGTGATCCCCTTTTGTGACCTTCTTACCAGCAAAGTCCATGAGGAAACCAGATGCACGTCACCTCCGTGTTCCTAAATTAACAACTGCAGGGATTCACTTAACAATGGTGAGAAGAAAGGTCGTAAAATTCACTTAATGGATGTTTCATGTAGCAGCAGAAATTTTGGGCTACATTGTGGTCACAAGTCAAGGACTACCTGGACTTTGAACCACATTCCCTTTCCATTTTATGCATAGCAGCAGACCAGAAGTTTGGATCATCATCAGATGGTAGAAGAGTAGCTTATGGAATACCAATAGCAATGGCATTTAGACTTATATGCTAAGTCCTTGATTTAGGACCCAAAAGGACAGTGGAGCCCAAAATTTCTGTGGTTAAGTGAGATATTTGTTAAGGGAATTTTGCTCCATTTTATGACCTTTCTTGCCACAGTTGTTAAGTGAATAGCAATAGCACTTAGACTTATACACCACTCGACAGTGCTTTTACAACTCTCTCTAAGTGGTTTACAGAGTCGGCAAATTGCGCCCAACAATCTGGGTCCTCATTTTACCAACCTTGGAAGGATGGAAGGCTGAGTCAACCTTGAGCCTGGTGAGATTCAAACTGCCAAATTGCAGGCAGCCAGCAGTCAGCAGAAGTAGCCTGCAGTACTGCACTCTAACCACTGCACCCCCATGGCTCTAACCCTAACACTAATTCTAACCCTGATAATAGATAGATGATAGATGATAGATAGATGATAGATAGATAGATAGATAGATAGATAGATAGATAGATAGGTAGATTTTTTTTTAATTTTGCTTGGACTTGTATGCTGCCTCCTCTCCGAAAGGACTCGGGGTGGCTCACAACTAAAAATACAGAACAATAAATACTATAAATACTTTAAAAAGAAATTAAACTAGACAAGCCCAGCCAATTAAAATCCATTTAAAACCAAATTAAAATTAATATTTTAAGATAGATAGATAGATAGATAGATAGATAGATAGATAGATAGCAATAGCACTTAGACTTATATACCGCTTCACAGTGCTTTACAGCCCTCGCTAAGCACTTTACGGAATCAGCATATTGCTCCCAACCATCTGGGTCCTCCGTTTGCTAACCTTGGAAAGATGGAAGGCTGAGTCAATCTTGAACCTCATCAGGATCGAACTCCAGCCTGTGGGCAGAGTGAGCCTGCAATACTGCATTCTAACCAGGTCTCCGGAATGGACATGGCATGCTTACAAATCTGTACTTCCACGCACTGCTTCATGGCCTATTATTTTGCACAGCTCAGCAACAAACGCCTTGCATAACTTATTGTGCAGTGATCCCATACAATAAAATGCTCAATTCAAGTGCTCAGATTTTTCCATCTTTTGAAACCACTAGGAGGGACAGCTTAGTGGATGTTGGAGCGCAGGTGAATAATGCCATCATAATAGCAGAATCTGCAAAAAGAACAATGCAAGAAAATCTTGTTCTTCAAACGGAGAGTATAAGCTTTCTAAGCTCACAGGGTTCGTGCCAAGAGAAACGCAGGGTTCAATGTTAGATGGAGAAAATAAGAGACATTTAACTCTGGAGAAAAAAAGAAAGCTTCTTAGGGTTGATGTCTTTTTAAAAAAAAGGCATCGGCTGTTTCACAAAATAATATTCCAGGTTGCTTCCGGCAACGTTGTCCAAATTGCTTCAGATTTGCCATAGAAACAGTCGAGAATCTTTAAAACAAACCACAACCTTGAACAATAAAGACAATGGGCATCTCAGCATATAGATAAGCTATAAGAAACTGAGTAACAACAGGATGATGAGAATAGCTGCCAAGAGCATAGAAAAATGTGAGCCAGATTCTTTTATAAAACATATATAGACAATGGCTGGGACCCAATGCATCATTGTGGCAGCTGGTCACCATCTTGTGGGCTTGACAAATAGACCCCCCGAGACTATTGTCTGGCCTCTGGTCTCTAATAAGGGAAGGGTATACATGCAGCTTCCAGAATATATTTCTTGACAGTAACTTTAGGCAATTAGACAGACAATCAATGAACGAATGTCAGGATGGGGAGCGTTATTGGAAATACTGCATGATTCTGGAAATAATTGACTATCTTGCAGTAAGTTGGCTCATGAGAGAGCACTGCCAAACTGGATCCAGGAACTTTCAGTTTCCTGGAAGCTTCCAACCTGGGGAGAAAAAAGTTGGTTTTCTTGAACAAAATGGCTTGAACAATGCATAGCTGTGAAATACCCAGATCCAATTCCAGAATAGCCAAGTTGGTAGAAACCTAGAAGTATTGCTCCGAGTCTTGGAATCAAGATTTTTAAGAAGATTGGATGAGCTGCAGTCTCAGCTTTTCACCTTTCAAAAGTTCTCACTCTGCTGGCATCCATCCTTGAACTTGAGGTGGAATAATATGGCCAGAGGTGGGGCAAATTGTCTTCTGGTTTAAGGCTTAAAAGAGATCCAAAAAGGGCAAAGAGTGAGGGATCTTTAGTGCTAGGACTGATTATGTTATCTAGTTGGGTAATGTCACGACATAAGCCTAAGATTGAAAACCAGGCTTGTCAGATGTTACATCTTTTCTATCCTGCTCTACGGAGTAGAGAGTTGGTCTCTGACAGAAAGCCACTTGAAGAAAGTAGAAGCATTTGAAATGTGGATTTACAGGCGGCTGTTACATATAAGTTGGGTTGACAAAATCGGAAAAGAGAAGGTGATAAACCGCCAGGAAAAGGCAAGGGAAATAATCATAACCATAAAGAAGCGAAAGTTAGAATATTTTGGACATGTGATGCGACACTCGAAAAAATACGGCATCCTTGACTTAATCCTCCAGGGAAACACTGAAAGCAAATGAGGTCCAGGCAGAAGAAGAACATCATGGCTTCAAAATCTCCAGGCCCAAACTTTTAAGACTTGTGGACTTCAACTCCCAGAATTCTGGGAGTTGAAGTCCACAAGTCTTAAAGTTGCCAAGTTTGGAGACCTCTGATCTAAGGGACTGGTTTGGACCAAACTCAACAGCACTATTTTGATAAAAATAGGATCACCAACACGATCACCAATGTTCCATGATGGATATGGCACAAGAAAAAGAAGAAGTTGGGTAATGAAACATCTGCAAGAAAACAAGCCAGTGCAGAGAGCACCAAGGACTCCTCATTTCAACCCTGAGCTATAAATGTTCTCTTTCATTGGGACAAGGAGTCAATAAAAGTTAGAAGATTTGAGTCCACTCAACCATTTTCCCCCCATAAATGACCTTGTCTGATTTTGCCAACTTCAAGTGTTTTTTTGTTGTTGTTTTTGCTTTGGTTTAACTTGATTTATTTTATTTTGAAAACAAATTTGTCTTCAGTCCAGCTGGACTTGTGAAGAAGCAAAAATTGAAACCCAATAGAAATCCAGCAGGAGCATTCAGAGTGTTTTTACGTGGATTGTATCTCAAGTTCTTCATCTATACTTAGAAACAATAGATCGGAAACCTCCTGCTAAGTACTGGTAGTCCTTGACTGACAATAGTTCTTTTAGTGACCGTTTGAAGTTACCATGGCACTGAAAAGAGTGACTTATGGCTGTTTTTCACAGTTAAGACCAGGGGTCTACAAACTTGGCAAGTTTAAGACTTGTGGACTTCAACACCCAGAATTCCTCCTCCAGTCATGTTAGCTCAGGAATTCTGGGAGTTGAAGTCCACAAGTCTTAAACTTGCCAAATTTGAAGACCTTTGGTTGAGACTATTGCAGGATCCCCACAGTCATATGAACAAAATCCGGGCTCATATTTATGATGGTTGCAGGATCCCCATGAGATCCCCTTTTGAGACCTTCTGACGAGCAAAGACAATGGGGAAGCCAGATTCACTGAACAACCATGTTGCTAACTTAACAACTGCAAGGGTTCACTTAATAACTGTGGTACAAAAGGTCGTAAAATGAGCCAAAACTCATTTAACTGTCTCACTTAATGATAGAAATTTGGGGCTGAACTGTGGTCATAAGCTGAGGACTACCCATATCGTGGAAAGGGAAGTGGGAGAAATGTGGTGCTTTTTTCAAGAGGCAACTGGACTTTCTGGGTTTTTTTTTTTTAATTACATTTATATGCCGCCCTTCTCCGGAGACTCAGGGCGGCTTACAATTTTTGGGATACAACCCAGTGTGCTCAGCAATAGCCTTCATTCCATTGTATATGCCTGCTTATTACTAAGCGGCATTTTTACAAAGTCAGCTAATTGCCCCCAACAATCTTGGGTCCTCAATTTACCTACCCCGAGAGGATGGAAGGCTGAGTCAACCTTGAGCCTGGTGGGATTCGAGCCTACAGTAATTGCAGGCAGCTGGAACTTAAATGCAGGCATTTAACAGCCTGAGCAACCAACATCTTTGAAGATGTTTCTCTTGTCATCCAAGAAGCTTCTTCAGCTCTGACTGGATGGTGGGGAATGGAAGGATTTATACTCCTTACAGACAGCTGGTCATTTGCATCCTTTTAGCAGGTCATTAAGGTCTCCTGGAGGTTTACCTGTGTCATCAGGGTCACTTGAGTGGTGTAAATTAGAATAGTTCGAAGAAGACTCCACACCCATTTGTACCACTCAATGACCCTGAGGACACAGATAAACCTCCAAGTGCTTCAACGACCCTCTAAAAAGGATGCAAATGACCAGTTGTCTGCAAGAAGTCCTTCCATTCCCCACTATCCTAGTCAGAGCTGAAGAAGCTTCTTGGATGAGAAGCGAAACATCTTCAAAGGAAAACCTGAAAGTCCAGTTGTCTCTTGAAAAAAGCACTTTTGGGTCTGCAAGAAAACAAGCTCAGCGAGCACCAAAGAAGCCCTCAATAACAATAGATGCTTCCTGGAGCAATAAACCATGAGAAAATCTGGTGGCCTGGCCATCTGCTCTCTGCAGGGGACACACCATGCATGCATGCCGGTCTGGATGCAACATGCAAGAAGAGGACGAGAGACCCACACCAGACTCTTAACAAGATCTCCTAGAACATAATGATACTCAGCCCGCTACTATACACTAACCACAGACTCACGCAATGCAGAGAAAATTAAGAAGGAAGAGCGCACTAGAGAGAAATGATCAGACAAAATGAGAGGAACAATAGTGCTTGGATGAGATGGGGGAAACGTCCCGTGGGGACCCTTCTATATTGAAATCGTCATTAGACCAGCAACATTTGGCACGTTTCTCAGCACGGAGGTTGATAAGCTCAGCTGGTAGAGTTCTCGTCATAGGATCTCCAAGGGCATCTCTTTCCAAAAATGCAGCATCACATAAGAATTTGGCAGTTTCCCCCAGTGGTCTCATCGGATATCAACCATTTATTTCAATTATGATTTTTTTTAAATATATCATTTAAATTTGGGCAACAGCTGGTATCATTTGGGAAGAAGACAATGGGTTCTTTGTTATTCATGGATGCTTCCTCGCCAGCCTCTGCTTCAATTTGGCCAAGAAGGGATCTACCTAGCTAGGATGACCAAAGCCTCATCTGCATGGTATGCTCAAATAAATATGCCACCACCTCTAACACAGGAAGTTCTCAACTTAGGACCACAATGGACCCCAAAATTTCTGGCATTAAGTGAGATATCTGTTCAGGGAATTTTGCTCCATTTTATGATCTTTCTTTCCATGGTCATTAAGTGAAGAGCAATAGCACTTAGACTAATATACCTCTTCACAGTTCTTTATAGCCCTTTCTGAGCAGTTTACAGTGTCAGCCTATTGCCCCCAACAATCTGGCTCCTCATTTTACCGACCTCAGAAGGATGGAAGGCTGAGTCAACCTTGAGCCTGGTGAGATTCAAACTGCCAAATTGTAGGCAGCTAGCAGTCAGCAGAAGTAGCCTGCAGTACTGCATTCTAACCAGGGGTGAGCTGCTGGGGGTTCACAGGGGTTAGTGAGAATCCCAGCTAAGATTCTGCAGAGTTCAGAGAACCCCCAAATCCCACTCCTGGCTGGCCCCGCCCACCCTGCCCCTCCCAGGAGTGCCCGTTTGGATGCAGGTAAGTGCAGGACACGTGCGGAGGCTCAGGGAGGGCAAAATGCAGGCCTTCTGGAAGTTCGAGAAGGCCAGAAACAGGCCCATTTCTGATTTCCAGAAAGCCTCCAGAGCCTGGGAAGTCAAACACCACCACCCCGGTGTGGTGCAGGAGGCTGACTAGGCCACATCCACCATGGACATGCCCACCCAGCAACCGGGCAGAAACCCCTTGCTACATTTTTTGAAGTCCACCCTTGATTCTAACCACTGCGCCACCACGGCTCTTGGCTGCAATTGATAGGTTAGTAACCTGGTTAAGGGAATCAGGTTTCCCTACTGACTTTGCTTGTCCCAAGGTTGCAGAAGGGGATCACGTGACCCCGGGATGCAGCAACGGTTGCTGTGCATCTGAATTTTGATCCCAAGATCACAGAGATAGTAGAAAGGTGGTAACTGTGAGAAATGGTCGGAAGTCACTTTTTTCAGTGCCGTTGTAACTCTGAACGCTCACTGAACAAATTGTTGTAAGTCGGGGACTACCTGTAGCTAGCAAGAATTCTCCCATGTGGTTTTTACATGTTTGTTGAAAAGAGAGAGAGAGAGAAGGAGGCAGAAAATAGATCTAACTGTGACTGTTTGTGCATCTGGAGCATTAAGGCGGCTTTTGCTTCCCTGTTAAGTGATGCAGAAAGTATACAGAATGATCAGAGTCACCTGGAGATGCCCCTCCCTGCAGCATAAAATTATATTCTCAGTGTGACACATCAGGAGATGTCATCTCGTCAGCAGGAAAAGAAATTTGTGGCAAGAAAGAAACTGTCACCTGAAAAAAAATTCCGTCCTCCAGAGAGAAGAACGGGAGTGAGTGACAAAATAAGGCATGTCACGGCGAAACAAAGAAAATGTAAGAAGACCAGCATTGAAAGCAGAAAAGCTCTTACCAACCACAGCTGGCTAATTCGTACATAGACCCAAGTTTAAATCTGCGGTAAAATGGGGCATGCCAACTCTCCTTCGAATTCATTGTGAAACCCGGGCAAAGGAAGGAGGAGGTATAGTTGGAAGCAGCTGGGATCCATAAGTGGGCAAAAATTGAAGTCACCTACTGCGTAAAGAAAATCTGGAGAAAATCTGCCTGACTTTATGGCGTATAATCAGTCAATCAGTTGTTCAAAACCAAGCACCAACTAGGAAAAAGGACGTTCAGAATAAAGATAACCTGTTTCAGTATGATCAAATCTGTCATAGCTCAGACAGGCCCATCAAGCAGTGGACTTGCAAAGCTAGCTCTTGAAACAGTTCTTGCCCTCAAAAAAAAGCATATTTCAAGAAACCTCATAAAAAGACTGATTTGATGCAGCAATAGCACTTATACCACTTCACAGTGCTTTACAGCCCTCTCTAAGCTGTTTACAATATCAGCATAATTGCCCCCAACAATCTGGGTTCTCACTTTACCATCCTTGGAAAGATGATAGGCTTTAAGAAAGATGCATTTCCATCCATGTTTCTTCTTTTTTCCCCAAAGATGTCTTGAAAGATGAACTTGCCTTGTAGAGTCAGTTGCCTTTACTGGCAATCACATATACAGGCCGGAACCAAAAACCAGAGAGATCTTTCAAAGCAATTGCAAGAGCCTTGGTGGTGCAGGCTGATAAATGCCTAGCACTTAATTCCAGCTGCCTGCAATTAGTGCAGGCTCGAATCCCACCAGGCTCAAGGTTGACTCAGCCTTCCATCCTCCCGGGGTAGGTAAAGTGAGGACCCAAGATTGTTGGGGGCAATAAGCTGACTTTGTAAAAATGCCGCTTAGTAATAAGCAGGCATATACAATGGAATGAAGGCTATTGCTGAGCACATTGGGTTGTATCCCCAAAATTGTAAGCCACCCTGAGTCTTCGGAGAAGGGCGGCATATAAATGTAATTTTTTTAAAAAAAACTGTGGTTAGTTTTAGGTATTTGAGGACAGGTGCTTAGTTTGTGGTAATATACATTACAGAACATCTCCTGCTTTATACAATACATGTGTTTAGCCTGATGTTGATATTTCTACCCTTCCTTCCCTTTTCAGAGAAACTTTGCAACATATTCTTGGCTTTCTGCACCTCCATTGTTTTTAAGATCATCTACTGTAAATTTTGAGCAAATTTTAGATTAAAGCAACAACAACAACACTTCATTTCCCCCTCAACAAGCATATGGGCATTCCCAATGAACAAAAGGCAAGTACAGACGTCAAGAGAAGGAAATATATAAATGATAAAGCGATGAATTGCCAAAATGGATGGAATTTGGATGGACTGTTAAAGATCCCTTTATGGAGTGGCAAGGGACGATGCAAAAGAGTGGGGAAAGTGAATTAATTCTGCTCTAAGGTGACTTTCAAAGAGAAGACAGTAGAGGCCACAACTCATAATAGCAAATGGGTTTTCTCTTCTTAGCTTGTAAAAGTTGGGAAGGAATATGTGCTCCACTGTTCAGCTTCTCGCCTTAATTCTTGTCCATCATCTTTGCAGCTCTCCTCTCTGCCAAAATGTTATTATCTATTATTCTCCTAGCGGATTGCTTCTCCCTGTCTCTCTTGTATCACTGATAAGCATGACAAGAGATGGGAACTGAGGATGGGATCTGCATTTCCAAGGATATGAAATGCCATTTATATCTGCCGATGAATTTTGATCAATTCAGATGGGAAAAGAGGATGAGAAGAAAGAAACAGAAGAGAAGGAGAAATCACACAGCTTCATCTTCTGGAGCTAAATTTCAGACCTATTTTCCTTGTAAGGTGCAGGAAATGAAAGAGAAGGGTGTGGGGGGGGAAAAAAGGAAAAATACAGATGACATTCATACTCCCCAATTCTCATTAAAAACATCCCACTGCAAGGATGAAACAACTGTACTACAACATCTCAAGGTAGCTATGGTGGACAAACTCATTTGCAGTTTGTGCATATGGGACTGTAGACCTGATTAAGGAAGAATCTGACAGTTCAGGTTCAGAGATAACTAAGACTTTGTTCAAGGCACCTTATTAAGGGTAGATGAAGGCTCTTTCTTGGTGTTAGTGGATATTCAAAACTCTCTTAGAACACTGCAGACTACAAATGTTTCTTTTTTCTTTTATGTTTAGTCTGTCCTTATGGTCTTTCCAAAGGAACAAGTGGATTCTCATGTTCCACCCACAAGGGAGAACATGAATCTTTCTCATTACTCCATGACTTCAATGTGCTTCCTATATGCAACCAAACAGGACAGCCACAGACTTCAGAGAGTAATTAAGACTGCAGAAAAAACCATTGCTACCAACTTGCCTTCCATTGAGGACCTGTATACTGCACGAGTCAAAAAGAGGGCTGTGAAAATATCTACAGACCCCTCACATCCTGGACATAAATTGTTCCAACTTCTATCCTCAAAATGACACTATAGGGCACTGCACACCAGAACAACTAGACACAAGGACAGCTTTTCCTCGCATGCCATCAGTCTGCTAAACAACTAATTCCCACAACACTGTCAAACTACTTTACTAAGACAGTATTGCTATTATTCTTCTCATCCTTCCTATTACCTATCTCCTTCTACTTATGATTATAACCTTGTTGCTTGTATCTTTATAATTTACATTGTTTTGTTTAGTTTCCTAGTATGATTTTGATTGCTTATTTAGTATCCTATCACTAAGCTTTGTATCTTATGATTCTTGATGAATGTATTTTTATGTAAAGTGAGAGCTTATGCACTGAAGACAACTTCCTTGTGTGTCCAATCACTCTTTGCCAATAAAGAATTCTATCTATCTATCTATCTATCTATCTATCTATCTATCTATCTATCTATCTATCTATCTATCTAATCATCTATCTAATCTTTCTATCTCATCTGTCTATCATCTCTGTCTGTCTCTCCCATCTATCATTCTCTCTGTCTCTCTCTCATCTTATCTCTCTCTCTGTCATCTCTATCTATCTATCTATCTATCTATCTATCTATCTATCTATCTATCTATCTATCTTGTCTTGGATCCATATTTGCCTTTCTGTGGCCTATCTGCAACAGAGACCATGGTCATAATGAAAAATAAGTTTATCATTCTTTCCAATGCAAAGGCATGGTCCAATTGTCAGGTGCAAAGAATTGGGTTCACACATTCAGTTCCAGCTAAGATTTGTTGCTCAAGTCTAGAATCTAGTCAACCAACAGTCAGCACTAAATTGGCACTAGATAAGAGTTAATGGAATTCAAGGGAGGCAGCACTTGGATCACTTGTGGGAACGTAATGACTCTAGGCTGATTACTCTCTTGACTCTATCTCCCAGGCTCTTCCTCTTTTTCTCTTACACTTACTAACAGGTTAAAACATTATGTGTTTCTCATGCCTGAAGTGCATCTGTTTCCAGAGAGAAGAAGCATGATCAATGATTATATTGACAGATTACATCCTGGGTAGAAGGGTGTCCTGTTATGGGAAATGTTTTATAATGAACTTCAGTGCAAGATTAGCTTTGTCAGATATAATTGTTTCTTTGATTCAATGATGTCTACCACTCCACGGTTACTGTCCTTATTTGGATTTAATTTAGGGGGCAGCCAGAATGGAGTTTGCCTAGAAGACACTTTGAGGAATTCTTATTCCAAATTGCTAAACTGTCGTTGGGAGTATATGTTTTAATTTTGGTAGAGACCTGTGGCTTTAGCAAATCTAAGGGTTTGCTTACTATATGAGTGTCTCTCCAACACTCAAAACAATCTGTGTCATCCCTAGGCCTAGGCCAACATAGCCTAGGCCAGTGTTTTTCAACCTTGGCAGTTTGAAGATGTATGGACTCCAAGAATTCCCCAATCTGCATATCAGCCTTTTTTTTTAAATTTTGGGAGTTGAAATCCACATTATTTTAAAGTTTTCTTCTCCTCTAAAAAAAGGCCAAAACAATTTATTTTCATCCAAATGAAAGAGGGTTATTTAAAAAACAAAAAAGGCAAGGAAGACACACACATATTTATTTAATCACAGCATCAGTCTTCTTTAAACAACACCTAAGAGAAAGATGAATGAGGAAGAAAGCTGAAAAAAATTAAGCTTTGTCCATCCTACAAGACACCATTCCATGCAAACAAAATGTCTGCCAGGCATAGGGAAAGCTGCAATGCAGAGATCAAATTCAGAAATGTGGTAAGTCAAACCCCCATTGTGCTGCCAGATGGAACACTATATCTGATCCTCTTCTCCTTGACTTCTCTTCCCTGCATCCTTATCCAACAGAAAATTCACTACCAACATTGGGATTGATCAGGCCAAGTAAATGCCATCCCACCCACATGTATACAATTTCAATTCCAAGTTCGTAGAAACGTAGTAGTACTAAAGGTCTCCACTGGCTTTGAGTTGCTGCCAAACCAAGGAAAGAGTGTTGGAAGAGGTGATTCTACTTCCATAAAGTTGACAACAATGTCTATTTACAAATAAATAAATAAATATTTTCTTTCTTAGCTGAATCATGGACTAGGGACAGCTGTTCTTCCTGAATTTTGAGGGCTCATTCCTGGCTTATGGAAGCATGTTGTAACTTTTGCCTGAACCTGAAGACTTATGAAGCCTCAGTGCAAGGCAAAACAATTTGCTCGGGTAAATCTCCAGTGAGAAAGACTATCTTATAGTCTTGATGCAATAACAGGAGAGGAAATGGGGAGATAAGGCCTGGCCTCCGCTTCAAGTATGATTGCTCAGGGCATAGGGGAGGAGAAGCAACCAGCACTGAAATACATTTATTAGTTCCCTGCTCATCCATTTCACAATTTGTCACCGTTGCTGGTGATGCTGGATATTGACTGTAGGTTCAAGACCACAGAGAGAATATGTTGATGCTCAGCAGGGGATAGTCTTCATGGGGAACCAACACAATTCTGGACTTCATTAGAAGTGATAAAGATCACAGACTTAATATCTTATGACTTGATTCCAGTCACCTAAATATTAGTAGTGACTCTGATTTCTGATGGAACAGACTATTTGTAGCTCAGGGTTGAATGGTGGGGTGCTTGATGCTCTCTGAGTTTGATGGTTTTCTTGCAGAAGTTTCACTGCCCAGTTAGGTAACATCATCAGTGCTAGAAGGGAGTGGGGTTTACATGGAGGGGGAGGAGGGGGAGGAGGGGGAGGAGGAGGAAGAGGAGGAGGAGGAGGAAGAGGAGGAGGAAGAAAACTGTGGGATCTGTGCTGCTTTCTGAGCTTGGTTGTTTTCTTGAAGATGCTTCATTACCTAACTAAGTAACATCATTAGTGCTAGAAGGGAGTGGGTCACTGGAAATTAATGAAGTCACTTAGTTGGGTTAGGGAAACTTCTGCAAGAAAACTACCAAACCAAGAACCCAACACTCTGATTTTCTTGTAGTGGAAAGTACAGTGGTTCAAGGAGAGTCAGAGAGAGAGAGACAGAGAGAGAGAGAGTGGAAACCATAGTATAAGGGTAACATTCATTCCAAGATGCGATGGGAAATGAGACGTCCAGGTGGGTTGGAAGCACTCAAGGATGAATCATCAAAGCGCAGAAATGGGACATTTGCATCAGATGAGCAAGATGGGAAAGAGGTAAAGGAAACCAGGGCAGAGAAGCTGCCTTTAAGCCTTACAACTGCATCTGTGATGGGTTTGGTTGCAGAATAAGAGGATTTGTGCACCTAGTTTATTTGAAGGGTCAACCTGAAAACTCAACTTCTGCAACTCTACATAGAATGAAGAGGAATCAGAGAATGAGCCAAAGAACAAGGTGACTGCATTGTACTCCATTCCCCATTCATTTATTCAGAGCATTTCCTCCCTCCCCCGCCCTTCATGTTCCCTCTTGAGTTACTTCTTCCTTTGCCATCTTGCTGTAGAAGATGACAGGTCCTTTTATCTCATTTTCCTGATATTTTACAACCTTAGCTCTCTTGCAATGAATCCCCACTTTGGTTCTCCCAGACACATTTTATCACAATCATCCTTCACACTATGCAAGAATACTTCCATTACCAGTCCCAGAAGTAATTTGTATGAATTAATTCTTCAATTTCCAGTGAAGCCATATGCACACAAATAACGGTGAGAAAGAGACAGAAGGGACTCAATAAAAGATCTGAATCCAAAATTGAGTGGACGTCGCCTATAGCGCCACAAAAAACGGGGGAGGAAGCTCAGAAGAATATCCGGGAGCCGAACAACCTAGATAATCATATACAGGTGATTCTTTTCTATGTCTCTCTGGAGGCCTTCAAGTGAAAGGATGAATTACATGTTTTCTAGCTTTCTTATCCCAAAACAAATGGTGTGTCAGAGAGATGGAATGCCATAACTTTAAGTGCATTTTATGATTTCATACAAGCTGCTTGGGGGAACATTATGGGCACACACACACACACACAAAATAGTTCAACAAATGTAACGTTTGGGATGGGAACAAGGTTAAAGAAAAAGGCTTGCAAATGAAGAGCTGATATTACAAAATCCCACTTCTACATGGAGCAGCCTTGAAGAATTTTGCCTCGTTTTGCAACCTTGCCAACGGTTGTTAAGTGAATCATGCAGTTGTTACTAACAGGCTTGTTAAGTGAAGCTGGCTTCCCCATTGACTTTGCTTGTCAGAAGGTTGCAAAATGGAATCACATGACACCCCCCCAGGGCACTGCAACCGTCATAAATGTGAGTCAATTGCCAAGCAGCTGAATTTTGATCATAGGGATGTGGCAATGATTGTAAGTGTGAAAAGCAGTCACAAGTCACCTTTTTCAGTGCCATTGTAACTTTGAACGGCCACTAAATGAACTGTTATATGTCAAGGACTACCTGTCTATGGCAGAGGCCCAGGTTATTTGACTGTCTACCTCTTCTTTTATATAATCTCAATAAGGTTTGGAGGGCAGTTACGTTGTTGATTTATTTATTTTATTTATTCGCCTTAAAAAGATAAAACTATATAAAGAACATATTACAAAAATATCAAAATGCAAAATGCAATAGCTAAAAAGATGGGATGAGATGAAGGAATAGGATGAGCAAGGGGGCAGGTGAGATCTGATATTATCTGTTAACCACCCTTGTACACCGACGGGAATCACAGGTGTGAGTTTCCCAAATCATAGAATAACGGAGTTGGAGGTCATCTAGTCCAATCCCCTGTGGTCCCATAAAACTATTTAATAAATAAATAATAATCTAGCCATCCCATCAGGCCTGGCAGGGAAGGGCATGTTGTGGGTGCTGTCTACAAAGGAATGCCATCTGATGGGTACTGGAGTCCAGACAGAGATGCAAGCATCTCAGGCTTACATGGTCTTGAGAAGAAACAATCGTATCATGGATGAAGTCTCTTTTTGACCGTTTCTTTTGAACAAAACTGTAACAGTCTTCTCAGTCTCTACTGGCTCTTGAGTGGGAATCTTGTCAGCACATGAGTGGGAGCAGATGAAGAACCACCCATAAAATAAGAACAGAAGAAGAATGGACTCTTATTGTCTCTCTCTTATTGGTATCATTATTATGATTACTCTGTTGTCTTGCATGTACACTGAAAGCTTCTGCACTAAAGAAAAAAAAATTGTGTGTCTAATCAGACTTGGCCAAAAATATTCCATTCCACTCCATTCCTTGTTCTGTTCTGTTCTTTTCTGTTCTATTCCTTGTTCTGTTCTGTTCTGTTCTGTTCCATTCTATTCCGTTCCATTCTATTCCATTCCATTGTTCCTTTCCTTTCCATTTTTCCTTTCCTTTCCTTTCCTTTCCTTTCCTTTCTCTTTCCTTTCCCTTTTCCTTCTTTCCTTTCTTTCTTATTCTATTCTTTCCATTCTATTCTTTCTATTCTTTCTATTCTATTCTATTCTTCTATTCTATTCTATTCCATTCCATTCATTCCATTCCATTCCATTCCATTCCATTCCATTCTTTCCTAATTCTATTCTATTCTTTCCTAATTCTATTCTGTTCTTTCCTAATTCTGTTCTGTTCTTTCCTAATTCTGTTCTGTTCTTTCCTAATTCTGTTCTGTTCTTTCCTAATTCTGTTCTGTTCTGTTCTATTCTGTGCTATTCTATTCTATTCTATTCTATTCTATTCTATTCATTCCATTCCATTCCATTCCATTCCATTCCACTCCACTCCACTCCACTCCACTCCCTATTTTGATTGAAAAAAGGATTCAGTGAAGAAAAGATGAAGTTAAGAAAAACTTTTCTTCTAAAATATTCTCATGTCTATTAAACTGGGAGGGAATCACACCCTTCCATGTATTAGTATTCTCCTCAGGCCAAAGAGCCACTGAAATGGAACCTGGGTATTTTAAGAGACACTACAATATAATTATATCACTACCCCTATAATATAATGGCATTTTTCCAAGCACCAGGATTTCAAAATTA
Source organism: Naja naja (assembly GCA_009733165.1). Taxonomy (NCBI): domain Eukaryota; kingdom Metazoa; phylum Chordata; class Lepidosauria; order Squamata; family Elapidae; genus Naja; species Naja naja. The sequence goes on along the minus strand of CM019156.1, from coordinate 24,257,825 downwards.
TCTGAGAAATAACAGAAGGAATGATTCAATATATGTGGAAAATTAGGTGAGAAAGTCCTTCATGTATCTGAACCAAGTACTCAGATTATATCAAACAATGACAAGAGGGGACAAGAACCCCAAGAGAAGAATTGCATTATAACATTTAATTTAAATTTATTTGTCCAATTTTGATACCACCCATCTCACCCACAAAGAGTAAATGCCTTTGTAAACCGCAAATGAGGCTTAGTTTGATCTATTATTACCTCCTAATGAGAATGTAAGAAGTCCTCCAAAGGAATTTAATATTATTGAAAACTTTTTGGTTGCTGTTCAAAAAGCTCAGATACTTCCTTGAAAATATTCCAAAAGTACTTTGAAAAGAGAGGCCAGGGAAATTTGGTGTGGGAGGGGGGCTGTGACATCTTTTTTTTCCATCCCTCCTGTTAGCTCTCTCTCTCTATTTTCAGTTAACCTAACATTTCATGCCTTTGGACATGTGGAACCAGTTCTGATAGCTAAAGTTGAATCAGAATATATAGCGGAATTGTAGTCTCAGACTTCATAGATCCAAATTCCTAGGGCAGTGATGGCGAACTTGTTTGTTGTGGTGTGCTGAAAGGTGTGCGTGCCGGCATCCACAATGCAATGTGCCCTGCCCCTCCGCGCATGCACATGCAACATCCCCTCTTACCTGCACTACACATGCAGGCCGAAAAATGGGCCTGTTTCATCACTTACGTTTTTGGGACCTCCGGTATTTCTGGAAGCCCCCTTTTTAAAAAATTACATTTATATGCCGCCCTTCTCCGAAGACTCAGGGCGCTTACAATTTTGGAGCACAACCCAATGCGCTCAGCAATAGCCTTCATTCCATTGTATATGCCTGCTTATTACTAAGCGGCATTTTTACAAAGTCAGCTTATTGCCCCCAACAATCTTGGGTCCTCAATTTACCTACCCCGAGAGGATGGAAGGCTGAGTCAACCTTGAGCCTGGTGGGATTCGAGCCTGCACTAATTGCAGGCAGCTGGAACTTAAGAGCTAGGCATTTAGCAGCCTGCACCACCAAGGCCCTTTTTTGGCTTCCCTGAGGCTGAAGAGGCTTCCCTCAAGCATCTGGGAGGCCGAAAATCAGGTGAGAGATGCGCGCATGTGCAGTGTAGTCACAGTCCTAGGGGAAGTCAAGCAGGTTATGAAAAGGGTAAAACACAGAAGGGCCTTGTTATATACAGGACAGTAGTCCTCAAGTTACCACCATTTGTATCGTGAAGGTCCAAAGTTACAATGGCACTGAAAAAGTGGGCATTTTTCACATGGCAATACTGTTGCGTTGCGTTGGACATGTCATCAAAATTTGGAGGCTTGGCAACTGGCATGAACTTACGATGGTTGCAATATTCCTGGGTCACGTGATCCCTTTTTGTGACCTTCTGATAGGCAAAGTCAAAGGGGGGAGCCAGATTCACTTAAGAACCGTGTTACTAACTTAATTGCAGCGATTTAAGAAAAAGTCGTAAAATGGAGCAAAACTCAGTTAGCAACTGTCTCACTTAGCAACAGAAATTTGGGGCTCGATTGTGATTGTAAGTGGAGGACTCCCTGTATGTTGTTATTTCTGTTAAACCCTTAACGGACTTTTGGTGACCAGGATTGAACAAGGAAGCTACAAAGATTTGCTTGTAGATAATAGATATGGGAAGAAGATACCATTTGTTGTAGTTTCAGAGAAAGTTAAAAATGACTAGCTTGGGGGAAATTTTGGATATGGAATTGATTTAGAGAAATGGCAAAAACTGTGGTCTCAAAATTATAAAATGACAATGTCAACTGCATATAAAGAAAATCTGTATAAGATGTTTTACAGGTGGCATCTACCCCTGATGAGAATCGTGAGAATGTTTAAGGATAAATCGGACAAATGTTGGAAATGTCATCAGATACCCGGTTCATATTACCATATGTGGTGGACATGTTCGGGTGCAAAAGGATATTGGACTAAAATTCACACATGGATGGAAAAAAATGATAAAACATCATATAGACTTTAAACCAGAGATATTTTTTATTGGGAATCATACCAGAAATATACAATAAAGAACTGAAGTACTTGACTGTAAATGTTTTAACAGTGGCTAGAATTGTATTTGCTAAGAATTGGAAAAATGAAAAAGTACCTATGCAGGAGGAAGTTATCAAGAAAATTATGGACTGTGCTGAAATGAGTAAATTGACATTTGAAATTAGAGAACAAGAAGATAAACAATTTTATCTGATATGGGATTTGTTTTATCAATGGTTGGATAAAAAGACATGGTAATGTAATATTTATTTATTTATTTATTTATTTATTTATTTATTTATTTATTTATTTATTTATTTGACTTGTATGCGCCTGTCCGAAGGACTCGGCTCACAATAAAAACATCAGAACAATAAATATATAAAAAACAATTAAATCTGACAATAGATTAGGAAATTTTACAACAGATATTTAATAGATTGATATTAATTATAATATAAACATACATAACCATTGGGTGAAAGTGTAATACAAATCTTACAATGAAAGTTAGAATATCTCGTATTAAATGATGAAATAAATAGATTAGTCATGATTGATTAATAACTGATAAATATATAAGCATATGTCAGATTGATAATATGAGAATTTATATAAATTGTGAGTGATGACTATGAAAGGATAGCACAAATGATGTGTAACCAACTGGCACACTGTACGAAATGGAAGATGGTTTTATGTTTTTTTTATGTATTTGTTTATGTTTGTCTTAAATATTAAACAAACATAAAAAACAAATACTAAAAACTATATATTCTTTTTTTTTTTCTGCACTTTTTAAAGTTTTTTTTACTTTATATTAGTATTTTTTAATTATAACATTTAATAAAATTACCATGAAAAAGTAATACAGAAGAACAGTTGGTTCTACATGTAAGCTCTCGATAGCAATCTCCTAAGGGGAAAAGTGTATCTCGGTTATGCAAACTCACAGGGGGAGACTAGTGGCTTGTAATTTATTTCCCTTGTTCCAGCTTTGCATAAATCATTAATCATATGAAAGTCTAGGCACTATTCGAAGCAGGTGGTCAGGTCACCAAAAAGAGAAGCAGATTTTTCATTCCCCCACACACACCTTCTTCTTTCCCCAACACAATTTCCCCTTTTAACTTCCAAGTTTTGAGGCAAGAACATCCAGTATTTCTTCTATTGGCCAGCCTAGAGAATGGAAGTACCCTCAAAGATATAAATCAAAGGTCCCCTCCTCTCAAAACTTGTCATTTTGTAGGACTCAAAAAGCATGTCTTCCCCAAATATCTATGGAGATTCTCAATCATCCAAATCATGGTTGCCCCAAAGGTGCTTTTCCCAAAAAAACAACAATTGGACTTTGTTTTTCCTAGAAGACGTTTTGCTTCTCATTCAAGAAGCTTCTTGTGAGAACTGAAGAAGCTTTCTGAATGAGTCCCAAAGATGCTTTTTCTAGAGGCAACTGGACTTTCTGGTTTTATCTTTGAACATATTTTCTTCTCATCCAAGAAGTTTCTTCAGCTCTGAAGAAGCTTCTTGGATGAGAAGTGAAACATCTTCAGAGAAAAACCAGAAAGTCCAGTTGCCTCTTGAAAAAGCACTTTTGGGATGACCATGAGCTGGATGCCTCAGAATCGCCATAGACACTTCCTGAATGAGAAGCAAAAGCCCAAGGAAGTCCAAGGAAGGTGTTGGTGATTACATACAAAGCCCTATATGGCTTGGGTCTGGGGTATTTGCGGGAGCATCTCTTGCCAACATCGGCTTCCCATTGCCCTGTGCGCTCTCATAGGCAGGGCCTCCTTGGGGTGCCGTCGGCTAGACAGTGTCGGCTGGTGACCCTCAGGGGTAGGGCCTTCTCTGTGGGAGCGACCACCCTGTGGAATCAGTTGCCCTTGGGGCTCCGGTTGGCCCCTGACCTCCGTTCCTTCCATCGTGACCTGAAGACATGGTTTTTCCAGCAGGCCGCCCTGGACTAAGGTGAGGTGGGGGTGGGTTTCTAAATTTGTTTTTATATCTAGTTTATCTGTTTTAGATTTTGTTTGGCTTGGGTTTAATTTGATTTTTAGTAATTTTAAATTTTGTATTGTATAATTTTTATGATGTGAGCCGCCCTGAGTCCTTCAAGAGATAGGGTGGCATACAAGTCCAAACATCATCATCATCATCATCATCATCATCATCTTATTATTATTATTATTATTATTATTATTATTATTATTATTGCCTATTGAAAAGCATATTTGGGATAATCATGCCTTCTCTGTCATACACAATAGGATACCTGGAATCAAATTACATGCTTATCCAGGGGTGGACTGCTACCGGTTTGCACTGGTTCGGGTGAACCGGTTGTTAATTTTATGGCCAGTTTGGCGAACCGGCAAATACCACCCCTGGCTGGCCCCATCCACCCTGTCCCTCCCAGGAGTCCCCACATGGCCAATTTTGGATCGCAGGTAAGTGCGGAGGTTCAGGGAGGGCAAAAAAACAGGCCACCCAGAAGTTCCAGAAAGCTGGAAATGGGCCCGGAGCCTGGGGTGGCCATTTTCACCCTCCCAGAGGCTAAAAGAAATCCGCTGGAGTCCAGGGAGGGTGAACCCCCCCCCCTGCAGCCCATTTTTGCTCCTAGGATGGTGCAGCAGGCTGATTAGGCCACAACCACCATGGCAACACCCACCCAGCAACCAGCCAGAGAACCAGTTGTTAAATTATTTGAAGCCCATCCCTCTGCTTATCATATTGTTGACTCAGCTAAACCTGGGTGAACTGAAGCCCTCTTCCATGAAGGAAACATCACAACATATCTCAAGCTTAAATATGACTCTTCATTTTTCCTGTTATCTTATGCACAATCAACACTTTTAAATTATCTCCCCCACTGTGTTTCTGCATTTCAGGCTTTTCTTAGCTTGCAAAGCAACCTTTTAGACTTCAGGTTTTCTGATGTTCTTCTTTGTGTGACGTGACATGTTTGTACAAGGAGGGGATGAAGAAGAGGGGAAAAAAAAGGCAGTCAGTACATTAATACCCTAAGATGAAATATAGCTTTGTCTAAATATGTTCACAGTAATTCAGAATGCATTTGAAGTAATTCTGGATTCTTAAGCCTGCATAGAATTACATTTGGGGCTGTGTCTATCAAGGAGGCATTCATTGCCTTCTTTTGCTTTCTTTGCCCTTCCTTTGTCTTGATTATTATGTCTAAGATGTTGGATCAGAAACAAAAGTACAAAAAATATTACCAGAGCTGCATAAGACTTCAAGAGATGAACAATGGAGGTGGCTTTAATTGAGAATCCACAGTGCCAATTTCAAAGATCAGAGCCTTTACCAGGGAATTTAAGTAAGTCATATTTTCAGCCTCAGTTGTCTACATTACACTTTATTTTATTATTTATTTGATTTATTTGATTTATTTGATTCATTTGATTTGTCAATCACTTATAAGGTAATAGATATAAGTATAAACATGAGTAACAATACAGGAAATAGGGACAATAAATGGGGACAATAGGACAGGGATGGTAGGCATGATGGTGCACTTATGCACGCCCCTTACAGACTTCTTAGGAATGGGGTGAGTTCAATAGTGGTTAGTTTGAGGTTAAAGGAGTGGGGGTTACAGGATGTAACAACAGAGTCAGGTATTGCATTCCAGGCATTGACCACTCTGTTGCTGAAGTCGTATTTTCTGCAATCCAGTTTGAAGTGGTTTACATTGAGTTTGTATCTGTTGTGTGCTCTTGTATTGTTGTGGTTGAAGCTGAAGTAGTCATTGACTGGTAGGACATTGTAGCAGATAAGTTTGTGTGCTACGCTTAAGTCTAACCATAGGCGGCGTAGTTCAAGGCTGTTGTTTTGTTGCTACACAGATTTTTACTCTGTTAAAAAAAAATAACAGAGGGACACAACAACAACAGTAACCAGGATATGAAATACCCTTGTTTGGCTTATGTATAAATAAGACAGTTGTTGATGACTGTTGAGGAGGGTCAAATGATCTGTGGATTTCTAGCAGAGAGACAAAGAAACTTCTCTCAGAATAACAGTGTTGGAAAGGACTTCAATGGGCCTCTGGGCTCTTAAGTAGGCCTCTCAGGTGCAGTTGGACCTCTCTCAGCAGGCCAAGTTGGTTGTGGGTGATGCCTCCTAATTTCTCCAATCTTTCCTCTCATTTTCCTTTCTCCAAACTTCTTTTTTCTTTTTTCTGTGACTAATCTTTCCCTCTCCACCTCTCCTCCTACCATTTTATCTTAAGTTAATAGACACTTTTCTCCCCATGATATAACAATCAGGGGTGGGATTCAAATTTTTTAACAACCAGTTCTGTGGGCATGGCTTAGTTGGTGGGTGTGGCTTGGTGGTCATGTGACTGGGTGGACATGGCTTGATGGTCATGTTATTGGCTGGGCGTGGCCAACTCAATATCACTCACATTGAGGCACGCATCTCCTCACCTGGCCTCTCATGACTGTGGGGATGCTGCAACAGTCGTAAGTGTGAAAAATGGTCATAAGTCACTTTTTTCAGTGCCATTGTAACTTTGAATGGTCACTCCACACAAGCAAAGTACCAGCAAAGGAGGGGAAAAAAACTCCAGAGAAGTTCCTGAGACAGGAAGTCTAGTCCTGCCAAGAATGTAATAAGGGTTAACGGAGTGGCAGTTTCTGTAAGCAACACCAGAATGTTTCCTTCCTGCCTTCCTTACAGGATTAGGCCAGTAATTTCTTCTAACAACCGGTTCTCCGAACTGTTTAGAATGTTAACAACCGGTTCTATCGAATAGGTGCGAACTGGTAGAATCCCACCCCTGGTAACAATGCTTCTTTCACTCATGCCATCTTGGAAGAAGACCTTGGGGGTCTTCTTATCCAACCCACTGCTCAAGCAGGAGATCCTATGCCATTTCAGGAAAGCAGCTGTCCAGACTCCTCTTGAAAACCTCCAGTGTTGGAGAATCGACAACTTCTGGAGCCAAGTCGTTCTACTGATCAACTGTTCTCACTGTCAATAAACGTCTTCTTAGTTCTAGGTTGCTGCTGTCCTTGATTAGTTTCCATCCATTGCTTCTTCTCCTGCCTTCTGGTGCTTTGGAGACTAAACTGTATGAAGAATGGCTGCTGGTTTTGGGTTTGGCTAGTCTAAAGAAAAGAAGAATTAGGGGTGACATGATAGCAGTATTCCAGCATTTGAGGGGCTGCCACAAAGAAGAGGGGGTCGAATTATTCTCCAAAGCACCAGAGGGCAGGACAAGAAACAGTGGTTGGAAACTAATCAAAGACAGAAGCAACCTGGAATTAAGGAGAAACTTCCTAATAGTGAGAATAATAAGGAACAGCATGCTTTCCGAAATCATGTGCACAGCATCACTGGAGGTTTTTACGAAGAGATTGGACAGTCCCTTCCAGCTCATTCTATTCTATTCTAAGAACTGTTAGTGGCACAGTGGTTAGAGTGCAGTACTGCAGGCTACTTCTGCTGACTGCCGGCTGACTGCAATTTAGCAGTTCGAATGTCACCAGGCTCAAGGTTGATTCAGCCTTGCACCAGTTCCAAGGTGGGTAAAATGAGGACCCAGATTGTTGGGGGCAATAGGCTGCCTCTGTAAACTACTTAGAGAGAGATTGTAAAGCACTATGAAGCAATATATAAGTCTAAGTGCTATTGCTACTCTTAATTTAATTCCTATGTTCTATTAACTGGTTCACAAGTAGTAATAATACTCTATATTACAGCAAGTTACTTCTTTGGAACAGCATAAGCCTTGGGACAGATAGATCATCCCTTTTCTAAGCTGAACTCTTCTAGAAAGTTCACCATCATTTATATGGACAATGTTATAACCATGTTATCATGGTTTTATTTGTTTAGCATGGATTTCTTTTTTTTTTGGTACTTTATCTTGTACACTACCTGGAATCAGAATGATTGAATGCCATAAAATTTTAATAGTAACCATCATTTGGTTGATGGATGAGGATGCTTCTTTGTGATTCTGTAGTCAGTTAGAAATTTGTGTACATTTTTTTTTTAAATCAAAGGCATCTTTGAACTAACCTCAAAAATGAAATGGAACCCTTCAAACATTTGGCAGTGTTTCAAGTTAGCTCTATTTCATCAAAAGACATTTGAAATATTTGCAGAATATAAACAAGCAGTAAACCCCACCCTCATTTGTACTGATGATGTCACCTAGTTGGGTAATGAAATGTCTGTACGCAAACACACAAGCTAAGAGAGTACCAGATCTCTCCTCTATCTCTCTCCCTCTTCCTCTCTTTCCTTACATTTCATTAATATTATATGCAATTAAAAATCAAAATATATTTGTTAATCGTGTTTGGAGGTATCAAAGTCCACAATTAAGATTTTGGATAGCCAAACACATCCACCTGACCAGAGTTTGCATGTCTTTGTCTTCCAAACATCAAAAATTTGAACACAGTCCGAGCATCTTAATACACCACAGGCAAACTCAATTACAAGATGATTACACAGGAACATAAGCATACAGGCTTTTTCTGAAAGACACAAATTTGTCCATTAAAACAGAGAGATTAGTAATCTTAAGGTTGCCATTACGAAGTCTATTATTAAGTTCTATCTATAACTGATACATTACAGAAGGAATGAAGCCTGAAGGACGATCGGCTTGAACTAACCATCCATCCTGGGAAAGAAACATCAAGCAGACCTTCCTCATAAAATATCACCTGCTACGCTGTGGAAAAATAGGAAAGAAAGAAAGAAAGAAAGAAAGAAAGAAAGAAAGAAAGAAAGAAAGAAAGAAGGAAGGAAGGAAGGAAGGAAGGAAGGAAGGAAGGAAGGAAGGAAGGAAGGAAAGAAAGAACGAGAGAGACAGAGAAAGAAAGAAGGAAAGAAGGAAGGAAGGAAGGAAGGAAGGAAGGAAAAAAAAAAAAAGAAAGAAAGAAAGAAAGAAAGAAAGAAAGAAAGAAAGAAAGAAAAGAAAGTATATTTCCATTCAGAGAAGTATTTTCAGATAGGTTCAGAAAAACACCCATTGTCCCATTCTGCCCCGTCTTACTCTCTTGAAAGCAACTTCTGAACAACTGGTTGGCTGATTTCAGTATATAGTTTAAGTTATACTACTATCAGCTATCTAACTTTGACTTTCCCTTAAAAGAATCTCCACAGCAGGAAAAACAGAAGACCTGATTTACAGAGAATTTACAATCTTTAACTTTTCTTCATGGTACTCAATAGGCTGGAATTTCCTAGAAGAGCAACACAGGCAGGGAAAATCGGCTTTACTCCTGAGTGGTAACTGATATTATAGATTAGAGTGATGTGGTGATAGCTACAGGGCACAATATTAATTTGCAGAATTAAAAGATGTCAATATTTACAGCATGCTTTTTTTCAGAACTGAAGGATTTTTAGATCCCCTTTTCTGCCAAATGCACCGCACCCAGACACAAATCCATACCAAGAACCATTTTAGCTCAGCATTAGAACAACATCACTTTGCGGCAGCCATAATAGAGTCCCATTTTTTTTCCCCACAGGGACAAGAAAACGGCCTATGATCTGTCTAGTCTGGACAAAGCATTGTGGCTCGGAGGCAGTCGTAATTTTAGCAGTGATGATGTTACCTAATTTGGGTCATGAAACGTCTGCAAGAAAACAAGCAAGCTCAGAGAACACCAAGGACCCCACAGTCACAATTCTTATCAACAATTCTGCCAGGCAATGACTCAGGATCTTCTGATGTTCCCCCCCACAAAAAAGTACAGGTTGCAAGAATGTGCATCAAGTCATGTAATTTGTGTCTCCCTGTCCATCTGGCTTTCATTTTCTATTTTTAACCAGCATCTATTTCATTAATTAGTGTGCCTTTCTTAGACTAATTCTGCAAAGCTTTGCAAGTAAAGGCTCACTCTGGAACCATCTCACCTCTTCCCCACTACCCCATTCCCCATCTGTTTGCCCAAAACATCAATAATAGTTACGTTATTCTTGTTAAAAACTCCACGTTTTTCTAGAGTAGATTAAATCTGCTGCTTCATTTCATGGACATAATTAATAATCACAATAATAGCTGCATTTTCACTGAGTTCCTCCATCTGTGAATATTGCATTTTATGGATATTTTCACAAAGATAAACTCCACGCTAATTTCAGAGGAAAGTGGAGGGGAGGAGAGGCCATAAGCTATGATGGGTATTTCAAAAGTCTTACCATCAATACTTCAGCAAATACGTTCCAACTCACAAGTAAAATCTCCCTGAGATATTTAAAAGTTAATCTATCTGATATTTTCAAAACATCTGTGATCTGAAAAAAGCCCAGTGACTCCAGTTTATTATGTGCCTTTCAAATCAGCTCCATTCCAGGGGCATGAAGGCAACTTTCATGCTTCCTCTAGAGTTGGAAACTGGCTCTTCCTAGAAATACCCAAAGCAATCAATTCCAGTTACTTTTTATCATATATGGTGGACCAGTGGTGTGATTGAAATTTTTTTACTACCGGTTCTGTGGGCATGGCTTGGTGGGCATGGCTTGCTGGGCATGGCAAGGGAAGGATACTGTAAAATCTCCATTCCCTCCCCATTCCTGGGGGAAGGTTACTGCAAAATCCCATTCCTTCCCCACCCCACTAACCTGCTTTCCAGTTCCGTTCTCCTGTGCAGGGCAACAAAAGAAGACCCAGCCAATCAGCTAGAACTCAGGAGGTAGAGAATAGATGAAGGCGGGGCCAGTCAGAGGTGGTATTTGCTGGTTCCCCGAACTACTCAAAATTCCCACTACTGGTTCTCCAGAACTGGTCAGAATCTGCTGAATACCACCTCTGTGGTGGATATGTGCGAAGGCACATAAAATTCTGAACGAAAATACATATGTACATGGTTAGAAAAGATAATTAAGCAACATATAGATCTAAAGCCAGACATATTCTTGTTTGGTATACTACCAGAAAGCTGCGACAAAGCAGTGAGAATTGCACAAAAATAAAAAGATTGGCATTAACAATAAAAGATGAACCAGATACAGAATATTATTCAGCATGGAATTTATTTCACCAGCGGTTAGATATAAGAGGTAGAAATTAGAAGAAAAAAAAGATTGTTACTATGTGTAAGTAAAAGTTGAGCTAGTATGGTTATATTGCTGATATGGACAATAAATTGTTTGGTGGCTCAGGCTGTTAAAAGCCTGCTCTTAAGATCCAGCTGTCTACAATTACTGTAGGCTCGAGGCTCAAGGTTGACAGCCTTCCATCCTCTCGGGTAGGTAAATGAGGACCCAAGATTGTTGGGGGCAATATAGTAATAAGCAGGCATATACAATGGAATGAAGGCTATTGCTGAGCGCATTGGGTTGTGCAAAGAATATACTGCAGAGACAAAATAACAAGAAAGGAAAAGCAACATAAATAGGAGGCAACAGCTGGTTCTCTATAGAGGAAGACTACAACATTTGGTATATGCTACGGCAGGGCTCCCCAACTCCTTGGTCCACATGCCAGAAGCCAGTTCGAGCGAATAAGCGAAGCCTCATCCACAGGGTGGAGGCAGCACACGAAACTACGCCCCCTCTGGTCTGTGGAAAAACCCCTCTCTATGGAATCAGTCCCTTGTGCTCAAAAGGTTGGGGGCCACTGTTCTAAGGTAGAACCAAAGTAGGGACTTGCAGAAATATGTAGAGTGTGCAAGATGTTTGTCTGTGGAGATTCTCAGTCATCCAGGTCATAATTCATATTCTCTCTCTTCCCTTCTCCCTCCCCTCCCTCTCTCCCTCTCCCTTTCTCTTTCTCTCTCACACACACAGGACTATGTCTGATTTACTTTGGCTATGCCCTACATGCAAATTAATTGCAGAAGTCAATGGTGGTAGGAATGGTTAGTGGATCAACAAGGGGCAACACTGGCTTGATATGGGCATTTCCCTATAAAGTTGCCAAGAGTCAGACACAACTGAAGAGTTTAAGCTAGGCATCCGTCTGCCTGCCTGCCTGCCTGCCTGCCTGCCTGCCTGCCTGCCTGCCTGCCTGCCTTGTCAGTTCTGATGGTGGGGACATGGAAGGCCAGGTCCTGACAGTTGAGCCTGGATGGTGTGGGATGGAAGGATAGGTTCGGATAGGATGATGGGGAGGGAGGAATGGAAGGATTGCATTTCTTTGCAGTCATCTGGATGTTAGTGCTCTCCCTGAGAGCTCTTGAGGCCACTTGGTGGTTTATCTTTGCCCTCAGGGTTACCTGACTTAGAGTGACATGGGTGATGGATGGAATGTTCTTGGAGCTGCTGCAAAGACTGTGTTGTAGACTGGAGGTAGGTGATGTCTTATTCCTCCCCTTCTGTTGAGGGAGGGGTGTTCAACTCTGACATAGATGGATTATTTTACTCCTCTTTCAAACCAAGGGTCCTTTCTATCCAAAATGTGGACTTTGCAAAATGTGAATACTACTGCATAAAGGGTTTTCTTCAACTCTTATATGGTTAGAATCCAAGGGTCTTTCCAAAAGTTAAACACAGTGAGTTTGTAAAGCATGGAAGGTAGAAAGCGCCAATTTCTCATGAGGGGGACAGATAAATTAATGAAGGAGTGGGTTGGTTGGTTGGTTGGGTTGGTGCTAACTTCTACACATTTAGTAAGCCTCATCAAATACAATATAGCAATAGCACTTAGACTTATATACCACTTCACAGTGCTTTACAGCCCTCTCTAAGCGGTTTACAGAATCAGCCTCTTGCCCCCAACAATCTGGGTCCTCATTTTACCAACCTTGGAAGGCTGGACAGCTAAGTCAATCTTTAGCTGGTGAGAATCGAACTGCCAAACTGCCAGCAGTCAGCAAAAGTAACTTGCAGTACTACATTCTAACCCCTGCACCACCACAGCTCATATACCTACAGTGAACATACGTCTTATATTTCAGAAAGCTATCTGAAACATTTGGTTTGCTTTCATTATTCATTTTCTTGGTTTTTTTTTTCTTGTATTTTCCTTTGTCAAGCAAAGATATGAACATAAAACACATTGTTGACCTCTTTCAGATTTTCCCCTTTCCAGGTTGCCCTTTATTCTTTTTCACAGTTGACCTTAATTCTTTTTTTTCCAAGAAAAAATGGTCAAAAGATGAGCAGCAACTGAAGAGGGTTATTGCCCCTTGTTCTGCTTGCAAAGTTCCTTGATACATTTAGCTGTCCGCTTCAAGAATTCCTCCTAACTCATGCAAATTTTCCGTCTCAGAACGTAGATGGGTAAGTTTAGATATTGTTTTGGTCCCACTGCATATGGAACTAAGAAGCAACCTAAAACTAAGAAAAATTCCCTGACAGTTAGAACAATTAACCAGTGGAACAGCCTGCCTCCAGAAGTTGTGGGTGCTCCAACACTGGAAGTTTTTAAGAAGAGGTTGGACAACCAATGGTCTGAAATGACATAGGGTTTCCTGCCTGAGAAGGGGGTTGGACTACCTCAAGGTCCTTCCAACTCTGTATTCTATTCTATTCTGAACTGGATGTTACCCAAGAAAGAAGAGAGGCAAGATTTTAAGAAAAGGGGTAAGTAGAGTAGAAAGGAGAGAATGGAGAGAGGTGTATCCAGCTATATACCACATAAGTATAAACATTTTGTCCTTAGATCTGGACTCTCCTTATTTATGAAACACCCAAAAATTCAGCTGAAAAACCTTGTTGGGTTTCTTTTAAACAATTAACCAGTGGAACAGCCTGCCTCCAGAAGTTGTGGGTGCTCCAACACTGGAAGTTTTTAAGAAGAGGTTGGACAACCAATGGTCTGAAATGACATAGGGTTTCCTGCCTGAGAAGGGGGTTGGACTAGAAGACCTCGAAGGTCCCTTCCAACTCTGTATTCTATTCTATTCTGAACTGGATGTTACCCAAGAAAGAAGAGAGGCAAGATTTTAAGAAAAGGGGTAAGTAGAGTAGAAAGGAGAGAATGGAGAGAGGTGTATCCAGCTATATACCACATAAGTATAAACATTTTGTCCTTAGATCTGGACTCTCCTTATTTATGAAACACCCAAAAATTCAGCCGAAAAACCTTGTTGGGTTTCTTTTAAGGCCCATGCAGCCTTGCCACAAATGTGACAGGTTTTAAGTCTGCATTTTTCTTAAAGAGAGAGAGAGAGAGAGAGAGATGACATCAGAATAAAGTGGCACTCCAGAGAGGGAATTTGGGTATCTGGGGAAAAAGTGAGAACAAGAGTTGTGCAGAAGATGCAGCTCGCCTGAGATACCTTGACAAGTATCAACAGCATCACAATTTCTGACACATTATTAACATTTTCCGTTGACAGCCAAGCAATGTTTTGCGGCTAGGAAGCTGGTTCTCACTTTGGCTCTGTATCCTCCCCACCTTGTTAAAATATTTAGGCTGGGATCCTGCTTATTTGCATAGTTAATTTTGGTTCTGTTTACAAACACAAATTACTTTTATGCAATTACTTTCTGCACGGACAAGGACTTTACTCACTTCAGTGATTTTAACAGCCTGGAGCGTGACTGCTGATGACCATATGGCCCCTCCACATATAATCATGGCATTACCTGCATGTATTAGTTACTAAGAGTTACCTTATAATCAGAGCTTACGGGAAAAGTTCACAGCAGAAGCAAGCAAAGCAAGGATCAACAAGAAGGGAATCAGGAACCTGCTGGAAATTATTCAAATATAGGATGAAGTACAATAATGCACTCCAATGTAGCAGCACAAAATCATATGAAGATCCTTCCAAGTTTTTAGTCTTCCCAGATATAAATTTCCGTACTCCAGATGTCTACAGCACAACCCAAACTGCACTGTGCACAGGAGACCTGGCAAATAACAGAACTACAGAGTTGGAAGGGACCTTGGAGGTCTTCTAGTCCAACCCCTGCTCAAGCAAGAAGCTCCATACCATTCTAGACAAATGGTTGTCCAATCTCTTCTTAAAAACCTCCAGTGTTGGAGCTCCCATAACTTCTGAAGGCAAGTTGTCCCACTGATTAATTGTTCTATCAGGAAATTTCTCATTGGTTCTAGGTTGCTTCTCTCCTTGATAAGTTTCCATCAATTCCTTTTTGTCCTGACTTCAGGTACTTTGGAAAATAGGTTGACCCCCTCTTTTTTGTGGCAATGATGAAACCCAAAAATGCATGACAACAACTCAGAGTCTATGGAGATTCTGAGTCAACCAGGTCATGGTTCTCCCAAAGGTGCTTTTTTAAGAGGCAACTGGACTTTCTGCTTTTTCTTTGAAGATGTTTCTCTTCTCATCCAAGAAGTTTCTTCAGCTCTGACTGAACGGTGGATTGCTTCAAAGAAAACTCAGAAAGTTATTTGATCATTATTTATTTTCTTAATTGGTCTCATATGCCGCCCTATCTCCCGAGGGACTCAGGGCGGCTCACATAAAAGCACCCAATACAAAAGTTAAAAGAATTAAAAGATAATTAAACTAATTAGACCAAATAAAATATTTAAAAACAATCCACAAGACATTTAAAACTAAACCACCCCCCTCAGTCCAGGCCTGTTTGTTTGAATAACCAAGTCTTTAGGCCACGGTGGAAGGAGCGGAGGTCAGGGGCCAATCGTAGCTCCAGGGGAAGCTGGTTCCATAAAGTGGGTGCACCCACAGAGAAGGCCCTCCCCCTAGGAACCACCAGCCGACATTGTTTGGCTGATGGTACCCCAAGGAGGCCCTGTCTGTGAGCGCGCACCGGGCGATGGGCATTCGATGCTGGCAGAAGACGTTCCTGCAGGTACCCCGGCCCTAAGCCATGTAGGGCTTTATAGGTAAGTACCAGCACCTTGAATCCAGTTGCCTCTTGAAAAAAAAGCACCTTTGAGACAACCACTCAGGGTTGCTTTTCAGAGTGAGATGGGCAGCATATAAATTTAATAAATAAATAACAAAAAAGGCAGTTGTAGGGTTGAGAGGTTCAAAACTTGACTAAAACATAATTCCAACTGGACAACAAGCAAACAACCATCACACCACACAGCTGATTTCTATTTTAGTATTGGTGCTGGGTAAGATTCAGAACTGAAGGAAGGTGGCAGTTCCCTACTTTTCTCTGCCTTTGCTACTTGCTTACTTACTAATCCTCTTTCTAGGACCACAAGATTCTCACTTGGTATTACCTAGTACACCATCTGCCCCAACTGTATCCTTGTGGGCATCCTATCCACTCATTCACACTCTACAATGTGGGATTGGCTGTGCTGTGTTAGATTTATTTGGCGTATGGCAAATACACAGACTTACAGTGGTTCAAATGTTAATGTCCAGTCCACCCAGCCATTCAAGGACAGGGTGGTCTATGTTGAAAAAAAATCAGACAGTGGGCCGGTGTAAGCTCTTGATGGACATTCGGACACAGTGTGATGGATATTTTGTTGAGGAGCACCACAGTCACACTGAGGGGTAGAGACTCATTAAACAATGAGTCACGCCAGACACCATGTTGGGTACGGATCCTGTTCAGAGTTGACCAATGCTGGCGAGGAAGGTCAAAACCCGGCACCTTTTGTGTGTAGGGTCAACTACGTAATTGCCTGTATCTGGGCATTCAGCAGCCCATTTGACTTTCCACTGTGTGTTGATGTCAGAGTTGTTAGATAGCTCTTGAGTGAGTGCCAGAGAGGGCTTCTTGGATATAAGCCTGCCAATTGATAGATGAGGAACAGAGGTGGTATTCAGAAGGTTCTGACCAATTTTAGAGAACCGGTAGTGGAAATTTCGAGTAGTTTGGAGAACCAGCAAATGCCACCTCGCCCCCATCTATTCTCTGCCTCCCAAGTCCCAGCTGACCAGCTGGGCCTTCTTTTGTTGCCCTACACAGGAGAACGAAGCTGGAAAGCAGGTGAGTGGGGTGAGGGGGAGGGCATGGAGATTTTGCAGTATCCTTCCCCTGCCACGCCCATTAAGCCATACCCACCAAGCCACACCTACAGAACCGGTAGTAAAAAAAAAATTGAATCACACCACTGATGAGGAAGATCAGCGTGCACAAGAAGAAGTGGCTTTCTCATAATTTTGTTGTACTCTTTCATTAAGGCTTCCGGCCTCATACAGCTTGTTGGTGCCATGTGGCTCAAGATGGGAGTCAGCAAGTAGGAGTAGATTTTATGCAACCGCTTATGATCCTCACTGTATCATTTAGGGTGTGTTTTTTCTAAAACACACCCTACCCCATAGATTGTTTGATTTTACAGAACTGCCATAGCCCACTTCAAGATACTTTTCAACAAATGCTAAGTACCACTAATTACTATTATTATTATTATTGCTGTTATTTTCCAGAAGCATTCTGAACATTATCATTATTTTTTTTTATGAAGTAGTAGTACAAATCAACAAAGAATATTGGAAGAAAGCATTTTTTTGTTTTTGTTTCAGGAAACATTCATCAGGAACATTATTATTTGGATTAGACGGACAGAAAAGAGCACACAGTCTCTAAGAAGGAGGAAAAAATCATAATACTTACAAAAATTGGCAGAGCCATTCCAAATGGTCCTAAGTGGTCATTTAAAGCCTGGTAAAGCAGAGTGGTAAACCCAGGGCAGTAAATAACTACACTCCACTGGAAGTAATTACTTAAGTACCACTGTGGAGGTGTGAGAAAGGAAGCCGCATGGGACTCTGATGAACACTGGGAAAACGACCCAGGAACTGAGTGGCTGCCTGTAGGTGAATTGTGGCAATCAAGAAACAAGCAATACAAAAGGCTGGATCGAAGGCTCCAAGGGTGCAGTTACTGAAAAGTGGACTGAATTTCTCCAGAATACATTAGGGGTCAATTTACAACACCTCTCCTTAGCGTCTGCCAAAGTCTAAAAACAGGGAAAGGAGTGGAGGGGCCAGAGAAGGACAAAGCCAGGCCATCAACAGCAGATGTTGCAGCTGTAAGTTGAAGGATGCTCTTTTGATAGAAGAACTTAATAATATTTTTTTGGGGATGGGAAACACTCTTGAGGTGAGCTCAAGTCCTGATAGTTTCTTAGAACTTCCAGGTAGATTTTTGGGTAACAATATGATGGCATCTAAATGCCAACCAGGTCTGACCTTCCTCCCTTCCTCTTGCTCTAGTCCTTCCTTCCTTCCTTCCTTCCTTCCTTCCTTCCTTCCTTCCTTCCTTCCTTTCCATCTCTCCCTCCCTCCTTCCTTCCTTCATTTCCTTCCTTCCTTCCTTCCTTCCTTCCTTCCTTCCTTCCTTCCTTCCTTCCTTTCCCTCCTTCCTTCCTTCCTCTCTATTGCTTCCTTCCTTTCCTTCCTTCCTCTCTCCCCCCTCCCCTCCCTCCCCATGGCCCCTTTTTCAAGTGAGGTTTACACTTCTGTTCCTGTAATTATTGTTGCATCTCCTTTACTTGTTATCCAAATGTTACACATATATTACAATGTAAGTACACGAGGTATGCACAGTCTCTCCTTCAAGCTGTTTAAACCTGCTCTGTTCCATCGTATATCCCATATTAACAATGCTTAGGTAAATGTGAACAAAGCATAAACATGCACAAAGCAAGACAGTTTAACTGTTATTAGCACTGCTTGTCAAACTTCAAGTTTCCTAACACAAGGGGAGGGGGTGTAGGGGTACATTATATCATGACACATCAAAAAAGGAGAAGATCAGCAGAGCACATAACCATCAACCCTTTGCAAGCCATTCACACATTTTGAAGAAAAAGGGGAACAAAAAAATAGCTTGTGGAGATCAAGGAATCTCTCTTTCTCTCTCCTCCCCTCCTTTCCTCCCTCCCTCCCTCTTTCTTTCTCTATCCTTCCCTGCCTCCTTCTCTCTCCATATAAACAATGGAATTAGCTACAAAGTTCACAGATCAAAGGCAATTCAAAACATTCAGACCACAAAAGAAGTACTACTATCCTAGTTTGTGTACTTGATATCACTATACAAATATCCCTTATGTAATTATGTACACCGAACCTTGAAATATCACAAAGAATCCTAAATAGTAAAACTTTGAAATATGGATTCATTTTTCACCGACTGTGATCATTGGTCCGTCTAGCTTAATATTTGGAATATAGTTTGTCAGAGTTTCACTCATAAAAGTTTGCCATTGGAAAAAACACGGTTCTCTCTGGAAAAAGAGAGAGTGCTCTGTCACTGAACCTCAAGCCCACCTCCCCAATTATATTCTTATTGCATTTTATTGTCTGATGTTATAGTCTAAGCTGCCTGGAGGATGTTTGTGTCCAGAGATGAACTATAAATTTCATGTTAAAAATCCAATAGGAAAAATAAAATGAAATGAAATGAATGAAATCCATTTCAAGCTGCCATCTTTTGCCAAGAGAGAGAGATCATGTTTTAGCAGCATGATTAGAATCATATATTCAGCAAATATAAATTTTCTGCATCTCTCTATTGGTCTGTTACAGGGAAAAGAGAAGTCCGACCTTTAACTGATCCAGAAAAACTCAAAACTCTGGCTGTAAATCACATATACCTTTGGGTAGTATTTCACAACCTCAGCAATTTTAAGCCGTGTAGATTTCAACTCCCAGGATTCCCTAGTCAGGAGTTGAAGTCCACACAGCTTAAAGTTGCTAAAGTCAAGAAACACTGACTTTGGGAAATGCCATTTCTCAAAAAAATAAAAGAAAACGGTGAAGTCATAGAAGTTAAGTCTTTGTTTCATCCATTGGTGACTTTAAGACTTGTGGACTTCAACTCCCAAAATGCCCCAGTCAGCAGGGCAAAATGCTCAACTCTGATATGAATGCCGATCAGAATTTTGGATAAGATAACAATGACACTATGACTACACACAGTTGCAGGAAATACACAAGCCAGAATAAAATACAGAGTAATTTCTGTCTGAAGCACATACAAGGATATAAACACCACAACCAACCTACCAACCTCCTCGCACACATATGGCTGCTCAATCTTCACCAAGTCTGTCTACTTTTACGGAAGGAAACTGCACTTGTTTTAGAGATAAGAAGGTTCTAATCACCTTATAGCAGTGATCAACTCCAATCCTAAAATTACAAGGGAGAGCAAGCCAAAGCTGGCTGCATCAATATCGATATATTTCCCTTTTTTGTTATTTCTACACTTATTCAATGCATTAATCTTCTTAGATGATTCAGACTGAAACCTGGATAATAATTATTGAGCATCACGATATGACAGCATCAATATTTCTTACCTTGAAAATAATTATTTCTACTTATTTTTGAGCTTGACTCCTGGCCACTGCCTGGACAAAATCACTGCAATTTTCCTGGCAACATTTTCAGAAATGATTTGCCCTTGCCTTCCACTTAGGGCTGAGGGAGAATGGATTGGCCCAAAGTCATCCAGCTGGATGTATTCCTACAGCAGGTTAAGAACTCACAGTCTCCCAATTTCTAACTTGGTGCCTTTTTAACCATGGACCTGACTGATGCTCATTTCTTCTTTGATCATATAACTAGCAATCATTATTTTCCATTTTTCACCTTTTTACTAATGTTAACTAATGTTACTAATGTTAACTCAAAGCCAAGCAGGGCAGCAACCCTTTGACAATCATGGCAAGCTCAGGTCTGGAAAACACTAAGCCTTAGTCCAGAGTAGAATGAAACATTGCAAACTATGGGACAGCCTCAGACTAAACCCTGATCATTGTCTTTGTTTTAAAGTTTAACTCTGATTAAAGTTGAGATAACAGATTAACAGAATTGGAAGGACCTTGTAGGTCACCTAGTGCAACCCCCCACCCAAGCAGGAGACCCTACACCATATCTGACAGATGGCAGTCCAGTCTCTTCTTGAAAGCCTCCAGTGATGAAGCTCCCACAACTCCTGAAAGCAACTTCTGTTCCATTGGTTGATGGTTCTCACTTTCAATTCCTCCTTATTTCCAGATTGAATCTCTCCTTGTTCAGTTTCCATCCATTATTCCTTGTCTGGCCTTCAGGTGCTTTGGAAAATAGCTTCACCACTTCCTCTCTGTGGCAGCCCCTCAAATGTTGGAAGACTGCTATCCTGTCTCCCATGGTCCTTCTCTTCACCAGACTAGCCATGCCCAGTTCCTGCAACTGTTCATTTATATTTTAGCCTCCAGTCCCCTAATCATCTTGGTTGCTCTTCTCTGCACTCTTTCTAGACAGAGTCTCAACATAACCTACCAAATACGGTATACTTGCCTTGTTTTCATTTACACCACACAATATATAAATTGCATTGGGTACTATGAGACAAGAACCCTAAGTGGTATTA
Organism: Naja naja; assembly: GCA_009733165.1. Taxonomy (NCBI): domain Eukaryota; kingdom Metazoa; phylum Chordata; class Lepidosauria; order Squamata; family Elapidae; genus Naja; species Naja naja. The sequence goes on along the minus strand of CM019156.1, from coordinate 24,236,578 downwards.
ATATTTTGCCAGAAATGATACTTTTGAGGATGCCCTACCCTGAATGAACGCATGTTCGGTTCAGTATGTCTGGAGACACCAATAAACTACCGAAGAGATAATTATGGGGATTTCACAGGCATTGGAAGCTGGGATGACAAAACCAGTGAACCAGTGAAGTTTAGATAATAGAACTTCTTGTTACATTGTAAAACCACGTTCTGTGCTGAAAAAGTCCGTATGTTGGAAAGCAATTATTTTCTGATCTCTAATAAGAATGAAAAGCGAAGCACAGACCATGCATTTTAAATCTGCACTAGCATTCCACTTCTGGACTTAGAATTACATCAGTGAAAACGGTTGTCTCTAACAAGTAGATCTATGTATTTTTGCGTGAGAGAGAGACAGAGGGAGGGAGAGAGAGAGAGAGACTATGACATCCTCTGCAAAGCACATTGGGCTACAAGCACACTCCACGATTTTCAGCCCACAGCTACAGCCGCCACATCCTTCCATTTAAGGCTGATGTTTTTAAGATCTTTCTGAAACGTTTGGCACCAGGTTTTCTTTGGCCTTCCTCTTTTTCTCTGAGCCTCTGGTGATATCCAATTGATTGTGATCTTAGCTGGACATTGCTCATTCATGTATATATGGCATGCATGTGTGTACGTGTGATACAAACGCAGAGCTCCATATCTTGACAACATGGAAAACAAGATGCTCACCTTTCATTATCTTGACTTCCATGAAATATTTGACTGTGATCTCATTTTGTCCAATCAACAACTAATTATAAGCTCTCAGAGCACAGCTTCCTTCAATGTGATTAGTTGTCTTCTTTGGAAATTAGACTGTTCCAATACCCATGCTGATGCATATTTAAGAAAGTGTATGCAGCCAGTCTCATTTGTCATCTTCTCTTCTTCTTCTTCTTCTTCTTCCTCCTCCTCCTCCTCCTCCTCCTCCTCCTCCTCCTCCTCCTCCTCCTCCTCCTCCTCGTCTTCTTCTTCCCCCTACTGCTATGGTGACATAAGTACAGGACTGGTGGTAATTTTACTCCTCCAGTGCCTGGACTCTCTAGTTAAATCCCCCAAGGGTTCAGCTTCATGCTCTGAGCCCTGGCTGCTGAGAACCTGTGAGCCTTTCATTACTGTTATTACTCTCTGGGTTGTTGCTGGTAGGGTTTCCTCTTTTGTGTACAGCAAAGCAATCAGAGAAGAGCAGAAAATCCTGACTCGCCCAAATGACACAGGCAGGCAATCAAAGCTATTGGAGAGGACACCCCAGGAAGTCAATGAAGAATAGAAATAACATTTACAAAACTGGGTCTCAGCGTGATGGGGTTTTTTTTGGCTACCATATCTAGCAGCAGGCACCATTCTCATTCTGAAAGACCTTCCTTACAGCAAAGTCAACAGCTGGCTGGTATCTGAGGGGGGTCTAATGATAATAATGCTGACAAATGCTGATGGTGATAATAGCCATAGCGGTCTCCGACATTTTACAGAGTGCCTTCCATTTAGATGGCTCCCCAAACACTTTTCGCAAACTTTGTTAAACCAAATCATAGCTAGGAGTGTTGCCCAAGTCTAAGGGCAGATTGACAAAGCCATACACTCTTTTCCATCTGTTAGATGAACACTTCTTCACAAAGGAACTGGAACTAACTACCCTAACCCTTCTCTGATAAGAGTTTACATGTATTTGGCCATCATCATAATCATCACCATCACCAACTTCTCCATATACAAGATTTCTTAAGAAAAATGAGCAACTGCCACAAGTTGAACAAGAAGTGAACTCAACCTCAGATCTAACAATTCAGATGAACGGTTGCAGGAACCGGGCATGGCTAGTCGAGTGAAGAGAAGGACCAGGGAAGACATGATAGCAGTATTTGAGGGGCTGCCACAGAGAGGAGGGTTCAAGCTACTTTCCAAAGCCCCTGAAGGTCAGACAAGGAATAATGGATGAAAACTGAACAAGGAGAGATTCAACCTGGAAATAAGGAGAAATTTTTTTAACAGTGAGAGCAATCAACCAATGGAACAGAAGTTGCCTTTAGAAATTGTGGGAGCTTCATCACGGGAAGCTTTCATGGGAAGAAGAGACTGGACTGCCATCTGTCAGAAATGGTGTAGGGACTGCTTGGGTGGGGGGTTGCACTAGATAACCTACAAGGTCCCTTCCAACTGTTAATCTTCATTTTATCTAACTCAAGGACTCAATTCCCATTTCAAAACTGGTCAACTCCAATTTAGGGGTTCTCTCTGTGTCCAAATGTAGGCCATAACAAGAACAGCTTCTTGTTTCTTGTGTATATATGCCAGCCAAAAGCTTTGGAGTCACACGAAGTGAGCTCTTAAGTCAAACAAATGAGGAAATGCATAGAAACAAGAAGTAGGTTCTATGTCAGCAATTGTTCCTTCCTACTCTTGGTGGGAGTCTGCATTGGAGACATACACACTTGTGCCACTCTGTCACGGAGCTTTCCTTTCCTTTTTCGTACTGCAAAGATGCCCCTTTCTCACCCACCCAGTCCAGCATTTGCTCTTTCGGCCCCAGCTGTGGCTGAGAGGTCCAATTTCACAGCTGCACAGCTCCAAATTGTACCCTTGCTTTCCAGCTGTAGTCTGAATAGCCAATATTTGTTTGCTATCAGCTTTAATTAAGAGAAGCTTCATTAGTTGGCACAAACACAACTCCCTTCACTCTCCCATCTCTTTCTCCCACCACTCCTCTGTCATCCCAACCTAACCTTTCTTTGATCTGAGGGTGCTGGCTGCCAGTGGAATTGTGTTGTGGATCAGCAACAATGGGGAACACAACTCCCCTTCCAGCCTCTGTATCAAAAGCGTCAAACAGTGTTTCTTGTTTTTTTTGCAAGCTTTTGCCAGCATACATTTTATTGCATTAGAATGTGTTATAAAATACAAAATTTGAAAGCAAATAAAGGGGTAAGGATAGGAAGGAGGAAAGGGCAGAGAAAAGTGAGGGAGGGTAGGGAAAGAAAAAATAAGCACTGACTTCTGTGATGACCCAGGGTGTGGCACAAAAGCAACAAAGTCACAAAAGTAGGTAAAGTCCCTTTAATTCCTCCAACTTGGCCCCCAATGTCCAGTTATCATCAGCTGGAGAAAAAACTCTCCCAAGAACAGTTTTTAAAGGGAAGAAATTCAGTCTGAACCCAAAGTACATATAGATTATAAATAAAAACCAACACAAACCACGTTGCAGCAATTAATGAGACAGGACAGGATAAGGAATTGCAGACTTCAAAAGATAATGAAACACACACAGTTGGGAGGACACCGGAACCCAGATAAGACTTGACAGACAAAGATAATTCATGCTTTGCTTCCAGCAAGGTACTGTGCGCAAATGCTCTTTTTAAATCCTGTTTTCCCAGCTGCAGCTAATGAAGGGAATCAGGGCCCTTTCCTCCCCCCATAACCCAAATAACTCACGTTGGTCCCTTCTCTGTTCCTCCCTGTGTGCCCTAGGATGAAGAGAGGGTGGTCCCGGGTCTTCCTCTGAAGGCCCAGCCAGACTGTGCCCTTCCCCAGTTTCTTCCACAGCCACCAGAGCCACAGTCCTACTCCCTGTCAGCTGCTCGATCTCCCCCTTGGAATCAGATTCCGACAGGGGCGTGACAATTTCTGAATCTATCTGTTACAGTGGAATAGGGCATTAGCAACAATCACAACTTTTTATTTGACCATAACAGGATAAACCAGTCAAACCTTTCTAGCTTCTGTATCAAAAGCATCAAGGAGCATTTCTCATTTTTGCAAGCTTTTAATAACTGCCTTTGTGAAAAAGAGCTGAAAAATAATTTTAAAAAACACATACAGGTAGCCCTCAACTTATGACCACAACTGAATTCAACATGTCTGTTGCCAAAAGAGATTTTTGTTAAGTGAGTTTTGTCCCATTTTAGTACCTTTCTGGTCACAATTGTCAACTGAATCACTGCAGTGAGCCGTGGTGGCATAGTGGTTAGAATGCAGTACTACAGTCTACTTCTGCTGATGGCCAGCTGCCTCCAATTTGGCAGTTTGAATCTCACCAGGCTCAAGGTTGACTCAGCCTTCCATCCTTCTAAGGTCAATAAAATGAGGACCCAGATTGTTGGGGGCAAGAGGCTGACTCTGTAAAACTGCTTAGAGAGGGCTGAGAAGCAGTATGAAACAGTATATAAGTCTAAGTACTATATGCTAAAGAAGGGAGGGAGGGAGGGAGGGAGGGAGGGAAGGAAGGAAGGAAGGAAGGAAGGAAGGAAGGAAGGAAGGAAGGAAGGAAGGAAGGAAGGGCTGGGGTGATGCAGTGGTTAGAATGCAGTATTGCAGGCTAACTCATTGCCCTCTCCAGGAGTTTGATCCTGACTGGCTCAAGGTTGACTCAGCCTTCCATTCTTCCAAGGTGGGTAAAATGAGGACCTAGATTGTTGGGGGCAAATAGGCTGACTCTATAAACTGCTTAGAGAGAGCTGTAAACCACTGTGAAGTCTAAGTGCTATGGCTATTGCTACCAACCTGGTTGTTAAGTGATTCTGGCTTCCCCATTGACTTTGCTTGTCGGAAGGTTGCAAGAGGGGATCACGTGACCCTGGGACACTGCAACCATCATAAATAGGAGTCCTTTTCCAAGTGTCACCTGTCCCTGAGGATGCTACCATGGTCATAAGTGTGAAAAATGTTCATTGCTGCTTTCAGTGTCATTGCAACTTCAAACAGTCACTAAATGAACTGTTGTAAATTGAGGACTGCCTTTATATGCTCCCTGCAATTGTAGGCATGCTTGGAAGAATTCTGAATGGGTTCCCTTTCTAAGCATGTACACCTTCCCTGATTTCTTTATAACTGTCCAAAGGAAAGCTTCAGCTGTTGAATTATGTGTGTATCGTACACAAGCCAAGGGAGAAGGGGAAAGGTGTTGGCATTTGCATGAGTGTAATATATATTGTCTATGTTTGATGCTGCATTTCTCACCCCCAGATTACATTGCAACGTTGAATCAAACGAGCCAGTGGCAAATGAGTTATTCAATATGGCCTGATCAATCTGGTTGGTGATATCTGTCAGGTTAATGGCAATGACAGAGGAACGATGGGATCTTATCCAACCGGTTGCCTTACCTAACGGATCTAATTACCACCAGTGGAAGTTCTTAATAGCAATCAAATGGCCACTTGTGTGATTGTCAGCAGCCCAGGGCTGCTTGTTTGAGATGGAGACGTTGTGGATTTTACTCTGCTAGTTGCTGCCAATTAGAGTTGTTGATGATTAGCTAGGTGATCATCTCTGTTTCAGGACCATTGAGAAAACATGTAGTATACATGGGTGAGAAGAGAAGATGAAAGATAGATAGATAAATAGATAGATAGATAGATAGATAGATAGATAGAGATAGACAACAGACAGATAGATAGACACAGGCAAATAAATTATAGATAGATATAGATAGATGATAGACACAGAAAAATGATAGAGATGATAGACAGACAGATGAGATAGATAGATAGATAGATAGATAGATAGATAGATAGATAGATAGATGATTAGATAGATAAATAGATGGATAGATACAGATGATAGGCAGGTAGATGACAGATGAGATAGATAGACAGACAGACAGACAGACAGACAGACAGACAGATAGAAAGACAGACAGATAGATAAATAGATAATACAGTACATATCAAATTATATGAATCACACGTAATGGGGGCATTTGAACAGGCCATCCTAGGGCCCATAATGTCCCTTGCCCCTTTATCCCCATCTTGGGGACTTAGCTCAAATGCAATTATGTATTTCTCTACAGGCTCCTGTATTGCTGCAGCCTTAGGATTTTCTCCTTTGCAAGGAATTCCAAAGCACTGACAGGGCCCCCTCCCAGGAGTGCTAAATGTGCTCACATTTCATCCATTGCCAGTCACTGGCTAAATGAAAATTCACCGCAACTAGAGCTTTCACAAGGTTTGAACTGCAGTGATCTCTCCTATATTCTCACTGATGTTCCTGCTGCTACAATACAATTTGCTCGTGAACAGATTCTTTCAGAAGGAAACAACTGCTGAATGCGACCCAGGCGGCTGCCATCAATCGCCGCAAAAGCTTGGTGTTATGTATGTAGGTTTGAATGTTATTGGTTTATTTGAACTGTTCTTGTAAAATGTCAAATGGGATTGGTTTAAATAGTGCGGGAAAAACCCTGCACTCCCATTGGCTGGCAGCTACAGCTGCTGGTTATAAGAAGCAGCCGTAGCCCAGCCAAGTCGGGTCCATTCGAGCTGTAGTCACTTAATAAACTCTTCACTGAACCTCTTTGCGTCTGACTCTTCATGCAAACTTAACACTTGGGAACAGCGACGAGAGGGATTTCGTAACAACCCTGCTGAAACCGACTTCGGGTGGCACAGCAGAGCAACCAGGTGCATTCCACTTTGCTCTCTTGTCTCTAACCTGTCCTTGCATGGTTCACCAAGACCAATTCACACGCATTGGCCTCCGGGGAATGTTGGGCCTAAGGAACAAAATCACAGATTTTCTTAAGTCTCCCGTCTTCTGACTCAGATCACGGTCTGAGAAATAAGTATTAGAAAGGTGTTGAGACTCTAGAAAGAACGCCGAGAAGAGCAACAAAGATTATTAGGGTGTAGCAGGATTAAACGTATGAAGAATGGTTGCAGGGACAAGGTACATCTAGTTTGATGAAAGGAAGGACTAGGGGTGACATGATAGCAGTGTTTTAATATCCAAGGGGCTTCCACAAAGAAGAAAGAGTCAGCCTATTTTCTTGCACCTGAAGGCAAGACAAGAAACCTTGGTGGCTCAGGCTGTAAATGCCTGCTCTTAAGATCCAGCTGTCTACAATTACTGTAGGCTCGAATCCCACCAGGCTCAAGGTTGACTCAGCCTTCCATCCTCTCGGGGTAGGTAAATTGAGGACCCAAGGTTGTTGGGGGCAATTAGCTGACCTTGTAAAAATGCCGCTTAGTAATAAGCAGGCATATGCAATGGAATGAAGGCTATTGCTGAGCACACTGGGTTGTATCCCAAAATTGTAAGCAGCCCTGAGTCTTCGGAGAAGGGCGGCATATAAATGTAATTAAAAAAGAAAAAAGAAACAATGGATGGAAACAAATCAAGGAGAGAACCAACCCAGAGCTAGGGAGTAATTTCCTGATGGTTAGAACAATTAACCAGTGGAACAGCTTGCCTCTAGAAGTTGTGGGTGCTCCAACCACTGGAAGTTTTTAAGAAGAGATGGGGCAATCATGCATCTGAAATGGTATAGAGTTTCCTGCTTGAGCAGGGGATTGAATTGTTGAAGACCTGTAAGGTCCCTTCCAACTTTGCTATTCTGTTACATAGCGTAGAATGAAAAACACAATGTTGTTTAGTATCCTGCCCCGTGGGTTCTATACTAACAAAAAGAAACTGAGAGATGACACAGCAAGATTCAGTCCAGTCCAATCCCTTATTTGTTAATAATAGAACTAACTAACCTAACAGACAGAATCTTGCCAGACTCAAGCTATAATTGTCTAAACTGCTAGATATATCCTGAGATATTCTAGGGCAGGGGTGTCAAACTCATGGCCCACAGGATGGATGATCACACATTGGTCATGCCCACCCCCGGTTTAGCAAAGGGGAAAAAAGTCATGATACGTCACATGATGACAACATGACATTGTGAGTTTGACACCTGTGTTCTAGGGTGTAGCTATCCTGACTCCTCTGCCCCACCCAGCACAGTTCTTTGAACCAGACCTCTTTCTGGGAAAGATTTCACTTGCCCAAACTCTCCCCCTGTGATCCTGAAGGCACACATTAAACTATCCAAGGCCCAACTATTTAATCAAATTGTTTTATGGGAAATAGGCCTATAAAAGCCAAAGGAATGCTGATCTCCTGGAAGCATCTATTTAGTGTAGAGGCCATGTAGTTCTAACATTGCAGAGGCCCTTTAATAGGACTGAACTAGAGAATATTTGTAGCTCAGCACTGAACTGTGAGGTTCTCGGTGCTCTCTGAGCTTGGTTGTTTTCTTGCGGACATTTCATGACCCAACTAGGGAACATCGTCAGTGCTAGAAGGTGGTGGGGTTTGCTTTCTGTTTATATATAGGTGGCTTGACCTGCCTAATCAAGGAGCCACCAAGAACACTCCCACCAACACTGATAGGGCAAGCCACTAGCACATAAACAGAGCATACTTCTACTCCCTTTTCACACAGATGATGTTACCTAGTTAGGTAATGAAACATCTGCAAGGAAACAGCCAAGCTCAGAGAACACCAAGGACCCAACAGCAATTGAACTGTTTGGCACATGACCTCATTTAAAATACACTATGTCTATGAAAAATCTGTTGTGGCCCGCCAGTGGCTGACGGAGCTGGCAGCAGAGTCGGACAGTAGTGAGGAGGTTGGGGAGGAACCTGGGTCAATCTTAGAGGGCTCAGACAAGGGCTCTGCATCGGAGGCAGAGATGGGGCCAGGGCAGGCTGGCAGTCATCAGCTGCCTTCAGACTCAGACAGCAGTGAGGTGGAGGAGTTTCTGGAACCAGTTCCCAGCCTGCATATGCGGGGCTCCCAGAAGACAAGAACAATTGAGAAAGCAGGGTTGACTCAGGAGTAAGGCCACACCTCGGAGATGATTGGCCCCTCCCATAAGATATAAAACAGAAAGGAACAGGAGGTGAGCTTTTGCAGGAAGCAATTAGTTCATCTGGTCAATTCAAGCTTTAAAAAGTTCTGTTTGACTCTGTGCCAAGTTCGGCCTTGCCCTGCATTTGGCAATTAGTTCTCTGGCAGCATTCCAAGTGCAATAAGGTGGGTGTTTATAAACATTCCCCTGAAAGACTGTTTGTGAAGCCTTGCAGGCTGTGAATGAACGTAGTTCACAGCCATGGAAATAAAAGATGGTTTGCCAGGACTAAGATTGTGTGTTATGCTTTCTAAGGAAGCCTAGGTCAGAACAAAATCTTTGATTCATGGTTTGGCAAGGCTATAAGTGCCAAGGGTCATTTTATCATTCATCTAGAGATGATCAGAGATTCAAGGCACCCTACCAGTCCCAATCCAAGATGGTCTTTGCCTGGTTTGTCTCCTGACTATCTCAAATATATATTGCGTAAAGATTTAACACAATCATTTTTTATTCCAGCTCAACTCCTGGAAATTGCTTGACAATGGAAACCTATACTCCCATTTGGTTAAAATTCATAGTACCAGCATGTTGGGAAAATTGCCTTCATGGAAAAATCAACTTTTCAGTTAAATTGACTCACGGTCTTATCAGACTTGATGCTTTTCAGACAAAATGGTTCTCATCTTCTCATTTATTGCCTATGTAAATGAAGAGTCTGCTGTCATTATGCGTTCTTTGCAACATAAATCTTTCTAGATAGACTTCATCGCTATACAGACAGGCAGTGGATGTGTTTTGCCATAATAAAAGCAGTACATTTAAATCTGTTTTCTTCTCACTTTGGCAAAAATATGACTGCAGTTTCATTAATGTTTGCTGTCTCTTTGTCTGCCTGTATCTTTCCCTCCCTCCCGCTCCTGAAATACCTTTGGAAAATGCATTTTAGAAAGAGAAAATCTTTGCAATTTTTGAATTAGGAGAAAGAACAAGAGCACAGCGTGGTGAAAATCGTACACGTTAGCATATTCTTAAGGGTATGCAACTGAAAAAAGCATACACAATTCAGGTGTTTGGGTTTTTTTTTTTAAACAACCTTGGATCTTCTGCTAAAAAAAAAAGCAGACAGCAAAAGGGGAGGAGATTTCTCTCTATATAAATGGAAACAGCAATCTCTGATTTGAGTTTCACATATTTTGCTAGGTCAGAGACTTCATGGCCAGGGATATGAAGTTTCATCTCAAGCTCTCTTTCCATAAAAATGCATGAGGGAAAAATGATACCAGCAAGGGTGGCCAGCTTATTCAGCCACGAGAGATACGGGCATGTCTGAATTCAATGCAAAATCAAATGCATAGCAATTTGACTCACTTATTATGGGGCAAACGGCCATAGCTCGTTGTTGGAGAATGTGTTTTGCATGAGAAAGCTCTCTGACAGGGCTAGGCAGCATTTTAGATTCAGAGGAACCAAGAAGGTTCAGACACATGCCTGCAACTCAACAAGCACCTACTGCAGGGGTGGCAAACTCGATTCCATTGAGGGTCACATCAGGCTTGTGTTTGTCCTTGGGTGAGGCATGGCTTGGGTGAGTGTGGCCAGCTCAACATCACTCATTGAGGCTCCATTTTTGGCTGTGATGGCCTCCTGTAGCCCTCTGCCAGCAAAAATGGAGCTTGGGGAGGCTGTGCATAGCCTACTGGGACTCTGTTTTCACTGGCAGAGAGCTGCAGGAGGCCTTGTGGCCAAAGATGGAGCCTGGGAGAGCCATATGTGGCCCTTCCGAGCTCTGGTTTTTTTTATTCATATTTATATGCTGCCCTTCTCCAGAGACTCAGGGCGGCTTACAATTTTTGGAGCACAACCCAATGCGCTCAGCAATAGCCTTCATTCCATTGTATATGCCTGCTTATTACTAGGGTTTTTTGGTTTTTGCTGGCAGAAGCACCGCAAGCTGGCCAGATCTAAACATCCCTTGGGTCAGATGCAGCCCGTGGCCCTTGAGTTTGACATCCCTGAGGTACTGTATGCTTCTCCCTAAAATGGAGTAGACACTCCCTATATTTGTAGTGCAATTCCTCCTTTGCCTTCAGGAGATGCAGACAGAATAACTCCCAGGACTCAAAAGCATTTAAAAATGTAATTAATAAATATATAGATTTAAAAAAAATCTGTCTGTTAGAATCAGACCCAAACCCTGGATAACCCTGGCATCTGCAGACCGAAACTCCCGCCTGAAACTCAAATAAATTCATTTTGACAATACAGACCATTCGTTCAGGGACCGTTCGAAGTTATAATGGCACTTTAAAAAAAGCAACTTAATACCAGACCTGATATTCACACCCATGGCAACATCCCCATGGTTGTGTGATCACAACTGAAGTGCTTGGCAAGTGGATTTATGGGCATTGTGGTGTTTTGTGGCCACAGGATTGTCATTTGTGACCTTCCCAAGTATCTTCCAGCAAGGGAAGTCAATAAGGGAAATGAATTTGTTTACAGACTGCCTGATTCTCTTAACAATGGCAGTGATTCACTTAACAATCATGGCACAAAAAAGGCCATAAAGTCAGGTGCAAGTTACTTAACCACTACCTTGCTGGTACCAATTGTGGTTATGAGTCAAGGACTGCTTGTATTAGGCTGAATTGATTTGATGGTGTGACTTGACCTAAGACAGGGGTGTCAGACTCAAGGCCCAGGGGCCAGATCTGGCCCACAGGGCAGAGGTGGTATTTAGCAGGTTCTGACCAGTTCTGGAGAACCGGTAGAGGAAATTTTGAGTATTTCAGAGAACCAGCAAATACCACCTCTGACTGACCCCACCCCCATCTATTCTCTGCCTCCCGAGTCCCAGCTGATTGGTTGGGTCTTCTTTGGTTGCCCTGCACAGGAGAAGGGAGCTGGAAAGCAGGTTAGTGGGGTGGGGAGGGAATGGGGATTTTCAAGTAACCTTCCCCTGCCATATCCACCAAGCCACGCCCACCAAGCCACACCACACCCACCAAGCTACGCCCACAGAACTGGTAGTAGAAAAAAATTGAATCCCACCACAGCTGCAGGGTGCTCATATCTGTTCCGCAGGACTGCCCTAGAAACAGGGAAGGACTGGCCCACAGTGCCTCTGCCAGCAAAAATGGAGCTTGTGAAGGCCGTGCGTGGCCCCAGCTGAACTCCATTTTCACTGGCAGAGGGTTGCAGGCGGCCATCCCAGCCAAAAATGGAGCTCGGGATCCCGTTTTCTCTGGCAGAGTGCTCAAGCCACCCCAGGCGCCCCCCGACACGAGTGACACCATGCTGACCACATCCCCTGGCCACACCTCCCCTGCTCCCCTGAGGTCAAACATAACCCTGATGCGGCCCTCAATGAAATCAAGTTTGACACCTAAGAGAACAGCCTGTATTGAAGGAACGCAGAAGATGAACTAGCCCAAGGAAATGGAAGAAGGTCAGAAGAGACAACTCTAACCTAGCTCTCTGCTCAAGCTGTATCTCCGGTAGAGAAAACTCGACTTCCTGGTAGTGAAGCATTCCGCACACACACAGGGATAATTTATTGCTTTGCGTTCTGAGGTTAAGCTCTGGCTTTGAAAAAGGAATCCAGGATTCAAGATTTGTGTGTGTCACTCCTCATCCTGGAATCAGAAAGACAAGGATATCATTCCTCCTCCTTCTCCTGCTTTTGAGCCGCTGATTTAAAAGGCATGATCCAGAAAAAGGAAAGAAAATGAAAAGAAAAAGTGTTTACTTTTACTGCAATTCAGTGGCTGGCTTCGTATATCACTCCTTCCCCTGTTCATTTGCACCAAATAGATTAGATCTGGGACTTTCTGGTTTGGTTTTTGCCATTTAATCTGTTAGGGAAACCTAGGCTACTTAATTAGTTGACCACGTCAGGCTCAAGACAATAACTCCACAAGGGTGTTTATGGGAGAAAGAGGCTGGAGTTTTGGTCTAAGACATTCTAGATGCAAAACAGGTGCCCTAAATTATGGGTCTCCTACACAGTCAGAGAAGTAATAATTAATAAACTAAAAAAAAACAGTCATTAAATTGCTGTCTAGAAATTGAGAGACCATGAGTTCTAGTCTGACTTTAGGCATGGAAGCTGGCTGGGGATCTTTGGGCCAATCATCAAGAAATCCTGAGTTCTAGTTCTGTCTTAGGCATTAATTACCTGCTGGGGGACTTTGGACCAATCACCAGGAGATGGTGATTTCTAGTCCTGTCTTTTCTTTTATGTCTTTTCTTTTAATGTATCTTTTCCTTTATGTACACTGAGAGCATTTGCACCAAGACAAATTCCTTGTGTGTCCAATCACGCTTGGCCAATAAAGAAATCTATTCTATTCTAACTCCAACTTGGGGACTTTGGGCCAATCACCAGGAAATAGTAAGTTCTAGTCCTGCCTGAAGTATGAAAGCCAGCTGGGTGACTTTGGGCCAACCAGCCCCTCCCAGCCCAATCCACCTCACAAGGCTGTTGTGAGAGGAATGAGTATTATGTATCTTCACTGCCTTGGGTTAACTTATAAAGTAATAAAGGCAAGATACAAGCCAAATCAAGTCAAATCAATCTATTAATCAATTACCCCTCCCTTAGGCTACTGATTTTCTGCTTCTAGACTTATCTCTCTACTTGCACCCATTGCTTGCTCCAGAAAATGCCACCTCGCGATTGTTGGCAAACCAGAGGACATGGGGGCATCTCAGCAGTGTCGTGGTGTGCCACCTCCTTCCCACTCTGTGCTTAAATGCCAGGCAGGAGGCTCTCTGGGCTGGAACCCTTTGCAGCTATAATTTTTAACTACCTTCCCATTGACAAGCCAATTGGAGCTCATGCCTTGCTGAGCTTTTTATGAATCCCTGTAAAAGGGGAAAACGAAAACTCAGGGACCCTACCCTACCCTATCCTATCCTATCCTATCCTATCCCATCCATCCATACATCCATCCACCCATCCATCCATCCATCCATCCATCTATCTAATCTACTGTATATATCTATCTCATTTATGTCTATCTTTCTATCTACTATCTATCATTTATATATCTATCTCATTTGTGTCTATCTATCTATCTCCATCTATCTATCTGTCTCTGTCAGCTTTCTATCTACTATCTATCATTATCTATCTATCTAATTTATGTCTGTCTGTCTACCCTATCTATCTACTATCTGTCTATAATCTACTGTATATATCTATCTCATTTATGTCTGCCTGCCTGCCTGCCTGCCTGCCTGCCTGCCTGCCTGCCTACCTACCTACCTACCTACCTATCTATCTATCTCATTCTTTATTCTCTCCCCCCTCCCTCTTTCCCATAAAAGCAATAGCAACTATTCCAGTAGAAAACAGTGCAATTTATGGATGTGGCAAGCTTGTGTAAGATTCTGACTTTCAAGATCCAAGATTGGAGGTGCTCAAAAGGAGCAGATTGCCCTTTTTCATTCATCCCCCTAATCTCCAATCACCTGCTCATTATAATAATAACAGTAACAATAATCCCAAATGCTATCACCTGCTGAGCTTTTTATAGCTCCATCGGATGTAATTTTCAGGGTGATGGAGAACAGAAAGATGAAGCAGCAAAGCAATATCAAAGCGGGAAATAGTACCGTTGTATTCATCAACACGTAAAGGAAATGGAATTCGCCTCTCAAAGGTTTACACTTTAAAGAAAAAGGGTGGTGGTGGTTATACAGAATGTCTTCTTTTAGCAAAATGTGAGTTGCACATTTCGTTTAACAAGTCCATAGATTGTTTCACTTGTGCTTCCCATCTTACTCATAAAAGCTTATATACCTGGAACTCAGAAAGGATCTGGAAGCACCTGTCCAAACTAACAAGTTGATCTTGTTTTGGAAGAAATGTGTAAAAGTAAGACCCTTCCTTCCTCCCCTCCCCTCCCCTCCTTCCCTCCCTTCCTTCCTAGGTTCAAGCAGTCAGAAACAATCATGCATAGGCTGATAGTTTATTGTTGGCCACCTATATTACAAGAACCTCTCCAGACTGTCTGCCTTTCCTTGGAAAATGGCAGTTACAAACCTAAGGGTTAGATCTGAGACGTTTCTTCTCTTGAACTGACCCTAAGCTGGAATGTCTCTTTAAATGCTTTGCAAGTCCCGCTCCCCTTCAGCTGCTGGTATCAATTCATTCATTCATTCATTCATTCATTCATTCATTCATTCATCATTCATTCATTCATTCATTCATTCATTCATTCATTCATCCATCCATTCATTCATTCATTCATTAACATTGTTCCCCTCTGAAGAACCCTAGGTGAAATAACAGACAAGAGAGGTTCAGGAAAAGCATAAAGAAAGGAAGCACAGAAGTAGAAATGACAACAATAGTACAGCCATTTCTACATTTTAGAATTGTTATTTCTACAATCCATACCATCTTGTGCTCTGTAGATTAGGGCTGTGAAACTCCTGGCCTGCGGGCTGCATGCTGTACTGATCTAGGCTTCCAAGGTCATGAAGCAGACACCTCGTCCTGATAAAACCCCTTTTATTTAGGTTAAATTGAATTCCTTCCAGTGAAGTCCCGGCAAACAGTCTTTCATGAGATTTCACAACTACAGACCTTTATCAGGCTTGGAGAGTTGCCAGGCCGATATCTTCCAAATGCCACACTGTAGCAGCAATTACTTGGCAAGAAGTCAGGAACAGATCTTCACCCTAACGAATTGAACTAATTGTCTCCTGCAAACACCACTCCCTTTTCGCTCCTCTTTTATTCTCTAGGGAGGGGCCATTCACTGTCCACCTGTGCCCTTACTCCCAAGTTGACCCTTGTTCCTTAACTGTTCCCTTCTCCTGGCAGCTCTGTGCATGTGCACACTGGGAACAGGCTCCAGCTGTTCTTCTGCCCCACTGATCTCTGACTCCGGAGGCAGCTAATAGCTGTCAGACAGTCCTGGCCCCATCTCTGCCTCCGACACAGAGCCCTCATCAGAGCCTTCCCCAGACTCCAGGACCGGCCAATGTTCCTCCCCAACCTCCTCACTGTCTGAGTCTGTTGTCAGCTCTGCTGGTTGCTGGTGGGCCACAACAGATGCACCACACATGGGCCACGCCCACATCTGGCGGAGGGGGGGAAAGTCCTGATATATAACATGATGCCACGGTGATGATGTGATTTTGACACCCCTGCTGTAGATGAACATAAACATTATAATAACTTACACCTGCATGAGATGAATGTCACACCATAGAAGTAAAACTTAACCCGACCTTAGCTAAGCCAGATCGAATCACATTGAGACTTTGGAGAGGAGACCACTAGATAAATCCCAGAGCTGTAAATAGGTTCCAAAGATCTTAAAACAACTTCAAATAAGACCACCGCGAAACATTTTTTGTATTGTTGTAAGGAAACTGCAGGAATGTGCCTTGGAAGCCACCAACAGCTAAGTTTGATTTAAGGGATAGTTTACGTATACAGTACCACAGAGATGAAATCTGAGTTGGTAGATTCCTGGGAGATCAACATTGTGCCCTTCCTGGGGTTGCCACAAACAAGCTCTAAACTCATCTCTCTCTTTCTCCTAAACCTTTTCATTCTGCAAAGGTTTATCCAGATTAGCAGCTCCTGTTTAACTCAGACAGGATGTTCGGTTGTTTTGCCCCTCTGCCTGCTTGGAAATGGCTGAATAATGTTTTGGTTTGTTTTAAGAAAACAAGTCAATGAAGACTTGTTCACTCTTTCCAAACAAATTGGCGTCAGCTGTGTTTTTGCTTCCTCTTCATGATTATTTCCATTAATATTTTAATGAATGCAATTTTTTGGCAGGAAATCTTTGTAGAAACAGCTAACTTAAGGCAACTACCAGTATTGAAAGAAGGGGAGGAGAGGAAAGGAGTGTGTGTATGTTTCTGATGGCATTGAAATGTTGTAGAGAATTTCCTATACATACAAAATATTCAAGTTGTTTGGGTTACTATGAGACAGTCTGTAGGAATGACAATATATCGCCCCTTATTACAATCATGTTACGCAAGACGAATCAATATATTATATATAAAATTCAATAGACTGAAATGTCTCATGTTATGTATACAGAGAAACAGAAAATTGTAGATCAATCAAGCAACTAAGGGAGGGTTTATATATCATTGGTGTTCTTCTTAAAGAGAAATCCAGACTTTTTTTTAAAGTTTTCATTATATGTATCAAGACTTTGCTCGCTTAGCATGTTCAAGTAAGTTGGAAATCATCATGCAGTTAGTTCTCAACTTACAACTACTCATTTAGTGACTGCCTGAAGTTACAATGGCACTGAAAAAAGCAGTGGTGGGATTTAAAAAAATTTACTACCGGTTTTGTGGGCTTGGCTTGGTGGGCGTGGCAGGGGAAGGATACTGCAAAATCCCCATTCCCTCCCCACCCCACTAACCTGCTTTCCTGCTCCATTCTCCTGTGCAGAGCAACCAAAGAAGACCCAGCCAATCAGCTGGGACTCAGGAGGCAGAGAATAGATGGGGCGGGCCAGTCAGAGGCGGCATTGGCCGGTTCTCCGAACTACTCAAATTCTCTTGAACCAGTCAGAACTGGCTAAATACCACCTCTGGAAACAAGTGACTTATGACCAATTTTCACACTTATGATCATAGCAGCATCCCCATGGTCACATGATCAAAATTCAGACACTTGCCAACTGACTCATACTGATGATGTTCACAGTGTCCTGGGATCATGTGATCCCCTCTTGTGACCTTCTGACAAGTCAACAACAAAGCCAGATACACTCAAGAAATGTGTCACTTAACAGCTGCAGTGATTTGTTTAACAACTGTGGCAAGAAAGATCCTAAAATAGGGCAAAACTCACTTAACAACTGTCTCGCTTAGCAAAAGAAGTTTTGGGCTCGATTGTGCTCATAAGTCGAGGACTACCAGTACTTGAAGTCTTTGGAAAGTATTAGGTTGAGAAAGATTGTTCTAAATGATGCCCATCTTTGTTAGTAGTAGCAATACTCACCCCCCACAAGATTAAGACAGTAACCATTCTCCAAACAATCAAACGATCAATATTTGGGATACATTTGAGGTTTCAGCAACGTTCTAACTCAATGCAAAAAGAAAACAATCAAATTGAGGAACAATTCATTATGAAAATGAGAATTTCAGTATACCTTGTGCTAATATACTAGGAAAGTAATTTGCTAGGAGGCTTTTTAAAACAGTACTACAAAAGAAAATCACTTTAAAAAAAACAGCCAACCAACAGACTCTTATAGCCATGCATAGGGGAAGGCACCTCCTGGCGCTGTCCCTACATGAGAATAATTCAGATCCGATAGTCAATTTCTACACCGTCTCTGTTATTTGTTATTATATGTGGTGCTGTGATTGTTTCCAAGGTGCTCAACGTATCACTGAAAAAACAGAGCACCAGACTGATATCTGATAAAATAGGGGTCCCCTTAGATAGTTACGGAGGAGCTCCATCTTGGAAGTTGAGGCCCAAAAGTCTTACAGTTGCCATGGCTGGACAACCCCTGCTCCCCGATTTAATGCTCAGAAGTGCTGGTGATGTACTTTATACAGTGAGAGAATCAGAAGGAAAATGGAATAAAAGGGAATAGGGAATGGGGAATGGAATGAAATGGAATATGGGAATGGAATGGTACAGAAGGGAGTGGAGAGTAGAGAGTCGAATGGAATGGAATGGAATGGAATAGAATAGAATAGAACTTTATTGTCACTTTAAATGCACCCTAATCAGCATACATTAAAATGAAATTTTATGGCGTTCAACTCATTCAAAATATTGGCTCGGCTCGGCTCGGCTTGACTTGACAAGTAAATAGATAACACTTTAAGCCTAAGGTCAGCCTAGCACTGGAAACTACCGTTCAGAACACAGATTGTTCTCATCTCTCTTAGAATAGTTGTTCCCATATGGAAGTCCCGCTTTCACATGCCAGATACAATTATATGAAATCCTTCCTCTTTTCTATGAAGTTTCAGTCAAGCAGATGGTTTTCTAGCAAAACTGGATAACTGAAATTTCTCCCAAGCTAAAAAACCACATCTTTTCCAAATCTATTTCCAAATCTCATCTACCCAATCACTTTTTTTAAAAATTACATTTATATGCCGCCCTTCTCCGAAGACTCAGGGCGGCTTACAATTTTTGGAGCACAACCCAATGCGCTCAGCAATAGCCTTCATTCCATTGTATATTCCTGCTTATTACTAAGCGGCATTTTTACAAAGTCAGGTTATTGCCCCCAACAATCTTGGGTCCTCAATTTACCAACCCCGAGAGGATGGAAGGCTGAGTCAACCTTGAGCCTGGTGGGATTCGAGCCTACAGTAATTGTAGACAGCTGGATCTTAAGAGCAGACATTTAACAGCCTGAGCCACCAAGGACTCTTGACTTGGAAGAGACAACCAACTTTTTCAAGAGAAGTAATCACTTTGAAACCATGTGTAGAAAGTCAGCACCCAACCTCCTGAAAGAATGACATATTTTGAGGAATATTTAAAAAGGCAGTTTATCATATTTCCCCAAAAGAGAAATGGAGAAACATGTTTTTTAGAGGCAGAAAGCAACCCCCACTTTCCTTAATAGCCCCAGCAGATACTGAGGCCAGCTTTAGAAATGCAGATTTGATAATCCATTTAAGACAGGATCTTTTGAAATAAAGGCAGAATGGTAGGATTAGAAGCAGCCATTACTCAAGATCCAGCACAAGACAAAGCCATTAAGCTATAATAGGAATTATTGCATCACCCTCAGAGCAGTCCAAAATTCAACCAAACTTAGCTCAGACAAACACCTAGGATTTGTACTTTGTCTATAGAGCTGGCTATGACCCCTACATGACCCCCATAGGAATCTGACAACAGCCAATAGAATACATGTTCTTGCACAGGAACAGGAAGCTCAAGTGCAAAGCCCAAGAGAAGGTATAAAAAACACTCTCAACTCCATTTTGGTTAGCTTATAGCTGAATCAGAACCAGGTGCTTGGTGGTTCTATTCATCATTAAACCTTCTTTCCAATCAGCCTCCATGTTTCCAGTGTCTTTCTCACATCTTGGAACTGAACCAGATGGATATTTCTTCCTACACATACATGTGTAAAACTCTCCCTCACCCTCTCCCCCCCTCTTTCTGTGTGTGTGTGTGTCTTCCTTCCTGTACAAGCACAAATGTGTGAAATATCTATTCCCTACCTCACAGGAGCTGCAAATGTGCTCCTTTGCAAGTTCTGACAAAAATTGCTCACGCTACATTAGGCTTGATAACAAATTCCATACTTGCTGCTTCTTTATCCAAACTACATCTCAAAAATCTTGGCCACCAAGGAGGATAATCCTCCTTCCTTCCTTGTCCTCAGCATCTCCCTCCTCATGGAGATTACATCGTCTGCTTGCAGGTCCGGGCACTCAATTGTTACTGTTGTTACTGCTGAGGAGGAACGAGAGGAAGAGAAACAACCCACTTTCCTTCACGAAATGAAACACACACTCAGCAGCAGCAACAACAACAACAAAACACATGACCTTGAGCCTATTTTAAACACACTGTGTTTGACAGGTAGATTTTGCACAAAGCAACATATCCAAGATTACCGTTGGGTTCTGCAACCCACTTGGAGAACATGTTCTGGAAATTAGTTATTCATACAGATTACAGAGTGCCTTGTAGGTCATTCAGTCCGACCCCCACCCAAGCAAGAGACTTTCTGATGGATATTCTTCTACTTGTGTAAACTCCCCTTCACAGGTGTGTGTGAAATCTATTCCCTACCTCACAGGAGCTGCAAATGTGCTCCTTTGCAAGTTCTGACAAAAATTGCTCACGCTACATTAGGCTTGATAACAAATTCCATACTTGCTGCTTCTTTATCCAAACTACATCTCAAAAATCTTGGCCACCAAGGAGGATAATCCTCCTTCCTTCCTTGTCCTCAGCATCTCCTTCCTCATGGAGATTACATCGTCTGCTTGCAGGTCCGGGCACTCAATTGTTACTGTTGTTACTGCTGAGGAGGAACGAGAGGAAGAGAAACAACCCACTTTCCTTCACGAAATGAAACACACACTCAGCAGCAGCAACAACAACAAAACACATGACCTTGAGCCTATTTTAAACACACTGTGTTTGACAGGTAGATTTTGCACAAAGCAACATATCCAAGATTACCGTTGGGTTCTGCAACCCACCGCGGTTGGAGAACATGTTCTGTGAAATCTAGTTATTCATACAGATTAACAGAGCTGGAAGGGACCTTGTAGGTCATTCAGTCCGACCCCCCCACCCAAGCAAGAGACCCTACACCATTTCTGACAAATGGCAGTCCAATCTCTTCTTGAAAGCTTCCAGTGATGAAGCTCCCACAACTTCTGAAGGCAACTTCTCTTCCATTGGTGGATTGGTCTCCCTGTCAGGAAATTTATCCTTATTTCCAGGTTGAATCTCTCCTTGGTCAGTTTCCATCCATTATTCCTTGTCTGGCCTCCAGATGCTTTGGAAAATAGCTTGACCCCTTCCTCCTCTCTGTGGCAGTTTCTCAAATATTGGAACAGAGTTTTTTAAACCCATATGACTTTTATGCTTTTATCACCAACACAGACTGGAATATTCTGGGAGCTGAAGTCCACACATCTCAAAATGGGTAAGGTTGGGAAAGACTGTTTTAGACATAGACTTTAAAAAGTTGCATATGAAGATACAAAGCTGCCTAGGTCGTTCACCATTTCAAGATAAATTATTGGTTTGATTACTTAGAATTTGATGGAAAGAAACTTCTGGACTTTGCTTAGCTTAGGTTTCCCATAATAGTTCTAATATTTTAATAAATAAACCCTTCACTTGGTCTTATGTTCAAGCTTGGCAATACTAGGTTGGGAGGGGCTACTTTTAAATAGCTGTGTTTTAAAATTATAATTTTAATTATAAAATGGTGCAGTGGTTAGAATGCAGTACTTCAGGCTAACTCATTGTTTACTCCAGGAGTTTGATTCTGACTGGCTCAAGGTTGACTCAGCCTTCAATCCTTCCGAGGTCAGTAAAATTAGGACCCAGATTGTTGGGGGCAAGATGCTGACTCTGTAAACCGCTTAGAAAGGGTTGTAAATCACTATGAAACAGTCTAAATGCTATTGCTATTGCAATAAAAGAAGAAAAACTTCTGTATTTTTCTTTTTTCTTATTTTCCCCTTTTAATGTAACATTATAAATCTTTATGCATTGTATTATTTCAATGCAGCAATGTTTATATAATATGATTAAAATGATTAACATTATATTATTTAAAAAGTGTGAAGTATTAAAAGGAAGAAAAAATTCTGTCAGTATTAATTGCCATTTTGGATGTTAGCATTACATAATAAGATCATTTAACTTTTATCCAAAGTTGAGTAAGAAACTGTTGAATGGTTTTGACAGAAGGAAATTAAAAAAAAATGCTTTGGAACTGGGTAAAGCAAGCTAAATAAGAGCCTCCAGGAAAACAGATGGGAGTTAAAAAGAAAAGTGACAAAGTGATTTGGAATGAGACTCTAGTGAGGGAACGCTGGAAGGAATATTTCAGAGGTCTGTATGGAAATGATAGTGATATGTCAAAAAGTAGAACTGAAATGCTGTAAATATTTATGTCCAAGGAAGGGGAGGGAACTTTTATTTCTCCAAAAGAAGCCAAAAAAAAAAAGACTGTATGAAAGAACATGGTTTTGTCCACTTTGTTAAATGGAAGTGAGACTTGGATATGCCAGGAAAATCATACTGTCAGCCCTGAAGCTGACCTGACTGAGGGCGTTTTGAGGCCCCAGTGTTGCAACACTGGAGCTGAAGGATAGGGAAGGGAGAATAGAAATAGCTGGGGTTTAGTAGCCAAAACAAAATAATTTCTCCTGGGAACCAAGGTCATTCCCATAGGTGGTCAGAAAGAGGAGGAGTGAAGTTACCAGGCAACCGGACGGGACCCTGATTGGACCAAATGTCTGATTGAGGAAGGGAATAAACATGTACTTTTAATTAGGTGAAAACTGTGAGAGGATTCAGAGTCAGTTTTCACCAGCCTGTGCCAATATGATATACCAAATAAAACTGTTCTTTGAGTAATCCTCCTCCTCCAAGTTCTGTTTGCCATAGGTGTATTACTCATAACTCTGACACTGAAGGCAGAGATGGGATTGAGAATGAATGAAAGGGCCTGAATGAACATGAGTTGAATTTGAAGATAAGTGATGAGCACACAAAAAAATCATGGTCCTGGAGAATGAATAAGGATCATATCCCAAAATACTAGAATAGAATGGAATGGAATGGAACGGAACGGAACGGAACAGAACAGAACAGAACAGAATAAATTCTTTATTGGCCAAGTGTGATTGGACACACAAGGAATTTACCTTGGTGCATATGCTCTCAGTGTACATAAAAGATATATTTGTCAAGAGTAAAGAATCATAAAGTACAACACTTAATAATAGTCATATGGTACAATAAGCAATCAAATCATACTAGGAAACAGTCAATATAGGATGAAGGAAAAGTGAACAGGTCAAGAAAAAGAAATAGAAGCAGAAAGTGGTTGGATGGAACTGGGGAAGTCCTGAATCAGAGAAAGGCAAGAACATCAAAGATTGAAAAGCAACATAGGAAGCATGAATGTGATCAGTACAAAGATAGCTTGCAAGGACAAAAAAAGTATGCACATTGGAATAGGGATTAGTGTTAAGTGTCAACTGGTACTAGCTATGCTTCACTTCCTTTGTGTTATTTCCTGTCTTTCATATATTTGGTTTAATAGTACTTCCTCCTTTTCTTCATACAGTGGTTCATCTAGAGAGGGGATATCATGATGTGTACAGGTGAATTTGTGTTTTAATTGGCCTTATAAAATCTACTGGACTTTTGTGATTATTTCTCTTTAAACATATAAAATCCCAATCTGATATGCATATATATGTCTGCTTTATACAAAGTTATGTTCATACTGATGCTCTCCCCAAGAATTTGCAAATCCAAAATGTGGTTTTTAAAGACATACACACATTACATTCTTTGTCTAAATACCATTTTCTAGATATATGGATATCTAGAAATCCTAGTGGAGTTTAAGGTTGTGGACATGCTCCTTGGGATGATCCCCTACAAGTCCTCTAACATTTGAGGAAGGAAGGAAGGAAGGAAGGAAGGAAGGAAGGAAGGAAGGAAGGAAGGAAGGAAGGAAGGAAGGAAGGAAGGAAGGAAGGAATCTACTAACAGATACTTCCTGAAGCAGAGGTGGTATTCAGCAAGTTCTGACCAGTTCTGGAGAACCGGTAGCAAAAATTTTGAGTAGTTCAGAGAACCGGCAAATACCTCCTCTGACTGGAGATTTTATAGTATCCTTCCCCTGCCACACCCACCAAGCCATGCCCACAGAACCCATAGTAAAAAAAATTGAATCCCACCACTATCCTGAAGAATATGGAAAAAACTTGGAGATAGATAGACAGATGGATGGATGGATGGAGAAAAAGAGAAAGAACACCTAAGAGGGAGACATATAACATTAATTTCCATCGAACATATCAGAATCTCTTAGCAATTTAGGAGAGATTTGTTCTTTTGATTGAAAAAAAATAATGTATCTTGGCTTCATAACTGGACTCTCTGCCCACAAAAATCTTTGTCCTGTTGTGACCACAATTTTAGAACTTGGAAATGTGATTTGGCAACCTCCTGACTGATTTTGACATAAGCACAAGTAAATGGACCAATGTGCCTAAAAAACAGTTTTATGTTAATTTCATTTCTGTTTGTTTCTTACTGAGAAAACACAAAAGTCACAGGCCATTGTGTTGGGCAGCTGGTAGGAAAACTGTAATTTTTCTTCTACACTTTGTCTTGTGACTATGACAACCATGTGCCCTAATTTACAGAGGACATTCCTATATCTGGGCAATCATCACAAGATGGACATCTATTTTAGGCGTTATCTACCGAAAGCCAAGCTTGATTCCAAGACAAAGAGTCCGAAAATAGCAGCAGGGAAGAGATTTTCCATCAACAACTTGCACCTGGACTGTTCATTGAGAAGTTGGCATAGTCATCAGAAGCTCATCACAGCTCTCCCCATATGATGAGATGAATTGTGTTTGGATTTGAATTACAATCATGGTTTCCAAATCTGCATCCCTATATAAATAAGCAAATATGATTTTCATGCATATTGATGGTGTTCCTTCCTGCACGCTGTTTGTTTTGTTTCATTTTTTTTAGGGAAAGTGATAGAGTGATCACTCTACTCCTGGCATTTCTTCAAGGCTTCAATTAGGGTCTTTCTCAAGCTACCTACACAAGTTTTAACAAATATTCTGCATTATCTGATATTTCTGCATTCATATTATTCTCTAGGTCACTTCGCTAAGGTGCTCCACCAGTAGGTGACAGACTTATTCAGTTTCAGTTCAGGGGGGGAGGGTTTCTGGTGAATGAGTCTCCATGTCTTTATGGGTTCAATCAAGCTAAAATGTATGGTATGAATCAGTGCTGGATTTCAATTTTTTTTACCAACGGTTCTGTGGCCGTGCCTTGGTGGCACGCTTTGCGCATGAGCAGAGAGTTTGCTACTAACCTTTTCCTGCAATTCTGCACTCTCCCTGTGTCTTCAATAGCTGACATGCAGCAATCTGCTGTGCCATGTGAAGCAGCTGAGCTTCAAAACCAGGAAATAAAGATTAGTATAGAGCCGAAGTGGGCAGGCAGGCCCAGCAGCTGATCATCAGAGCAAACCAGTTTGCGCACAGATGATCCTCGGAGCTACCAGTTTGGCTGAACTGGGCCAAACTGGTAGAATACCACAATATGGTAGCCAATATCTTGAGAAAATAACTTAAAGATAGGGCAAGCAAAAGAAGCTTGAATTTGGCACAAATGCACAATATATCAAGGTTGGATAGTCCTAAGTTGGGTTTGATAGGTTTCATTGGATCAGTCAACTCACAATCTTCTCAAATCATCCAGGTCATGGTTTGTGCCAAAGTTGTTTTTCTCCCAAAGGGCAATTGGACTTTCTTTGAAAATGTTTCACGTTTGGAAGCTTCTAAACAACCTAAGAAGCTTCTTGGATGAGAAACAAAATGTTTTCAAAGAAAGTCCAGTTGCCTTTGGGGTCATCTCACAGTCCAAAAACACCAACAATGAGTTGATATAAGTAGAGAAACTAACATGATAGATTCATTTTTTTACTTTCATTTTATCCAGAATTGGGTAAGACAATCAGAAAATAACAGCCAATGTTAAGCTCTATAGCAGAGGTCATCAACCTTTTGGACCTCAGGGACCACCAAACTCATAATTTTAAATCCCGCGGAGCAGAAACACTGGGAAAATCCCAAAAGAAGTCTGCAGAAAAATTCCTCACCCCGTTTTCCTACCAATTGATCATTCTGGGATCACAGGATGCCAGGATTGCAGGATCTCCAGCTCTGTCTTGGTGGAGGGGGAGAGAGAGACTTTTGGCTTCATGCAAGGAAAGCAGCAGAAGCAGCAGGAGTCTTTCTTTCTCTCCCCCAAATTCCACCAGAAATGAGTGTTTGCTGGCACAGCCTCTTGGAGCAGGAGGCCTTGCAGGGTTCCAAAGACTCATTTCTGGCAAAGTTTGGGGGAGGGAAAGAAAGACTTTTGCTGCTTTCTTTGTGTGCAGCCAAAAGCAGAAAAAGAAAGAGGTGGAAAGAAACAGCCCGGTGGCCAAGCCAGGCACGTGGAGGCGCATGGGGCAAGTTCCCCCCCTCCGCCCTTTCCCCCCTCCCCTCACTACCTCGTGTTGTTCACAATGCAAGTGACGCAAGCCTTGTGTTCTCACAGGCCATGTGGGTGGCACAGCCTTGTGTTCCCCCACAGCCTGGATTAAATGCTTTGTGGTGTGCTTTGTGGGTGACATTTCTCTGGGACCACCAACATTTTCTTGGTGACCACTGCTTTTTAGAACATGCAGGATTGCATACAAACACGTGGCAAAATTTTCTGCTAACTCAAGCATGATGTGAACACTCACTCATTTCTTTGAAGTAAAAGAAAACATGCCCTGGAGTTGGATCTGAACTGCAGCTAAATGCATCTGTGCTATTTTATTGGTATTTTTACTAGTTAACATCCACAGAGTAGAAAGTGGAAACTTGTGAAGGGATGTCAATTGCTTAAAGCCCAATGTAAGCATGTTATATTACTCTCGCAAAGCTAAAAAAAAAGTCCCTTTCTAATCCTTAGCCATTGTACCTAATCCATTAAGTAAGCATCAACACTTTCACACATCCAGCATGGAGCATGGTTATTTCTGTAATAGCGGGAAGAGCGGCCTCCAATTGATATTGGATACTGGATGACATTATGGGATGGATTCCAAGCAATTCTAGAATCACATTAAAGAAAGCTGATGGAATAGTGCAATTAGAAGAAAGTGGGATTGATTGATTTGTTCCCATTGTTCAATTCACCACAGGAAATTTAAATAACATGCCATCATCTTAGGAAAAGATCTCAGGACAATGGACATTTAAAATGAAGATAACCAAGCTAAAATCTAAGCATACGTTGGAATTGAAATTATGTATACATACTCAGGATTGAACGCTCATTTGCAACTTCTCTCAGCTGTCTATTTCATTTCATTGTCTTTGCTCTTCTGTCACCCTTGAGCCTTCACAGTTATAACCAAGACTATCTAATGATGTGTCACGGACACATTCGCTAAGCTTCCGTAGTTGAAGGTATTCCTTTAGGAAAAACTCTTTTCCTGCCCAGTGTCCTTATCTGTCCTTTGTAGCATCTCCATGTTTCAAATTTCCTACATCGCTGTTGCAGTATGTCACTGACAATATTACCCACAAAGAATGCGCCTCTGGACAATCCAAGAATAAGAAACAGATATCAACAGTGGAGGAAGAATAAAGACTTAAAGATCCAGATCATTGTTGTCCCAAAGCTGCTTTTTCAAAAGGCAACTGGTCTTTCTTTGTTTTTTCCTTGAAGACATTTTGCTTCTCACCCAAGAAGTTTCTTCAGTTCTGAACTGAAGAAGCTCCAGAACTCATCCAAGAAGTTTTTTTTCAGTTCATGAACTGGAGAACCTTCTTGGATGAGAAGCAAAACATCTTCAAGGAAAAACAAAGAAAGTCCAGTTGCCTTGTCAAAAAAGCACCTTTGGAATATTCACTGGTGATTTTTAGTTGTGGTTTTTTTTTTTCAATGCAAGCTTTGCAGGTGAAGGCTGAGATGGCCTCCAATCCAACCATTTAAGTCTCAGCAACAAGATGCAACTTTGGATAAATTTCATCAAAACTTCCCACAGTCCTATCCTCTAAAGCAGGGATCTCCAACCTTGGCAATTTTAAGACCTGTAGATGTCAACTCCCAGAATTCTGGGAGCTGATGTCCACAACTCTTAAAGTTGTCAAGGTTGGGGATCCCTGGGGATTACCCACTTAATAACTGTGGGAAGAAAGGGTGCCAAAGGGGCTCAAAGAGAGATATACTGTTGTGCCCAGCACAGTCATTCTTAAAATTCCAAAGACTGGGTTATTAGGAAGAAAATATGATGATAACAACCTATATTATACCTTTCACAGACAATATTTTTGTGTCTGTACAGGTAGATAAATGAGTGGGAGTGTGATGGAACCTACCATAAATGAACACAAATTGCTGTTATTTTTTAATAACATCTGCTCACCAATTATTTCAACTCTGTTCTTCTTCTCTCTGATTCACGTACACACATGATCGCTCTTGCTGAATGTTTTGCGAGCAGTTTTATTCCAAGTGTCACAATTGAAGGAGACAGCTGTGTGATATTATTACCAATTCTATTGTCTACCGTACTCTTAGAAATGTAATGATACCTATTATAGAAACTGGATTTTATTAAATCAGACCTGACACATTTCAGGCCCAGCAATCAGCACAGCTGCTTGTCTGCAGCTTCCAGGAGGGCTGCAAATATCTTTATTTGATAACCCAAGGATTGCATTCAGAATGACAGAATGTCAGTAAATGTCACAAATTCCTCTTCTCAATCCCAAAGCCTGAATTAAACTTTTACTGAACTGGGACAGAATGCACCGTTATCCATCCCATAATGACCTAACCTCAACGTCCTTTCCTTATCCTACTTCAATCACCCTGTCTCCCATTCCCTTCAACATAGTTCCTGACCTGCCTTTCATTACAGGTAATCCTCAACTGATGAGCACAATGGAGCCCAACATTTATGTTCTCAAACAAGACCATAGTTAAGAGAGTTTTCTCCCATTTTATGACCTTTCTTTCCACAGTCGTTAAGTGAAATCCCTTGCAGTATTTAAGTTACTAACAGGGTTGTTTAGCAAATCTGGCTACCCCATTGACTTTGCTTGTCAGGTCATAAAATGGGATCATATGACCCCGGGACACTAACCATCATAAATATGAGTCAGTTGGCAAACATCCAAAATTTGATCATGTGATCATGGGGATGCTGTAGTGGCTATAAGCATGAAAAACAGTCATAAGTCACTTTTTTTGGTGCTGTTGTAACTTCAAACGGTCACTAAATGAACTGTTGTAAGTTGAGGACTACCTACACATATATTGAGTTTTATTTTTTATTTTATTTTTATATTTTCTCTTTGAATACAATAAATGCTTAGTGAACAGTGTACCTGTCTGAGGCAGTTTGTTTATATAACAATATTAAACTTCAAATTTCTACTTCTATTATCTAACCATTGGTAAAACAAGTCCCAAGTTCGAAAATATTCTGTGTCTTCCTTTTCTTCTATCTTCATTGTTAATCTATCCATCTCTGCACAGTGTAATGTGTTTTTTTAATTATTTCTTCTTCTGTGGGTGTTTCTTTGTTTTTCTAGTGTTGCGCAAATACAATTCTTGCTGCTATCAAAACATACAATATTAAATATACATTCTCTTTATCATATTTTTCTAGTAATATGCCTAGCAAAAATAATTCTGTTTTATAATCTATATACTGCCTTAACATTTTTTCTAAACTCGTATGTATTTTCTTCTAAACACATATGTATTTTCGCCCAATTTTTTTTTGCTTTTGGGCATGTCCACCACATGTGATAATATGTAACCGGAGTTTGATTGCATTTCAAACATTTAGCAGACATGTTTTTAAACATTTTGGCTAATCTGACCGGTGGTAAGTGCCATCTATAAAACATTTTGTACAAGTTTTCCTTATATGTAGCTGCCATTGTCTAATTGTAGTTTCTTTCCCAAAGCTTTTGCCACTTATCTAATTCTATGGGATATATGTATCGTTAATTGAAAGCTGTGAAAATTAGTAACCTTCCATTACAAATGAGCAGAAGAATGAGACTCAGAGTTTCTTTATTTTTTTCTCTGTAAAACTTTCACCCCGTTTAATAAAAGCTGAATTTTAATCTAGCATTAGCATGGGACATGCTGAGTGACCAAGACCATGTAAATATTATTTTTATGGTGCTGTTGATAATGGCACTGCCTGGCTCTTGTAAAGCATCTATTATCAAAGGACCATCAAGTGTTTTATAAACATTAATTAAAACCTTGCAACAGTCATTTCTCTGAGGCAAGCTTTAGTTATTTCATGTCAGCTACATATGAATTAAACTCAGTGAAAGAAGGGGAACATAAGGTAGAATTAACCTAGCAGGAATAATTTTTTTTAAAAAGCCAATTCTTAGCCCCTTATTGTAAACTCAGCAACTGAAAGACTGTAGAAATTGAAAGCAGTTTAAAAATCTCTGCTCTTTGAATCAAATTATGTGAAAATTGTATTTCCACTCACATGTTACTTTTTTTTTACAATTTTCATCAAATTCTGATAAATAAAAAACAAAAAAAAACTTTGCAGTCTTAATTATTTCTGCTTTCCCGTGATAGAAGAAAGTGAGTGTGAAATTACGGGTTTCCAGATTAATGTTTCAACAATCAGAAAAAAACCAAGTCAAGCTATTTCCAGATACATTCTTGAAATACCGAGCTTGGCCAGACTATTTTCTGAGTTCAGAATATCAGATTCAGACCCAGGATGGGTAGTTTTTGTAGTCCTGGAAAAGCAAGGCCGATCAATTAATATTCATCTTTTATTTCCTTTTTACCATACAGCTGAGAAAAATAGAACTAAGTTTATGTATGTATGTATGTATGTATGTATGTATGTATGTATGTAGGTACATATGGTTTTTCATGGTTTGCCATTGCCTCTTTCCTAGGGCAGAGAGAGAGTGGCTGGCCAAAGGTCATTTGCTGGCTTTGTGTCTAAGGCAGGAATAGAACTCACAGTCTCCCAGTTTCTAGCCTGATGCCTTCACCACAAACCAAATTTACATGCATGCATATACATACATAAACACATATTACACATACATATACATACAGAGATAGAACAATATGCATACAGTATAAGTGTGGATGTCTAGATAAGACAGGATAGGGTGAGATAAGATCAATCTTTATTGCCACTTTTTTAGGTGGCACCTATTAGAAATGAAATTCTGCACACACACACACATATTTCTACATATATACATACATATATCCATATTTATCTCCAACTCTATCTGCATCCTGATATTGTTTCTAATTTGCAATCTCAAATCAAAAGTGTTTGCTGCATAGTGGGGGTGGGAAATCCATATTTTTCTTTAGCCAATTCACAATTTGTCCCTGTGGTGCGTTGTTCTGACAACCAATGCTTAATTGGAGCCCAGTCCTAACAAAGTATGTTTTAGTTCTTGGTATGGCTGTAATTAAAGTCATTTTCCACTTACATACCACTTCTCATTATTAAAGAGACCCTAAGCACAATCCGTACTCTTTCAGTTGGAATGTATGCCACACACACACGCACACACACACACACGAGAGAGAGAGAGTGGGGGGAGAGAGAGAGAGAATATTGATATTTATAGTCAGTGGTGGGATTCAAATTTTTTTACTACCGGTTCTGTGGGCGTGGCTTGGTGGGCGTGGTGTGGCTTGGTGGGCATGGGCGGGGAAGGATACTGCAAAATCCCCATTCCCTCCCCACCCCACTAACCTGCTTTCCAGCTCTGTTCTCCTGTGCAGAGCAACCAAAGAAGACCCCGCCAATCAGCTGGGACTCAGGAGACGGAGAATAGGTAGCTAGTCAGAGGTGGGATTTGCCGGTTCTCAAAATTTCTCTACTCAAAATTTCCACTACTGTTTCTCCAGAGCTGGTCAGAACCTGCTGAATACCACCACTGCCTATAGTATATCCATATTCATATCCAGGTAGGTAGAGGAGAATTTATGTGAAATTTTGACATCTTGCTTTTATGAAAACTTTCCACTTTAATTATTTTTTAATTGAGAAACCCTGATTTTCAGACTATGGTATGTATTCATACATTACAGGAGCAGGTGGGAGCTGTCGCCAGGGGGATTTGCCAAGGTTTGCCAGGTGTGCCAGTTGCACCCCTACTTGGACCAAGATTCCCTACGCACGGTCACCCATGCGCTCGTTACTTCCCGTCTTGACTACTGCAATGCTCTCTATTTGGGGATGCCCTTGCGGACTATATGGAGGCTTCAGCTGGTGCAAAATGCAGCCACGCGGGTGGTGATGGGAGCGGCCCGATTCTCCCATGTGACACCCCTCCTGCGCAGTCTGCATTGGTTGCTGGTTGCCCTCTGTATAAGATTCAAGGTGCTGGTGTTAACCTATAAAGCCCTTCATGGCTTGGGTCCAGGGTACCTGCAGGAGCGCCTCCTACCAGCATCGACATCCAATCGCCCAATACGTTCCCACAGGCAGGCCCTCCTGGGGGTGCCGTCGGCCAGACAATGTCAGCTGACGGTCCCCCGGGGGAGGGCCTTCTCTGTGGGGGTGTCCACCCTGTGGAACCAGCTGCCCCTGGGGCTGCAGTTGGCTCCTGACCTTCATTCCTTCCATCGCGAGCTAAAGACCTGGCTGTTTTTACAGGCTGGCCTGGATTGAGAGGGAGTGGGGGTTTTAACGGGGTATTTTAGCATATATTTGGATTAGATTAATATTTTATATATTTTTGTATGCATATCCTTTTGTGAGCTGCCCTGAGTCCCCCTCCCCCGGAGATGGGGCGGCATATAAATCCAAATAAATAAATAAATAAATAAATAAATAAATAAATAAATAAATAAATTTTCTCTAGAGCAGCGCTTCCAAACCTGGCCAAATTATCCAAGGCTGGGTTTAAAAGTTTATTTTCTTTGGGTAACCACCCATGAACCCACTGCTCATCACAAGGGGGGCATTTGAATTAAAAGATTGCCACAGGTGCTAAAATGTAATCAGATGTCTCCCAAAGTACTGCTACCAAGAAAAAGATCAATAAAATTACCAACGGTAATTTGCTGAAATGTCATAAAGTTCATCCAATGATACTGTTTTTATAACACAGGCAATCCTAGAGTTTCAACTGTTCACTCAGCGACTGTTCAAAGTTACAATGGCGCTGAAGGAAGGAACGTACAACTGTCCTTGAAGACTGACAAGACCTTTGGATAAGCAATTTTGGACAATGAAAGAAAAAAAATCCGAGAAGCTGTAGAGCTACAGGTTCAAGTAGGTTAGCTCTCAAATGTTGCACTGTATTAAAGGATACACCCACTACTTCACTGCAGGCGAACATTTCAAAGGAATTTTCTAATGCTTTCACTGTTCTATTGAGAGATGCTTTTAGCATTGACCAGAGATACCAGGTCAACAAAGAGACAGTCGAACTCATTTGCATAATCCATTAAAGTTGAAGATTACAATGTGCTGTCATGGAAAGGTTTAGGGACACTTGGCAGCTTCCATACATCATTGTTTAAAAGTAGTGCTCAGCAATCTCTTTGGGGAGCACAGAGAAATGAGAGGATGAGGAGTATGTGGGAACCTGAACACCCAAAGAGGAATAGCAACATGGTATCATTAGCAGTTCCTGATCGCAGAATTTCTTGGTCTTGAAACTATGGAAGGTTTGTACATCTGGAGTCAGTCACCTCCTTGAGGTGGGTCAGGAAATTGACTTGACAAGAAGCACTAGGATGTAACTTTATTAATAAAGGGTATAATAACAGAATCTTGGTTTCTCTTTCTCCAACTTCTACCCAAGAGAATCAAGGAAAAACAGTCCTGAGTTTCTTTCTCACACCCTCTTCTCTTTCAGGCTAAGAATTGGTGTCAAGAACCAGGGAAATCAGGAGATCCAGGAAATTCAAATGGGTATAAATTTATTGCTAGCTTAAGCTCTCTACAAGAATCTGAACTACTAACGATCCAAGCAAATTGGTGGTAGATAAGAGTCAATGGAATTCAAGGTCGTGTTCTGACTCAGGCTTCCCCAAACAGGCACTCAGCAGACTTTTTGTCCTGGCAAAAACCCTTTGATTAAATGAAGGTGAATTTCTTGCATTTACATTCAACCAAAGGCCTGGCAAATAATCTTTCAAGGGTCTAATTAGGAGCACAGACTTCATCTAGCTGGGAGAGCTGCCAAGTGAATATTTTCAAATGCAGTGCTGACAAGGAAGGGCTTGGCACAGAGTCTCTGAGATGCACAGACTGATCTTCACACCGCTGCAATGAATGAATTGCTTCCTGCAAAAGCCCCCTCCCATTTTGCTCCTCTTTTAATCCCTATGAGAGGGGCCATTTACTGTTCACCTGTGGTCTTACTCCCACGTCGCAGGCTGGGAACCGGCTCCAGCTGCTCCCCTGCCTCACTGCTGTCCGACTCTGAAGGCAGCTGATAACTGCCAGCCTGCCCTGGCCCCATCTCTGCCTCTGACACAGAGCCCTCATCCGAGCCTTCCTCATCCTCCAGGACTAGCCCATGTTCCTCTCCAACTTCCTCACTGTCCGACTCTGCTGCCAGCTCCCCGAGCCACTGGTGGGCCACAACAGGTGGGCTGAACTGTCTCCAACTTCTACCCTATCTCTTGTGGGAGAGAAGGAACTCATGACCGATGACACATCTGACCCCTTCCTTGCTCATGTCCTACAACTATACTTGTATCCTTCAAGGTTATCCCTACACTCCTTTATAGTAGATCAATGGCTCTGTTTTCATGGTAGATCAATGGATCAAAGATATAAATAATCTTGGAAGTGTCCCCACATTAAAAATGATCGTATTATGACTACCATGAAAAAGGGGAAATTCACTTGGTTGAATATTTTCTCCCATTACTGTTCTTGAGGAATGTGGGGGGGGGAATAACTTTTTTTTAGTTTTTGCAAGAACACTTTGTATGTCTGTGTGCAGCAAATTTAGAAAGGTGAGAAAGCACTGATACAATAACACCCCTTCGCAGAGAGATAGACAAAGAGGTAACAGGTTTTTCAATATTTCCATTCCCAAAAATATCTTTTGTAACCCCATAAGTACGGATTCTGGATGGGCAGGAACAGACTACAGCTCAACCCGGCCAAGACGGAGTGGCTGTGCGTACAGGCATCTCGCTCCAGTGAGTATATTCCACCTTTGGCCATAGGGGGAGAGGTGTTACCCCCTGTGGATAGGGCGCAGAACCTGGGGGTTCTCCTGGACTCACGGCTCAGTTTGGAGGAGCAGGTGGGAGCCGTGGCCAGGGGGGCCTTTGCCCAGGTTCGGCTGTTCACCAGCTCTGCCCTTATCTGGATCGAGATGCCCTTCGCACAGTCACTCACGCACTTGTTACATCCCAACTCGACTACTGCAACGCTCTCTATGTAGGACTGCCCTTGAATACCATCCGGAGGCTCCAGCTGGTGCAGAATGTGGCCGCACGGGTTGTGATGGGAGTTTCCCAATACTCCCATGTTACACTCCTCCTGCACGAGCTGCATTGGTTGCCGGTTGCCCTCAGGGTGCAATTCAAGGTTTTGACGTTAACATTCAAAGTCCTTCATGACTTGGGTCCGGGGTACTTGCGGGAGCGTCTCCTGCCAATATCAAATACCGGTCGCCCTGTGCGAGCACACAGGTTGGGACTCCTCGGGTTGCCGTCCGCATGACAATGTCGGCTGGCGGTGACCGGGAAGGGCCTATTCTGTAGCGGCCCCCGCCTTATGGAATCAGCTACCCGTTGAGCTCCGGCTGGCTCCCGATCTCTCCTCTTTCCGGCGCGATCTAAAACCTGGTTGTTTTACAGGCTGGGCTGGACTGATCTCCTGGGGGAGAGGGTGGGTTTTAAATTCGATTTTAATTCAGTTTTATACTTGTATTTTGGCTTGTCTAGTTTAATTTCTTTTTAAATAATTTATTGTTCTGTGTTTTTATCTGTGAGCCGCCCCAAGTCCTTTTTGGAGAGTGGCGGCATACAAATCAAAATAAATAAATAAATAATAAATAAATAAGTCCAGTTGTAAGAAGTTGAACCTTCAGAGTTGCTGTTAACATATTGGGTGGCAGGATTTTTTTTTGCACCCTAACCGATATTTATAATTATGTTCTAATTTGGGATGAAGATCTACAGAGGTGAGAATGGTAAAAAAAAAAAAACCCAAAACCCTTTGATGTATTTCAATCTTTCTTAAAGCAGACACTTTAAATACATTTAGCCCAAAAAAAAAGAAGAAAAAATAAAAGATATGCTATCCTCTCAGGTTTCCTTGTATCTGTCATGCTGAGTCAATATGGGTTAGAAGCAAAATTAAAAGGAATTCACTTAGAGTAAATCAAGTGCTTTTTTAAAAGACAGGAAAAAAATGTTTGATCAATGAGTAGGTAATCTAAAAGCCGGACTACTTTCTTATCTCTGAAAGCTTCAAAGTCCGAGCTAAGATATTTCTTGCAGATATACATCATGACGAGAATTTCATTCAATTCCCTGATTATAATTTTATTTAAAACCTTTTAATGCTGCTTCTCTGTTAAAAAAAAAACATATGAACACCACACACGCAACCAATTCAGATGGAACATTGCCAGTTGACAAGAAAAACAGCTTATCACCAAAAAAAAGAGAGGAACAAACAATAATTATCTTTAAATGTAAAAGTTTGAGATCTCAAGTGCAAGGCAAATTTCAATAAAACAATAGCAGCGATTAAATCAGGTATTGAATATCTCAAACAACAACAACAACAACAACAACAACAACAATAATAATAGTAAACAACTTTTCTGGTTCCATCTACTAGAGGGGCCAGACCAGGAAATCAGATTCCACAGACAGGTTAAAATGACTTTTATTGAAATTGGCTATAATAATAGAAACTTGCATATCTGATTCTACAGTGTCTCTTCCCCATTTTATATTCCAATGAATTAGGGAGTTGTCTGCCTGAACCACATCCTGAAGATTTCCATCAATACGATCTTCCTTACTTTCTACACCCATCCACCCACCCATCTAAAATGGGACTTCAATAAGTCACTCTTCTCTCTCTTTGGTGGTACTCAATTTTTTTTATTACTGGTTCTGTGGGCGTGGCTTGGTGGGTGTGGTGTGGTGTGGTGTGGCTTGGTTGGCATGGCAGGGGAAAGTTACTGCAAAATCCCATTCCCTCCCCACTCCACTAACCTGCATTCCAGCTCCGTTCTCCTGTGCAGGGCAACCAAAGAAGACCCAGCCAATCAGCTGGGACTCGGGAGGCAGAGAAGAGATGGGGACGGGCCAGTCAGAGGTGGGATTTGCCGGTTCTCTGAACTACTCAAAATTTCCACTACCGGTTCTCCAGAACTGGGCAGAACCTGCTGAATATACCACCTCTACTTTGTATCTGCCAATCTCAAGACTACTTTGATGGAGGGCACCATATTTGACAAGTTTCCCTAAGCAAAATGTAAAATTCAAATTACTCATTCCCTTGATGCCACATATCTGGTTAATAATGCTATTCACGGACAAAGGCAAATTATATGTTTCCCAGGATAATGTTGCGAGCTCCAATCTGGGTCAGTCATTGGGACCAGAGGTTTAGTCCTCTGAGTTTTTGGACACATGCTGGAGCCGATCATTAGGGAACTTCTCAATACTGGAATGTCTGTGTCAGCCCTGAAGCCATTTTCCCTGGGACCTTCAGGGTTGCCACAGCGGAGATGAGTTGAGATGTGGGAATGGGAGGGGGGAGGTAGAGATAGCTGGGGGATTGTAGCCAAAATAAAAATCTTTCCTCTGGGAACCGAGGACTTTCCCACCAGGTGCAAGGAGGTGGGATCTGAGACCAACTGACCCTTGGACTGTAGCCTGATTGGGCCACCTGATGGATTGCATGGGCAGGGGAAAGAATGTGCTAATATGACACGCCTAATAAATCTGAGTAATATGGAGTCTTGATTCAGTTGGTGTGAATGGACTCCAGGGGATGGTAGAGGACAGGAAGGCCTGGAGGAACATTGTCCATA
This sequence comes from Naja naja, assembly GCA_009733165.1. Lineage (NCBI taxonomy): Eukaryota > Metazoa > Chordata > Lepidosauria > Squamata > Elapidae > Naja > Naja naja. Next base: position 24,198,609 of record CM019156.1, on the reverse strand, counting down.
AGGTCGTGATGGGTTGGACACGACTTTGCAACTAACAACAACAACAATATGCATAGTATTTACGTAGTGCCTGGTTGCATGTGCCTTTTGTTGGCAGCACAAGGAAACAATAGTCAGTGGCTTAATAACCAGCCATCAACACCCCAATTAACCAATAAAAAGCCACACAAAACCAGGGACCACATAAGTTCTATGCATAGAATAAATAGCCCAAAGCACACATTCCAGTAGAGAGGTGTTTCCTGGGAATGGGCTCCAACATGAGTCTGAAAACTTGGAAAATCTCTGGTCCCAGTGACCGACACAGATTGGATGTTGCAATAATGTCACTATGCATAGAGAAAAGCTGTGATGCATACCTTACATTGTGAAAAACTCAAAATCAGCTATATGCATGCCATCTCCTCAGATATTTTATCAAGGTTAGCATAACAAGCCAAGATTGGAATCCAAAAGGCAGACAAGCAAGCATCACAAAAAAGGCCACTTTCAGTTCTATTCTAAGTGTGTGAAGCCTAAGGATCAAAACATCTACTAAATCTCCCATCTCATTCTCCAAAAATCTCTGTCTTCAAATTACCTTATCCAAAAGTCCTGATCCTACACAATTTCTGAACAGGAGAAGAATCTAAACTGCTAGGGTGCTGGTTTATTTTTGTTTTATTTGTTAAATATATATGCTACCCATCTCACTATCAACTGACTCTGGGAGGCTTAACACTTGTAACAAAATAATCTATTTTTTTCTCCTGTCAAGGCCATCATGCATGCCAGAAAATGGTTGGTCTACATTGTGTAATTTAATAAAATCTTTACTATTTGTCTCAAACTTTATCTCCCCATTATTTTTCTGCTTCCCTCATCTTCAGTTACAATTTATGCTCCTGATTCTATTCCAGCAAAGAATCCAAAGATGTCAACATTACTGGAGGTAGAATAGTTAGATACTTGACCCATTTTTAGTTACTTTTTCACATTGCCATTTATATTCTTAACTCTACATCCTTCCCCGCCCCCATTAAAACAGTGGAGGGTTCTCTCTCTCTCCCTCCCTCTCTAAAGGGAAGTAGATCAAAAAATCTTGAACTCTCTTAGAAGACATGACATGTCTTTCACTAATGGCATTACATTTCTTCTTATACCATTAAATAATTCAAATGTATTTTGCTGCAGAATTCAGGCAGTAAGCAAGAGACAGTGAGCATTAAGAGTTTAAAATCCACTGAGAGTATCAAGGTCTAGATAAGAAAAATGGGATAATTTATCATACGTCTCACAACTCTGAAAATCAAGACTCTTTTTTTTCAATTCAAACTTTGAAAAAGAGTCTTTAGGTCATCATAATTATATCTTGCCCACTTGAGAAGCTGTTGCCTAAGCATTTAAGAAGCTGTCTAAGCACTTAAGAATTCTTCACTTCTTAGCAAACATTTATGTATTCATTCATTCATTCATTCATTCATTCACTCAGTTTCCAAACTATCAAACAACCTGTGAACTTCGGGTAGCATTGAGATGCTTTTCAGAATCTTCTTCTCTAATCTGGTGCCGCGCCGTATGTGTTAGAAAATAATTCACAGAACTTCCAACTAGAGGGGGCAAATAGGATATTCTGAAGCTGTTTTCTAATATATTATATTTAGAGGACACAGGTTTGGAGGCTGATGCCTTAACAGCCAAGAAAATAAGAATCATCTATGCAGAATCATACCAATGGTCAATTTATGTTATTGTTCTGTCAGAAATCAGGAAATATGTTTGCAGCCCTTGCAAAGTTCTACAAAATGTTCCCACTGTAAGTTATTGACTGAATCCCAGGTTCCATTATCATCGGAAGCCATCAAGGTAAGCACTGCACAAGAATTTACACAAATTAAAGCAAATATACGTGTCCCAGGGTAATGTTGTAGGACCCAATCTGAGTCAGTCGCTGGGACCAGAGGTTTAGTCTTCCAAGCTTTCATACATTCAATTTCATAGCTACTAAGATTGTTGGCCGAGTCGGGACAAAAATAGCCAGAGAAATGATTGAAGTCTGGAAAACAGGCCCCTTGTCAGTCAACAGCAGTGCTGATTTACCACCAACTTATCAGGTACTTAGGAACCAAGGGAACAACAGCACAAGGAAACAGACAACCAATAACTTAACAGCCAGCAATCAATACCACAATCAAACAACTAAAAGCCGCACACATGCAGGTACCAGGCATAAATACTAGACATAGAAGAACCCAGTGCATACATTCTGGAGAGAGAGAAATTCCCTGAACTCCAGCATGAGTCCAAAAGCTTGGAAGACCACTTCTTCTAATATGTTAATACCACTTTATGATGCCTTGGGGTAAGGCCACACTTGGAATACTGCATCCAGTTTTGGTTGCCACGATGTAAAAAAGATGTTGAGACTCTAGAAAGAGTGCGAAGAAGAGCAACAAAGATGATTAGTGGACTGGAGGCTAAAATATATGAAGAATGGTTGCAGGAACTGGGTATGTCTAGTCTAATGAAAAGAAGGACCAGGGGTGACATGATAGCAGTCTTCCAATAACTCAGGGGCTGCCCCAAAGAAGAGGGAGTCAAGCTATTCTCCAAAGCATCTGAAGGCAGGACAAGAAGCAATGGGTGGAAGCTAATCAAGGAGAGAAGCAACCTAGAATTAAGGGGAAATTTCCTGACAGTTTAAACAATTAATCAGTGGAACAATTTGCCTCCAGGAGTTGTGAATGCTCCAACACTGGAAGATTTTAAGAAGAGATTGCACATCCATTTGTCTGAAGTGGTATAGGGTTTCCTACCTAAGCAGGGGGTTGGACTAGAAGACCTCCAAGGTCCCTTCCAACTCTGTTATTCAATTCTATTCTAAGACTAAACTTCTGGTCCCAATGATTGTATCCTGTAATTTATTATATGACTATAAAAAATGGCAGCTATAAAATCCAAATTGCAGAAGCATTTACATATGATACTCTCTCCTCCATGATTTTGGGTAGATTGGACTTCTTATATGGAACTCTCTTACCATCTTGCCAACAGATTGTAAAACTATTAAGGAGTTGCAAAACAATTTAATCCAAAGAAACTTCCAAAAATGAAAAGAAAACATTTCATTTCAGAAGAAGCGTGTAATTTATCAATTTCCCCAAGATGAAACAACAACCGTTTCTTACTCCTTTGGAGACTCATCCAACCCAGATCACATCTGCCATGAGTGAAGTCTTATAATTTGCTTGATCACAAATGAGGAGACAAAGTGTTTTTATAAGAGACTTGAAACAAAACTCTTCTCCTCCTATAAATGAGAAGGAGTAGATTGGAGAAGACATCCAGAAGGAACATATCTCCTGGTTTCTTTGGAATGTGTACTTGCCATATTGTGGAAAATGGGAGTGTAGAAGAATGAAATATTTTGAGGAATATTATAAAGGCAGAATATTATATTTCCCTAATGGAGAAACTTGTTTTTTTTTAAAGACAGAAAGCAGACTCAGTCTTTCTTAATAGCCCTCAGCAGATATTTTGTACCCATTAAGAAAGATTGACCCAGCTTATTCAGAAACCAGCCCCAATTTCCCTGCCCCAAGCAGACACTAAGGAGACCAGCTTTTAGAAAGACAGATTTGGTAATCCATTCAGAAAGACTGAGTCAAGGCAGAAACTCAGATATGCAACAAACAAAAGGTTGACAAAATTAGCTCAAACACTTAGGATTTGCATTTCCTCTTTTGCCTATAGAGCCATCTATGACCCCACATGACCTCATATGAATCTGACAACAGCCAATAGAATGCATGTTCTTGCACAAGAACAGGAAGCTCAAGTGCAAAGCCCAAAGGGAGGTATAAAAGCCACCCACTCTCAACTCTACTTTGTCAGTTGTCCAGAACCACAAACCCATGTGGTTCTGCTTCATCAATGCACCATTCCAATCAGCCTCCATGTTTCCAATGTCTTTCTCCCAACTTGGAACTGAACCAGATGGATATTTCTTCCCACAGGAGGAAGGAGATGATAATGTGGGGTTTTTTTTAAGTGTTATGCTTTATCATTGTGGTGCACTTTGCATAAAGGTCATCTCAACATTGCCTGCAGTTGACTCTAGTAAACTGGCACAATTGTAATATATACTGATGAATGCAGCCAGCACTTCATTTTAGCAGTGAAATTATCAAGGTTAAGGAGGAATTTTAAATCTGCACCACTGGTGCTGGCATTGTCTTGAGATATACACTCAAACCAGGGAAAGCAATAATAATTCCTAATTCACCCTATGACTGGTCTGGATATGGGATGGAAACAGCATTTGTTGAAGTGTGCTGGGAAGCTTCAATTGGCTCAAAATGCAGCAGCCCACATACTTTTGCACAAATCAACATTTGTGCAAGTGCCACCTCTTTTGTGGAAGCTGCATTGGTTGTTGATTTGCTTCTGGATGCAATTCAAAGAGCACTTTGAATCAGCAGATTATCACCATTAAAAGGCCTATGTCAACTCTGAAACAAACCTGGCTGAAGCCATCATTTGCTGCCTCATAGTTGCCATTGAGAGGGGGAAGGGAAGGAGGAAATAGATAGACCAGCTAACAGACAAAACAAAAAGTTTTCTTGTAGGAACCAAGGTCATCTCAACAGGTGGCTGTTGAAGGAGGAGAGGAGTGACCAAGCAGCCAGCCAGTTACCTCATTGGACAATGTGACTGGTGACACCTGGGAGGGGAAAATTTTGCTCTTTTAATTAGGGGGGAAACCATGGGAACTTTTAGAGCTGTTTTCACCAGCTGTGCTGATATGATGTATCAATAAACATGTTATTTGAGGAATCTACCTGCCTCAGAGTTCTGCTTTCAAAGGGTGCCTTACTTGGAATGCTGAAAGCCTATATGATTACTTGAAGGAACTTCTTCCCAGTTACATTTACCTGGGCCACCAGAGTGGGAAGGCAGGGCATGTTGCGGGTAGGATCAAGAAAAAAGGCTTTCTCTGTAGTGGCTCCCACCCTACGAAACATCATTCTGTTGGAGGTAGGACTGTCCCCCATCTTGTTACTTTTTGAACAGCCTTAAAGACAGTGGGCTTCACAGGGACATGGTGGCTCAGTGGCTAAGACACTGAGCTTGTCAGTCAGAAAGGTCGGCAGTTTGGCAGTTCGAATCCCTAGCGCTGCGTAACAGAGTGAGCTCCCGTTACTAGTCCCAGCTTCTGCTGACCTAGCAGTTTGAAAGCATGTAAAAAATGCAAGTAGAAAAATAGGGACCACTTTGGTGGGAAGGTAACAACATTCCATGAGCCTTTGATGTTTAGTCATGCTGGCCACATGACCAGGGAGATATCTTTGGACAGCGCTGGCTCTTCGGCTTTGAAACAGAGATGAGCACCACCCCCAAGAGCTGGAAACGACTATCACGTATGTGTGAGGGGAACCTTTACCTTTAAAGACAATGGGCTTAGGGGCCTTGGTTGATATGGAGCTCAAACAAATGCCTTGTTTGGCTGTGTTTGTCACCACCATGGAGTGGGGAGTTTGGGTGGGGGATTAAATTGTGGCTTTTTATTACCCTACACCGCCAAAAGTAATCACAGGTGTGAGTTGGGTGGCCTTATAAGTTTTGATTAAGAAAATAAATAAGTTCAATGACTACTTTCTAGAAGGATTGTCTGAGTGCTATGGCGACACTGCAAATGCTTCTCTCCAATTATACCGCCTAGTTTCAGTAAACTGCAATCACCCACGTGAATTTGCCATCTCTACAACTAGCTACATGCTTTTATGACCTCTGTTCACAAGAGATGGCATTAAAAACTGTAGCTTGATAGAAAAAAAATGTCCCACTGTTTATTCACAAATGATCAATTTGTCACTCAGACACATGTTACCAGGGAAGAGAGCAAAGACAGAGTAATGATAAACATTCTTCACATGTTCTTTTTCTGTGGAAAACTAATTGGCTTTTCGCTGTGAGTGGAAAGAAGGTTGGGGGAGTCTTTGAGGTCAGGATTTAATTTATGAAATGCTACTTTAATCACCTTGTCTGTTTATCTCTATTTCCTCAATGCCAGGTTCTCATCCCCCCACCCCAATTTTTATTATTTATTTCTTGCTTGTTTCAGCAGTGATGCTCATATCTTAACTATGCCAGGGAATTCAATCTAATTTCGTGCTGCAGGGTACTACAACCAATTCACCCTCCACCTCTTTCCAGTGGAACAGTTTTCCAAGCCTGCTCATTGTGTCTGTAATAGAATGTGCACCTGCAGCCACAGGGAGGGATGATTCGGTCAACTCAGAGCTTTCCCACAAAGAGATCTGAGTCAGGAAACTCTGCAATCCTGAGCTGGAAAGGGAAGAGGTTCAGGGTAGCCACACCCTACAATCTCTCAGGATATATCTAGTAGCTTAGAAAATCATGACTGATGTGAGACCCAAGTCCGAAGATGAGACAGTGAGGTCCAATCAAGCCCAGTCCTTTATTTGCTTCTACCTAATGGACAGAATCTTGCCAGACTAATGTTATAACCATCTAAGCCAGTGGTTCTTAACCTTTTTGAAACAATTGCCCCCCTGAGCCATTGAGGAAGTTGCCATCACCCCCCTCCCCCAACATAACCGCCCCCCTGCCACATCTTAGCATCCCCATGGGGGCCAGCAGAGGGGCGCTAACAGGTGGCACCGGCCCTGCAGGTTCACCCACTGACTATAGTAACTCTCTGCAGCCGGCGCCTCCAATATGGAAGCGGTGGCATGTTATGTGCCACCACGGCCACATTCGACGTGCCACCCCCCTGCCACCTCTTACATCCCCAAGGCCAAGGGGGCCAGCAGAGGGGCACTAAGAGGCAGCAGGGGGGCATTTGAGGCACCAACCGGCCCTGCAGTTTCACCCATTTTGGTGCCGGCTCTGGAGCGGTGCTACAGTCAATGGGTGAGCCTGCAGGGCTGGTGCCTTGAATGCCCCCCTGCTGCCTCTTAGCGTCCCCAAGGGGGCCAGCAGAGGGGCACAAAGAGGCGGCAGGCGGCACTGGTCAACCCGCAGTGATGTAATGCCACTGCTTCCGATGGGCTCCAGAGCAGTGCTAGTCAATGGGTGAACTGCAGGGCGGTCAGCACCTCGAACACCCCCCCTCTGCGCCTCTGCCAGCCCCTTGGGGATGCTAAAGACAGGGGTGAGTGCCCCTGCAGGCTCACCCCATTGACTGTTGTACCGCACCTGAACCAGCGCCTCAAATCAGCATGTTGGGAAAAGCCACGCCACGCTTTCCCAAAGTGCTGCCACTCTCGTATTCTTTCTGTCTGTCCATCCATCCATCCATCCATCCATCCATCCATCCATCCATCCCAAAGGTCTGTCTGTTTGCCTGCCTGCTTTCCTGCCTATCTACCTACCTGTCTGTCTTTTTGTCTACCTACCTGTTTACCTATCTACTAATATAGATCTCTCTCTCTCTCTCTCTCTCTCCCAATATATCTCACTCCACCACCCCCATATCGTCCCCCTTCCATTCCTTTGCCCCCACGTTGCCCCTTTTCGTTCCATCGCTCCCTGAAAAACAAAATCGCCCTTGAGGCAATATCAGGTTAAGAACCACTGATCTAAGCTACTCACACATTTTGAAAGAGATAGGAGTGTTGCATTCCATTTGTATAGCAATAGCACTTAGACTTATATACCACTTTATAGTGCTCTACAGCACTCTCTAAGCAGTTTGATAGAGTCAACATATTGCCCTCAACAGTCTGGGTCTTCATTTTACCCACCTCAGAAGGATGGAAGGATGAATCAACCTTGAGCCTGGTGGGATTTGAACTGCCAAATTGCAGGCAGCTGATAGTCAGCAGAAGTGTCCTGCAATACAGCACTCTAACCACTGCGCCACCGAGGCTCTCAAGTTATATTATATATATAAAACTGAGCTTTGGTGGCTCAGGCTGTTAAAAGCCTGCTCTTAAGATCCAGCTGTCTACAATTACTGTAGGCTCGAATCCCACCAGGTTCAAGGTTGACTCAGCCTTCCATCCTCTCGGGGTAGGTAAATTGAGGACCCAAGATTGTTGGGGGCAATTAGCTGACCTTGTAAAAATGCCGCTTAGTAATAAGCAGGCATATACAATGGAATGAAGGCTATTGCTGGCGCATTGGGTTGTGCTCAAAATTGTAAGCAGCCCTGAGTCTTGGAGAAGGGCTGACATATAATTAAAAAACTTGAGAGATTCTAGACTCTTCTATTTCTGGGAAAACTCTAAATTGACCAAATCCTCCCTCTCAGCTGCTACAGGTCCACATTCCATCACAGTGCCCAGCCTTCTTAGCTCCTAAAAAGCCCTAAACTAGGCTAGCTATGGGAAGAAAGGTGACACTGGCTTCCTAAAATCTGCACGAGAAAGACAGAAAGTCTGAACTATTAGTGCTTCATAAAATTTTTACAGGACTTCAGCTACAAAAAATAAAATGGAAAAAACAGACAGGCAAGTACAGTATTGACATTCCAGCACCCTTCGAATCAAACCAATTCTCTCTAATGCGTTTTCCCCCTTTTAGCACCAGAAAAGCTTGAAAATCATCAAGCTTGAAGTCTGAAGTTTCTCTGCTCTTCCATTTCCAATATCCACCCAGTTCAAGCCACTCCCAGCAAGCTAAGTGGAAACTCCACTTACTCTCCTGAAAACCCGAGACAAGATACTGAGATTCAGTAGCTTCTTGCTTGATTTTTATTTATTCTATTGAGCTGTACAATAGAGCAGCCTCAAAGCCACTGACTGGAACTTTGCAAAAGTAACATTCTACTTCTCCGCTGATTGACATCAAAGTTGTATCTTCCTCTGGAAAACAAACTGCCCTTTTCAAAATATACCCTCCTTTGTGTTGAGCTGCAAATGGCTTCCAAGTACTAATTTTTCAAACTAAGCTACTGCAGCTTTCTTTCCAGGTTGGCTTGGAAACTCTGCCTCTTCCTGAGCTATTTGATCTGTTTTCTTGATCTGTTTTCCTAAGTTCATTTATTGGAAGCAGAACTGAAAATGTTAGACTCCGTTCTTCTTCTGAGGAAATGCATCTGGAACTTAACAATTTAGGGGGATGAAGATGGATGGATGTCCTCTTTTCGACAAGAGCAGTACTGCTTCAGCATACATGAACTCAAGCCTTATAAAAAGACTTAAAAATGGACAATTTTAAAACAATACACAAGATTTGTGTATATTTTTGCAAACTCTTTAAAAAGAAGGAAAACATTCAGTCTTGAAAAATTAAGTTCCTTCTGCCATCCAATTTTTCACAGAATGGCACCAAATCAGAGTTCAGTTCTTAACTTGGTTTTACATAACAGACAGAATCTTGCCAGAGTAAACTCTTATTACTCCCTAACAGATATACCTTGGGACATTCTAGGGTGTAGCTATCCTTACCCTCTTCCTCTGCCTCCTATCCATGTCTGGATAGTGTTGTCTCTTGTCTCACTCCCCTCTTAGGCATGTGCTCCCTCCTTCCTGGGAAATTGTCACTTCACTGTAGTCCAATTCACCAGCTCACCCTCTGTGAGCATCATCATTCACATTTCTGTTTTCAGTTTTGAGGAGCTTATTTTCACTATGAGTCTGTAGAGATTCTCAGTCAACCAGTCGTGGTTGTCCCAAAGGTCCTTTTTCAGGAGGTAACTGGACTTCCTTGTTTTTTCTTTTGAAGATGTTTCACTTCTCATCCAAGAGGCTTTGAGTCAAAGCTGAAGAAGCTCTTGGATCAGAAGTAAAATGTCTTCAAAGAAAAAAATGAAGAAAGTCCAGTTGCCTCCTGAAAAAGCACCTTTGGGACAACCACGACCTGGATGACTGAGAATCTCTACAGACATTTAGCTATACAATTTGGGATGAACACCCTTTGAACAGTGTGGGAGTAGGAATGGATTTCCAGAGAAAAAAAATGGCAGACTACAGGAACCAGGAGCACCACTCAGGTGACCCTGAGGACACAGATAAACCTCCAAGTGCCTCAATGACCCTCTAAAAGGATGCAAATGACCAACTGTCTGCAAGGAATATAAATCCTTCCATTCCCCTCCATCCAGTCAGAGCTGAAGAGTTTCTTGGATGAGAACTGAAACGACTTCAAAAGAAATAAAACAAGAAAGTCCAGTTGTCTCCTGAAAACAGCACCTCTGGGATATTTTCACTGTGAAAACTCCAACGCTATCTCATGGGCCATAGCATCACAGCATTATACCAATTTATCACTGTGTTTCCCACATGTTGACCTTGTGTTATATTCCCTAGTTTGTCTACCCAATGGGTGGTAGGGATTATTTTTGGCCAGATAGGATATCAGCCAGGTCTACATCACCTTGGCTCCAGTCCTGAGGATCATCATTAACTGTAATCCCACAGTGTTCAAATTCCCAGCCAATGTGCACATGCGTGGGATAATAGAGGTATCAGATGCACAGCTTTAATCTGCCATATAAAGATTTAATTGGGGTCTGAGTTCTGCATTCACATGCACAAACAGCTTGCATGAGTTCTTCATGTGAAGCACTGGAAGACACAACCTCACAAAATTCACAGACTTCTGAAGGATGGCAAGACTGCCTTGGAAGATGACTTGCATTATACCAGTTTGCTACTTAATGCTGGTGTGCACCATGCTGCCATCTTATGGTTTACTCTGGGTGGGGGCTGCCAAGGTTCCTGCTTGTCCCTCTGCTGACAAACAAGTTAGTTTGTCAAGAAGTGTCAGAGAAATTCAGCAAACCCCTGCCGTTTCCATTCATCGAAGCCTTATGCCTCCAGTTACAGCTTATAGGAGAGGACATGACAGCTTCTGCAAACTCAAATGTGGAACTTGGTCATCGCCCAAAAGGCTGGGGAAAATGTCCAAGGAAAATGATGACTAGGTATTGATATAACAAATGCCTGCTACATTAGATCTCTGCATTTAACCCAAGCCTGTAAAAAGCCATTAAGAGGTTGAATAAGAATTCCCTCCAGCAGGCCAGATAGGAAAGCTTTTCTGGACTGGAGGGGAGCAAATATTTGCCTTTTTGAGCCATCAACATGCCAACAGACCCATTTACCAGGTTTGCAAATCACCATGGCTTTTTTTTAAAAAAACAAACAAACAAACAAAATTCTACCTTACACCATAAATCACAATTTAATGGGTTCTACTGCATGCTAAAGTATGGTTTATTATTTATTTTGCTTTTATACCTGACTGCAATCTAATGGCTCTCAGAAATTCATAGAACAAAATTGAAATAGCTGTGATATGTTGAAAAACACGAACAAAACATCAGTCAAAAACCCCTCAAACCAAAAGACATAATACAACCAAATTTCCAGCAAAGTAAAAGAAAAGAGATTAAAAAATAAATAAAGATGATGCAATGCATGAACTGAGATTTGTATAGCTGCCAATCCCATCAAAAGTGACTTTGGACAGGGCACAACAATAGGATAAAAAGTAAAATATACAAATGACCTATCTATTAAAAAATATCCATTAAGATATATAGTACAAAAAACAAATCTATAAACAATTAGGTAAAGAGAGGGCAAACATAGTAACCTAAACAATCAGGCCATCTAAGCATATATCTGGTTCCAGTTAAAATGTCCTAAGAATTGCTTTTAATATTTTGAAAACCATAAGGAAGGAACCTAATCTTCATTAGGAGATAATTCTAGAGCACTGGTCCTACCATGGAATAATAACATCAACTTCTAGTTTCTCTCTTAATCGGGGGTGTCCAACCTTGGCAAATTTAACACTTGTGGACTTCAACTTCCAGAATTCCCAGCCAACTTGGCTGACTGGAGAATTCTGGGATTTGAAGTCCACAGGTCTTTTAGTTGCCAAGCTTGGACATGGACACCCCTGATCTAGATCATCTACTGGGACAGACGGATTTCAGCTACAGTATGTAGTTTAATTTAACCATAGTTTATGGAGTAAGCTGCAATGGGCTAGTTTATACATATCACTAGCTCTGAATTATGGCATGCAATCAAAAGACTCAGCTTCTTATTTCATACTATGAGAAAACCAAACAGACCACATTATCACTTAGCAGGATGTTTAAACCTAGTTTTTAAAGGCATTCAGGATCAAACAGTTGAAGGACAAAGTGAGGATATGAATTGGATTTCCCAGCTCCAATCTGACATTCTAAGCACCATAAGCTTTGAAAATAGGACATCACATTTAAATATCTAATAAATGCATAAATATGGATTAGCAGCAACATCAATCAAGATAGTGAGAACTGGAAAGAAAAGAGGACAGAGAGTCAATAAGCCAACTTAATTTATATCACCAAAAATACCACATTTGTGGTATATGCAAATCCTAATTATTTAATAAGCTACATCAGATCTAAGCAGTAGCAAACTCTTCTTACTAGATCCTGTTCCACAATGATAGTGGGTGAGGATCAGAGGTGGCATTCAGCCAGTTTGGACTGGTTCTGGCAGAGGTAGCAAAAATTTTGACTGGCAAATACCAGCTCTGGCTGGCCCTGCTCACCTGCTCCCATGCTTACTTCTCCTACCTCTCCTATATTCTGTTGTTTATTAGCTCAGCTGATCTGCATAGCAGTGCACATTGCCACATCTCAGCTGAGCTAAAAAACAGTGTTTGAGCTATGCGCATGCAGGTGCAAAGCACGCATTCGCATGCAAAGCGAGCTCTCCGAACCAATGGGAATTTTTTTGAAACCCACTACTGATGAGGATACTCTGATCCTTTTTCTAGCAGCCCAAAAATAGATGATGGTCAGAGGCCAAAATATGGGGAAAAGCTGGATTTCTTCAACAATTGATCATTTGGTATGTTGGCTGGATGACAACCGTCTGTGGAGCAATTCAGTTCCTTGTCAATTCTACTTCTTGGTAATTTCATCTCCTTTTCTCTGCCCATCTGCTACAGGCTTTGTGTTCTGTTGCTTGGCTTTGGCTTTTACTTCATTAAAGCAACTATTACCACAAAAGGAGACTTTCAGAATTAAACTTCCCACCTCTCTTACCTGCAGGGCCGATATCTCAAAAGATGCATCCCGTGGCTCTCGATTCCGACCTAATATGCTATTTTCACAGAAAGTCTTTCTTAGGATGCTGCTCAAGAGGCAGCCCAGGGACCTGTCATAGCTGGCTGTACTTTGATAAATTACTGGCTGCCTTAGACTGACCAGGGATGCTTACCAAACAGGCAATTGCTAGATTCTAACTTGGACTCTGATATGGCACTACAGAAGGCATTGTTATAAAACTGAGACTCAGAATATTAGAATCAAAAATACATTGTGGGTTTGTTTCTTTTCTTTCCCCAAGCTCCAAAGCTTTTTTTCAAAAGGCAACTGGACTTTGAAAAAAAAAAAGTCCAGTTGCCTTTTGAAAAAGCACCTTTGGAACTACCATGACCTGGATGACTGAGAGACTCCAAGCCTATAAATCCCCCCAAGCCTATATATCAGGGGTGTCAAGCTCAAGGTCCACGGGCTGGATCTGGACCACAATGTGGCTTGAGGCCCGTGGGACTGCCCTAGAGACAGAGAAGGACTGGCCCCCCACTGCCTCAGCCCCAGCACAGGCCAGCCAGGTGCTAATCTATAACTTGATGGCTGCCATCCAGGCCAGGACATCGTCAGCCTTAGAAGGAAGGAAGCCGATGGGAGAGAGAGGAGTGAAGGAAGGAGGGAGGAGGGAGGGAGATGGGAATGAGAAGGAGGGAGGCAGGGACACTGGCCATGCCTATGTTGGCCCCACACCCACCCTGGCCATGCCCCCATCCCCGAGGTCAACCACAACCCTGAGGCAACCCTCAATGAAATCAAGTTTGACACCCCTGCTATATATGGACATCTTTCTTTCTTTCTTTCTTTCTTTCTTTCTTTCTTTCTTTCTTTCTTTCTTTTTCTTTCTTTCTTTTCCTCCATCCCTCCCTCCTTTCCCCCTCCTCCACCCTCCTCTATATAAATATATATTCCAATGATAAATTGAAGCATAGATGGAAATGGGGCTCTGCAGCTTAACAAGTGATAGCCAGCTATAACCACAACAAAAATTGCTGAAATAGCCTAATGCCATTGCAAGAGGGTGCCTGTTGCCTTTTAACACAGCATATTTCCAACAGCTGATTTTTGGGACTTCATTTCAAACAATTCCATATCCTTCTCACCCATCTGAAATAGCATCTAAGGTGAGAGGTGTGGGAGAAAGGTAACATTATTTAGAGGTTTGTTTCCTACGAAGATGTCTCACTAGATTTATTTAGCCTATGGCATATTATACATGGAGTTGCAATATACATTAACATTTGACCTAGATAAAACACAATAACATATAGATGTTAAAAAGATCTATATTCAGATATTGAGGTCTAGGCCATATAATCATTGAAGTGCAGCATTGTTTCTATGGAAAAAAAAACAGTTACTGTACTGGTATATGTCCTCAGCTTACAGCGGTCACAAGGTGATCTACAATTTGACGTGGGACCCCACAGTCACACTGAAGGGAGGATACTAAGCCGCATTTTTACAGGGGGTCCCAACAGACACAATGTGAAGTGCAATTCCTATTGAGAATTGTCTATGGTTAGTATGGTGGTTCTAAGCCTGGCATTTTTTTTGGGTGGGGTCATTTATATGTCTTCCTCTGAGTGGTGTAGTGGCCTAGAGATGAAGATGCTCACCTTCCATTTGGAAGGTTGATAATTCAATCCTAGGCAATGACAGAGGTTTTATTATCAGAGCACAAAGAGAAAATATTTACTGTGAACTCCACTTAGGTGTCAAGAAGGGCATCTGGCCAGTAAATGCTCAGCTCCATTCAGTCGCTCCAAGGGATCAGGGTCATAAAAAGAAAATATATACCTGTGTCTTCCTACATTATGTCTGGACGATCAATGATCCATTTGGCTTTCCATTGGGAATCGATACTGAAATTATTAAGCGGAGCAATGGGTCTCTCACAAACATTAATGGCCATTTAAATGTTGGGACAAGTCCTAACCAGGGCTGGGATTCTACCAGTTTGCACCTATTCTCTAGAACTGGTTGTTAACATTGTAAGTAGTTCGGAGAACCAGTTGTTAGAAGAAATTACTGGCCTAATCCTGTAAGGAAGGCAGGAAGGAAACATTCTGGTGTTGCTTATAGAAACTGCGTCTCCGTTAACCCTTATTACATTCTTGGCAGGACTAGACTTCCTGTCTTAGGAACGTCTCTGGATTTTTTCTCCCTCCTTTGCTGGTACTTTGCTTGTGTGGAGTGACCATCCAAAGTTACAATGGCACTGAAAAAAGTGACCTATGACCATTTTTCACACTTACGACTGTTGCAGCATCCCCACAGTCACGAGAGGCCAGGCAAGGAGGTGTGTGCCTTGATGTGAGTGATATTGTGTTGGCCACGCCCAGCCAATAACATGACCACCAAGCCACGCCCACCAACTAAGCCACGCCTACAGAACCGGTTGTTAAAAAATTTGAATCCCACCCCTGGTCCTAACCCATCTCTCTCTCTTTTAAACCATCCTTGTAGAAGTATTTCTCCACAAAAAGAGCCTCTCAAAATATAAAAATGCTGTTTTTGTCCCTTTTTTTGCTACCTTGTAATAGCACAGGCATACCAATGTTTTTAAGAGGCAGGGTTTTTCCCCATCTTCATGAGATGTTTAAATGTTTGAAGATTTCATCACTCATAAAATCTGAATTATCTAGTCAGGCATATCTGTAAGTGGTGATTACGAACCTATTGAATCTCGCCCTACCCATTTATTAGATAAGATGGGTTTTTGAAGAAACGCTGTGCCTGGCAGAGATTGGATGAGGCCTAAAGTCATTGGAGGCCATTCTATTAAGTGCATGGGAAAGCCGAAACTGCTGAAATCCTGCTTATATTCTTTCTACGGAGTCAGTTTGGTATAATGAGAAACAAATCTAATAACTAGTAATACAATAACAAGTACATAAATACAGGTAGTCCTTGACTTACGACCACAATTGAGCACCCAATTCTAAGTGAGCCTTGCCCCATTTTGCGACCTTTCTTGCCCCAGTTGTTGAGTGAATCACTTCCGTTGTTAAGTTAGTAACATGGGTGTTAAGTGAAACTGGCTCCCCCCATTGTCATTGCTTGTCAGAAGGTCTCAAAACGTGACCTCCCAGGACACTGCAACTGTCACAAATATGAGTCAGATGCCAAGCGTCTCAATTTTAACCATGTGGCCAGGGAGATGCTGAAATGGTCGTAAGTGTGAAAAATGGTCATAGGTCACTTTTTAAAATGCCATTGTAACTTTGAACGGTCACTAATCACACTGTTATAAGTTAAGGACTACCTGTATTCCTTCCATTTCCTTCCCACCCTGGCTATGCATTGGGCATCCAAATCCAATTCAATTTCCAAATTTTAAACCCTGTCTCATTTGTTTATAAATGTGAATGTTTCCCCCCAAATCCTATCTACAAACCCCTGTGTAGTCTGGCACATATTCCTCCTAAAATACACGTCTCTCCACCCTCTCTTCTCTCTCTATCTCTCCTCTCTCTCTCCCCCTCTCTCTTCTCTCTCTCTCTCCCTCTCTCCCCCCTCACTTCTCTCTCTCCCTCTTCATCCTAGGACACACAGGGAGGAACAGAGAAGGAAACAACTTGGCTTACGATAGAGGAAGCGGCCATGATCCCTCTCATTGGTTGCAGCTGGGGAGAATAGAATATAAGAGAGACAGTTAAAACACAGTGTTGCCAGAAGCAAAGCGTGTTTTATTTTGGGCTGAAGTTATCTTGGTTGGTGTCCTTCCAACAGACTGTGCCTTGTTATCTCCTTGAAGTTGGTAATTACTTATCTTGGTCTGTTGTGGAATTTCCTTCATTGTGGTTTGTTTTAGTTTTTTATTCCACCTCTTTCTTCTCGTTAAGTTCGGACTGTATTGCTTTCTTTTGAAGACTATTTTTGAATCAGTTTTATCTCCAACCGAGAATTATTGAACAGTGGGGCCAAGTTGGAGGCATTAAAGGACATTTATTTACATTTTGGGTTTTGTTACGCTTGTGTACACTCCAGGTCATCACATTTTGTAAGCCTCAAAAACGGTCATGAGTCACTTTTTTCAGTGCTTTTTAACTTTGAACTGTTACCACATGAACTATGTTGTAAGTTGAGGACTGCCTGTATACCTCTCCCTAAGTGGTTTTCAGAGTCAGCATATTGCTACACAGTCTGGGTCCTCGTTTTACCGACCTCGAAAGGATGAAAGTCTAAGTTGAGGACTACCTTGTGAAGACGAAGCTTTTGGGATGAGAAGTGAAATATTTTGAAAGAGAACCAAGAAAGTCCAGTTGCTTTTTGGAAAAGTACCTTTGGGATATAGTAAAGCAAATTTTTTCGCCATCCCTGCAGAGCTACAAAGCGACCCTTCCCTGTCATTCAACATCATCGTCAAACATCTCAAACCTGATGAATAAATCATCTTAAGGGTTTCTGAAACCTTAGATTCTCCCCCCCACAATCACACTGCGAACAGACTGCTTTTAGGTGAACAGAGAGACCTTAGACACATTGCCTGACCGAGCTGATCATGTCATATTCCCTAAATTATATATGGGCTAGAGTAGCTATGTTTTATAAAATGATGCTCTATTAGATTCCCAACTGTCGGAGAAGACTAGGAAAAGATAAAGCTACCTAATTCTAAAACACCCAAAGGTATTTTTCTTCAAGAGGCAACTGGACTTACTGTTTTTTTCTTGGAAGGATGGGAGGATGAAGAAGGAAGGATGGAAGAGTGAAGAAGATGCAAGGAGTATCAATCCTTCTATTCCCCACTATCCAAGTCAGAGCTGAAGAAGCTTCTTGGATGAGGAGCAAAACGTCTTCAAGGAAAAACCAGGAAGTCCAGTTTGCCTCTTGAAAAAAAGCACCTTTGGAACAACCAGGACCTGGATTTCCATAGACAAATTCTAAAACATCTTATCCATCCAGGGAGTGCAGAATTATCTACTGTATGACCACAGTTGTTTCATTTGTTTTATTTATTATGCTGATATGCCACCTGTTAAGTTTGCATGAAGAGTCAGATGCGAGGAGTTCCAGCAAAGAGTTTATTAAGTGACTACAGCTCGAATAGACCCGTCCTGGCTTGGCTACGGCTGCTTCTTATAGCCTGCAGCCGTAGCTGCCAGCCAATGGGAGTGCAGGGTTTCTTCCCGCACTATTTAAACCAATACCATTTGACATTTTACAAGAACAGTTCAAATAAACCAATAACATTCAAACCTACTTACATAACACCACCCATCCCACCTAGAGGTGGCTCTAGGTAGCTTACAAACAATAAAAACAGCAAGATAAAAACAGTAAAATAATAAACACTACAGGGTCTCCTGCTTGAGCAGCGGATTGGACTAGAACAGGGGTCTCCAACCTTGGCAACTTTAAGAGTTGTTGGACTTCAACTCCCAGAGTTCCTCAGCCAGCTTTCCTGGCTGAGGAACTCTGGGAGTTGAAGTCCACAACTCTTAAAATTGCCAAGGTTGGACACCCCTGGACTAAAAGACCTCCGAGGTCCCTTCCAGCTCTATTCTGATTGGTCGAGGGTCTCCTGCTTGATTAGGGGGTTGGACTAGAAGACCTCTGAGGTCCCTTCCAACTCTGTTATTCTGTTCTGTCCTAGATGCCCTGTCACACAGAAGGGATTATCTCTAAAGCTCCTGATCTTTCTAAACATTATTCCCCTCTGAACAGTCTGAAAGGTTCATTCATTCATTCATTTATTAGATTTATATCCCGCCTCTCTTCCCCCATCGGGGAACTCGAGGCGCCGTATAACAAAGTAAAAAACAGTTACCTAGACAATATAAAAATCAAAAAGCTCATTCATACCATCCAAACATACACGAGGGAAGAACAAGGTCTCAATTCCATGCCTTCCGACAAAGCCAGGTCTTAACGGCTTTGCGGAAAGCAGGTAGATTGGGGATGGTTCTAATCTCCGCAGGGAGCATGTTCCAAAGGGATGGTGCCACCACAGAGAAGGCCCTAGCCCGCGGGCCTGCCAGCCGACATTGTTTGGCCGACAGTATCCAGAGCAAGCCTTCCATGTGGGATCTAACCGGGCGCTGGGAGGCATAAGGTAGCAGTAGGCGGTCTCAAAGATATCCCGCTCCTAAGCCATGAAGGGCTTTAAAAGTTGTCACTAGCACCTCGAATTGCACCCGGAAGACCACCGGTAACCAATGCAGCTCGCAGAGGATAGGTGTTATGTGGGTGCACCTAGGTGCCCCCATAATCACTCGCGCGGCCGCATTTTGCACCAGCTGAAGTCTCCGAGTGCTCTTCATGGGCAGGTTGAGTTAATAATCAGCCCAACCATCCCAACCAACAGTTACATTGATGACTTCGTCAAGATGTAGAGAAAGCCTACAGCTCAACAGTAGACCTTGTTGTAAGACTACTTTTTGGGCACAAAAAAAGATACCATCCATCTAATTGTCCATCATGAAATTGGCAATTTTCATAGTTAAGAAAAACATTTTCCGCAAAAACATAGAGAAGAAAGACATTTTCCGCAATAACTTCCAAGTGCACATACCCAGTTTGGGAATCATAGCTATTTGAAAATGTATATATTTATAAAATTATACCTTCCGTTTAATACCTACGTGTTGGCAGGAATCCAACTATTAATCTACTTGCTGCACACACAAATACACACACCATCTTTTGGATGTGCCACTTCCTTAAATACACCCTTCAGCACATCAAAATGTATTCTGAGATGTTTGCTAACAGATTGCATGAACTATCATGCTCAGTCAGGCAGGATGATCATGCATAATGGGTATTGAGTTCTTTTACTCCTTTAGTAGACTCACGTTAAGTGTTCTGAATGGAAGAGGAGGAAGAGAAAATTAAGTTGACTAGCCATAGCAAGAGATTAACCAAAAAGAGAAGGATCTATGGATTGAACATTGAATCCAGTTTAGGTCTAATCACAAGGAAGGAACTGGAACATTTTGGCCAGGGGAACATGGTTGAAGCTACAATACAGTGGTGGGTTTCAAAAAAATTTTTTACTAACAATTCTGTGGGCATGGCTTTGTGGGTGTGGCAGGGGAAGGATACTGCAAAATCCCCATTCCCTCCCCACCCCACTAACCTGCTTTCTAGCTCCGTTCTCCTGTGCAGGGCAACCAAAGAAGACCCAGCTGATCAGCTGGGACTTGGGAGGCAGAGAATAGATGCGGGGGGCGGTCAGTCAGAGCTGGTATTTGCTGGTTCTCTGAACTACTCAAAATTTCCGCTACTGGTTCTCCAGAACTGGTCAGAACCTGATGAATACCACCTCTGCTGCAATAGATCCTTCTGTGTGATTGCTGCTTCTTTTGCAGTTATCACAGATGGCATAGGATTTCTAGGCATGTTAAAAGCTGCCTTCTTGTTGAACTTTCTTCCTCTCTGGAACAAGATTAACAAGACAACTCCATGATAAACAAAAAAACAAAATAAAAATTTCAGCCATGTGGAGGTTCCTCCCCCACAACCATCCCCTGTAGCACCTTCGTGCCGATAGCTTTGAACATCCCCCAAAATTGCAGAACCACAATTGTTATGGATGAAAGGTATGCACAAAACTGCCTGTTGCCATGGATCGATAAACTGTAATGCATAGTTTCAAAATAAGAATTTCCTTGCTAGATAAAATCAATGCATTTTTTTGCCTGAGATTTAAGTAATCCTATAAGCCTCCCTTTTTCCCCTTTCTAGCCAAAACACTATCTTATATTTATCTTTTATTTCTACCACCTTTCTTTAGAAATGTTCAGATGGCCTGTATGAATTGTCCCTCCTGATTTTCTTGGAATCCTGCAAGCTTGTAAATATATGTACCTTTCTTCTTCAAGAGTTCATTGATCTGAGCTAGTGACCAGCAAAACTCAGGGTCATTCCAAGCATTGTTCAGAATAACTTGGGTGGTCATAAATGATGCAACTCATAGTTAGTTTGTTATTATTCTGGGCTCACTATCGACAAAGAAGAAGAATAGAGTGGTGGTCTAGAGGTGGAACTTTCGCCTCACAGTCCAGAGGCTATGAGTTTGATTCTAGGTAGAGGCAGATATTTCTCTCTCTCGGCACACTGAGAATATATCTGCCGAACAAAACTCCTCATTGGTGACAGGAAGGGCATCGGGCCAGTAAACACTTGGCTCTATTCGGTTGCCCAGATTCCACCCCGCAAGGGATTATGGGTTCATTAAAAGAAGATGATGACTACCAGTAAAGAGGAAAGGAACTTGCCAGAGTTTCTGACTCAGTTGTTAAAACAGGTCTGCAACCTGTGACGGAAGAAGCAATAATGCTGACAGAAAAGATCACATCCACCTCAAAAAATGGGGATCTCCAAAGCAGAAGGTAGAGAAACAATGTCCATTATTTTCTACGTACACACGATCTTCGAATTCACACTCCAAAAATGAAATACAGGTAATCCTCGGCTTACGACCACAATTGAGCCAAAAATTTCCTCTGCTAAGCAAGACTAAGTTAAGTGCAATGTGCGCCATTTTACAACCTATCCTGCTTACAGGTATAAAGCAGATCACTGCAGTTCTTAAGTGAGCGATACGGTTGTTAAGCAAATCTGGCTTCCCCACTCATTTTGGTTGTCAGAGGGTCGCAAACGGGGATCACGTGACCCCTGGGACACTACAATGGTCACAAATACAGGCCTGTTGCCAAGGCGACTCCATTTTGATCACGTGGCCATGAGGGATGCTGCAACTTTTGTTAAGTGAGAAAAAATGGCCGTAAGTCACTTTTTTCAGTGGCATTGTAACTTTTGATCATGAAATAAATTGCTGTAAGTCGAGGACTACCTGTAAATGGTCAATGAGAGGCAAGGCTACCATCAACTCTCTTGAAAAGGTAACTACATCTTCCCCTTAAGCCATTTCCATTCCAGAACATCATCAAAACAAGACCTTCTGATCTACATGAATTCTATATCATCATCATCTTCATCTTTTGATGACCCCATAATCCCTTGCAGGACTGGGCAACTGAATGGAGCTAGCAGAGTGTTTTAATGGCCAGATGCCCTTCCTGTCACCAATGAGGAGTTTTGTTCAGCAGATATATTCTCATTGTGCCCAGAGAGAGAAATATCTGCCTCTAACCTAAAATCGAACTCACAGCCTCCTGATTGTGAGGTGAGAACTCTGCTTCTAGGCCACCACACCACTCCATGGGAATTCTATATCACATCTGATAATTGTACCAAATGCAGCTAAGAATTAGGATCTCAATATTCCTATATATTCTGAATATATGTCCTCTTTCCGTTCTATTCCTTCCCTTCCCTTCTTCCTTTTGCATTATAAATACGGGGACTAGCTCTTTCTACTTGACCTGTCTTAACAATTCTTCTTCACTGAAATGTAAAGACTGAATCTTTTAAATAAATAAACACGCACTAAATATCATAGCTTCTGTGCATGTAGATCAACTTATGAGAGTGTAGCTAGGAAAAGATCATGTGCTGTTCTACAATCATCAGGAATATGCTTTAGACCAGTTCTTCCTGCTATCTAAAATCCCCCTCCTGAAGCACTGCAGCAGAGTTTTAGTAATTGGTGATCAAATAATGTTTGAGTTTATAGCTTGCACTATGCCGTAACATGTGACCCAGCTATTATTATTATTATTTACATGTTGATATAATAGCAATAACACTTAGATTTTATATACCACTTCACAATGTTTTTACAGCCCTCTCTAAGTGGTTTACAGAGTCAGCCTCTTGTCCCCAACAATCTGGGTCCTCATTTGCTCACCTCGGAAGGATGGAAGGTTGAGTCAACCTTGAACTGATCAGGATCAAACTCCTGGCAATAAGCTGAATTAGACCACAATACCGCATTCTAATCACTGCGCCACCGTAGTTCGTTCGTTCTCTCCCTCCCCCTCTTTCTCCTTCTCCTCCTCCCCTCCTCCTTCCTCCTCTTCCTCCTCCTCCTCCTCTTCCCCTTCCTCTTCTCCACATTGTTCCCTCAGATGCAGGGTCTGCTTTTTTGATCAACGAATACCATCTTGCACGATCAAATGCAGCAGATCCAACTGGGCAATTGTCATGTCTGCCTTTACTGTGTTGCCATTTTTACTTCGGCCTTCCATGCAGATGCTTGGCATCTGTCTTAAAGTGGAAGGCAATACAAGTGGAAGGTGTGGGCTGCTGCTTGTAGGACATGGCCATACCATGGTAGATGTTTCACCTGCATTTTCTCAGGTATTGTCGCAATACTAATCTGATGCCATACTGTATCATTCATTGCATGAACTGGAATATCTCACATCATATTAAGCTAAGATTTGTTTTAACACAGTTGATAAATGATGCATAACTGCCTTGGTTCTTGACATTCAAAGTAAACACACACACACACACTCACTCACTCACACACACACACACACACACACAGAGAAGTTCTATGACTCACAAGTGACCAGATACTGAGAAGAGGTATTTTTAATGACTCTATGCAAGTGCCTAATTTAATATCATCTACCAGTCACCCATGGTTTCATTCCCTTGGAAACAAAAGCCACATCAGTCCAGTCTCCAGAAGGAAGAAGGAACTTGTTATGTATGCAGGTTTGAATGTCATTGGTTTAGTTTGAACTGTTCTTGTAAAATGTCAAATATGATTGGTTTAAAAAGTGCGGGAAAAACCCTGCACTCTGATTGGCTGGCAACTGCGGCTGCTGGCTATAAGTAGCAGCCGCAGCCCAGCCAAATGGGGTCTGTTATGAGCTGTAGTCACTAATAAACTCTTCACTGAAGCACTCCGCATCTGACTCTTCATGCAAATCTAACAGAACTATTCACAGCGAAAGAGAAATGTTTAGATTTTTGCTAAAATGAAGAAAACAAACTAATGAGTGGGAGAGGAACAGCAACTGCTGACTTTTTAAATTTTATTATTTTAGGCCTCTGTCTCCAAATTCAGTTCTGAAAAATTTGGAAACAGTAGGATAAAACTAATCTAGGTTGGTCATAGCACTGCCTGGCAGAGACAGATGGATGTACTGAGCGACATGAGTCACTTGGCTATTTCAACCCGATTGGACAAGAGTGCAAAAGTTATGTTCTCACTGCACACACTTGCAGGTTGGAAGAAGGTAAATAGACAACAGATGTCTCCTGGCTTGGGGAAATGTTTCTTCCTAGTTCTTGCTGCCATTTTCCTACCATGCCAAGCTCTGCAAGAAGTGAGCAATCCATCTACTCACATGTACAACTTCCTTTGGGAATAATAAGCGAAAGAAAGAAAGAAAAAAAAAGAAGAAGAAGGAGGATCAAGTCAGGAAGCATAATGCATACAGTCTCCAAACCAGTTTTTTCATAATCTCTTACTTATTATTTAATTTGGTTCCAATGCATAAAATTAGGCTAATGGTTGTTAAGTGGCTAAGGCACACACATTGTCCATCTGCTGAAAAAAGCTTTGGGCTATTGTTCTTTTTCAAAGGGTAAAGAAGAAGGAGAAGTATGGTACACAGTTAGTTTGAGAGCTGATATATACTCTCTGGGGTGAGTAATCTTGCACTGGTATTGTCAATCTTCTCTCCACTTCCAGCACAGCCCCTCCTTTAAGTATTAATGTATAGGGAACTTTGGGAAAATAAGGTATCTTGAATAAAACAGCCGGCCTAGCTGCTCTTTCTCCACCATCCCCAGAGAATGTAGGTCTTCTGTGATCTACCAAGTTTGTTGTGGTGGTTAAGGCGCTGGCCTAGAACCCAGAGGAGACTCTGAGTTCTAGTCCTGCCTTAGGGATG
Organism: Naja naja; assembly: GCA_009733165.1. Classification (NCBI taxonomy): domain Eukaryota; kingdom Metazoa; phylum Chordata; class Lepidosauria; order Squamata; family Elapidae; genus Naja; species Naja naja. Next base: position 24,173,790 of record CM019156.1, on the reverse strand, counting down.
AAAGCTGGCTGGATGACTCTGAATCAATCACCAGGCGACAGACAGTTCTAGTCCCACCTCAGCATGAAAGACCAGGAGAGACAGGAGAGCAGTCTTCCAATATTTGAGGGGCTGCCACAGAGAGGATGGGGTGAAGCTATTTTCCAAAGCACCCAAAGGCTAGACAAGGAATAATGGATGGAAACTGAACAAGGAGAGATTCAACCTGGAAATAAGGAGGAATTTTCTGGCGGGGAGAGCAATCAACCAATGGAACAGAAGTTGCCTTCGGAAGTTGTGGGAGTTCATCATTGGAGGCTTTCAAGAAGAGACTGAACTCTCATCTGTCAGAAATGGTGTAGGGTCTCCTGCTTGGGCGGGGGGGTTGGACTAGACCACCTACAAGGTCCCTTGCAGCTCTGTTAAATTGTAAAAGTGATCTGTAATGCAGGGGTGGGATCCGACAGGGTTAACTACCGGTTCGTGGTGATTTACGATGTGCTTCTCTCTGCATGTGCGCACCTGTAAATCTTCATCAGCAGCGTTTGAAACAACATTTTGTTCCTGTTTTTCCACCACAGCTGTGCCTTGCACAGCAGCTGAAGTTGAAAAAGCAGGAAATAAAGATCAAGTAAGAGCCCGGGTGGGTGGGTGAGCCAAAACAGCAGCAGATATAGAACCGGTTCTATGTCTGCTGTTTTCAGAACTACCGGTAGAACCGGTAGAAACCCACCCCTGCCGTAATGTGATCTGAAAGTCGATTTGAAGACTTTGGGCCTATCATTAGAAGATGGTGAGTTCTAGTCTCGCCTTAGGTATGAAAGCCGGCTGGGTGACTTTGGGCCAATCACTAACTCTCTGCCCAACCCAAATCACACAGGATTGTTGTCATGCACAAAGTAGAAAGTATATTCCATATGTTTGCCACTTTACTTATGAAGTAATAAAAGCAAGATAAAAATATAATAAACATTGCTGGAACTGACTATCTTCAAGGTAAGTCATGATGCTAAAAGCATAAGGTTCATCCAGGACTCCACTTTAAAATAAATAGGTCTATTTAATGCCCCTACCCTTAGCAGAGTCATCTAGAGACTGTCCATTCCCCTTCTGAAGGAGTGGGGGGGGAATCTCGTTGCCAGACTTCGTGACAGAAAAATCTATTTGCCATCTGATGTTTAATGCCAACCAGACTGAACACCAGAGACAAACAGGATATCAAACAGACCCCTCCCCCGCAAGAAAACAATTATATTTTGGATATCAACAATTAATCATTCTCATTCTCATCTAAGAATACTTTGAAAGGAACAGACATTCCATTCCATAGGTTTTTTTTCAAAAACAACACAAAAACACAACACAACTCTAAAATGGGAAAAAATAGTGTTGTATTTTAGATATATAGTATTTCTGGGATACTTCTGACAGCCAAATTGAAAATTGGAGGTGGGAGACATCACTGAGGATTCAGAAATGTATCTCTGTCACGTTTGATCAATAGCTAATGTGTATCTGGATAAAGTGTTTGATAACAACAGTTGAGGTATTTCCAAACATGCAGGTGAAATATTGGACTTCAAAGCTATTGTACAACCTCTTGGAGATCAAAATATTTTATTGATTTATATATATATATATATTTTAAAGTACCATGGTAATTTATACACATGCTTACTTAGACTTAGGAGACTAGAGGCTAAAACATATAAAGAACAGTTGCAGGAATTGGGTATGTCTAGTTTAATGAGAAGAAGGACTTGGGGTGACATGATAGCAGCAATCCAGTATCTGAGGGGCTCCTACAAAAATGAGGGACTCAAGCTATTCTCCAAAGCACCTGAAGGCAGGACAAGAATAGAATAGAATTCTTTATATTGGCCAAGTGTGGTTGGGCACACAAGGAATTTGTCTTGGTGCAAATGCTCTCAGTGTACATAAAAAAAAGATACATTCATCAAGGGTCAAGAATCATAACATTACAACACTTAATAATAGTCATAGGGTACAATAAGCAATCAATTCATATGAGGAAACAGTCAAAATAGAATAGAATAGAATAGAATAGATAGATAGAATGAATAGAATAGAATGGAATGGAATGGAATGGAAAATATGGAATGGAATGGAATGGAATGAATGGAATAGAATAGAAAGAATAGAATAGAATAGAATAAATAGAATAGAATAGAATTCTTTTTTGCTGTGGTTGGACACACAAATTTGTCTTGGTGCAAATGCTCTCAGTGTACATAAAAGAAAATACATTCATCAAGAGTCAAGAATCATAAGGTTCAACACAATAATAATAGTCATAGGGTACAATAAGCAATCAATTCATATGAGGAAACAGTCAAAATAGAATAGAATAGAATAGAATGGAAAATGGAATGGAATGGAATGGAATGGAATAGAATAGAATAGAATAGAATAGAATAGAATAGAATAGAATAGAATAGAATAGAATGAGATTCTTTTTGGCCAGTGTGGTTGGACACAAGGCAGGACAAGAATAGAATAGAATTCTTTATATTGGCCAAGTGTGGTTGGGCACACAAGGAATTTGTCTTGGTGCAAATGCTCTCAGTGTACATAAAAAAAAGATACATTCATCAAGGGTCAAGAATCATAACGTACAACACTTAATAATAGTCATAGGGTACAATAAGCAATCAATTCATATGAGGAAACAGTCAAAATAGAATAGAATAGAATAGAATAGAATAGAATAGAATAGAATAGAATGGAATGGAATGGAATGGAAAATATGGAATGGAATGGAATGGAATGGAATGGAATAGAATAGAATAGAATAGAATAGAATAGAATAGAATAGAATAGAATTCTTTTTTGAATAACTGTGGTTGGACACACAAGGAATTTGTCTTGGTGCAAATGCTCTCAGTGTACATAAAAGAAAAGATACATTCATCAAGAGTCAAGAATCATAAGGTTCAACACTTAATAATAGTCATAGGGTACAATAAGCAATCAATTCATATGAGGAAACAGTCAAAATAGAATAGAATAGAATAGAATGGAATGGAAAATATGGAATGGAATGGAATGGAATGGAATAGAATAGAATAGAATAGAATAGAATAGAATAGAATAGAATAGAATAGAATAGAATAGAATTCTTTTTTGGCCAAGTGTGGTTGGACACACAAGGAATTCGTCTTGGTGCAAAATGCTCTCAGTGCATAAAAGAAAAGATACATCATCAGTAAGAGTCAAGAATCATGTTCAACACTTAATAATAGTCAGAAGGGTACAAATACAAATCAATTCATATGAGGAAACAGTCAAAATAGAATAGAATAGAATAGAATAGAATGGAATGGAATGGAATGGAATGGAATGGAATAGAATAGAATAGAATAGAATAGAATAGAATAGAATAGAATAGAATAGAATAGAATAGAATAGAATAGAATTCTTTTTTGGCCAAGTGTAGTTGGACACACAAGGAATTTGTCTTGGTGCAAATGCTCTCAGTGTACATAAAAGAAAAGATACATTCATCAAGAGTCAAGAATCATAAGGTTCAACACTTAATGATAGTCATAGGGTACAATAAGCAATCAAAGAAGCAATGGGTGGAAACTAATCAAGGAGAGAAGCAACCTAGAACCAAGGAGAAATTTCCTGGCAGAACAATTAATCAGCGGAACAACTTGCCTCCAAAAGTTGCAAATGCTCCAACACTGGAAGTTTTTAAGAAGAGATTTGATAACCATTTGTCTGAAACGTTATAGGGTTCCCTGCTTGAGTAGGGGGCTGGACTAGAAGACCTCCAAGGTCCCTTCCAACTCTGTTATTCTATTCTAGACTGTTTTGCCTTAACATTGTTCTCTTTCAAGCCCAGCATCTTAACCCCCTACATTACAGTGGCTTTGAGATAAGCCAATATTGATTGGAATCATGAATGCCATTGCTTCATAGGCTTGGTTTACTTACATAGAGGAAAACACAAAAGAATAGTTGCAGTGACTCATACAAAATGGTTTTGCTTCTAACATTTCTCAGTTGGCCTAGTGGGAAAGAGCCTGAATGGCCCACTATCATCCAAGGTGGACATTAGGACAGGGTGGATTATTGGTTTTATTAATTTGTATGCTTGGATTGTAAATCACTTTGTAGGTTGTAAATCAACCTGGTTTTAAGGGAATAATTTAGAAATCAGTGGAAGTAGTTCATAAAGAGCATCCAAAGGTTTAGATAGGTCCTCCTGAAACTAACTTTCCTTCCTTCCTTCCTTCCTTCCTTCCTTCCTTCCTTCCTTCCTTCCTTCCTTCCTTCCTTCCTCTTCCCTTCCCCTTCCTTTCCATTATTTTTTACAAACAACTCAAGATGGCAAACACACCCAACCTACCTTCCTCGTCCTACATTTCCTATCACAACAATACTGTCAGTGGGTTGGGGTCAGACAGAATGACTGGCCCAAAGTCACCCAGTCAGCTTTCATGCCTAAGCTGGAACTAGAAGTCACTGTCGCCTGTTTTCTAGCCTGTTGCCTTCACCACTAGTCCAAATTGACTCTCCAAAAGTTCTGGAGGTTATTGCTGAGTTGATATCATGAATTGAATGAGTTAACGACCAGATTTAGTATAAACTGTTTCTTATAGATGGTAGCAGTGAGCAAGATTTGGCTGGCTCAGCAAGAGGCTATATGATTTCCAAATAAAAACAGAGAGTAAAGACTAGATCCACACGTTTGCTCTAATGGCATAATGAAATTTCTTCAGTTTCGATAAAAAGTGTTGTAGAAACCCAAGACTAATGCAATGTAAGGGACTACAGTGTGGGACAAACCCCAAATCATATTCCAAATTACATATTTGGGTGGCTTTCCTCTCAGTCTCGAATTGTTGCTGTGGGGATACAATTACTAGAAATTCCCACATACACAGCACACGAATAAATGAAGTTTGTGGGCTATCGTTCACTGAATATAATGTGAGAATGGCAATAACTGTCATTTATTAAATAGACCAGGGTTGAAACAAATCTTGGCTTACTGAGACAGAGAGTTACTGCTGGGATGTTGAACAGGGGGTACTGGTTTAAGGATGTAAAACAAAACAAAACTATTTTTCCTACCACAGCTCTTCTGACAAAGAAAGAACAGTTCTATCTGATAGGATAAACATTACCAAAAAGTCAATTTCTTCTCCCACCCGCAGTTAGGTCTTAATGGATGCCTGGACTGTGTCTTCTCTTTCTGCAAATCTATCTTTTGGAAAATCCATTGCCTCAATCTGTTCAACTCGCTCCCTTGATCTGGGGCTTTTTAATCTTTTTAAGTGCAACCTGAATGGGGGAAGTGTATCTATCTATGCCTATTCATTAGCTGGGTACAGAACGTGTATAGGAATGGATGAGTGGGTGTTGCACACACACCTATACACCTATACACACACACACAAATCCATATCCACCTCTGCCGATATCAGCATCGGCGAAATGCAAAGCACCACTGGGGGGTGAGCTTCGAAGAAGAAGTGATTGTAACAGCAAAAACAGATGTCTTCAGCCATGTCTTCTTCGCCTGTCTCTCCAGAGTTCAGTCTATCAAGCGGAGTTGGATGAAATCATAGACTTCAGAGCCAAAAAAGACCTATTATTCTATGGTCAGAAGATCCTGTAGACCAAACTCGACTTCACTGGGGGCTGCATCACAGTTGTGTTTCGCCTCCGGGGGTGGAGGGAGGGGTTAGCATGGGTGGGGTAGTCATGGCCAGCTCAATGTCCTTCCATGCCCTCCTTCCTTCCTTCCTTCCTTCCTTCCTTCCTTCCTTCCACCTCCTTCCTTCCTTCCCTCCTTCCTTCCTTCCTTCCTTCCTTCCTTCCTTCCTTCCTTCCTTCCTTCCCTTCCTTCCTTCCTTCCTTCCTTCCTTCCTTCCTTCCTTCCTTCCTTCCTTCCTTCCTTCCTTCCTTCCTTCCTTCCTTCCTTCCTTCCTTCCTTCCTTTCATTCCTTCCTCCATTCTATTTCTTCCATTTTTCCTTCCCTCTTCATTTTCTTTTCTTCTTCCTTCCCCTCTTTCCTTCTTTTTTCCTTCCTTGCTCTCTTCCCATCTTTCTTACTTTCTTCCTTGTCTTTCCTCTTTCCCTTTCTCTTTTCCTGCCCCTTCTTGCATGCTCAAATGCAAAAGCTTTCTTCTCATTTCTTTTTAGTTTGTTTTGAAAGACCTCTACCAGCGAAAACAGAGCCTTGGGGAGGCCCCAAGCTCTGTTGTTGGGCCAGTCCTTTGATGTTTTCAGGGTGGCCCTGCAGGCCAGATCTAAGCACCCCGTGGGCTGGATCCAGCCCATGGGCCTTGCGTTTGACAGCTGTGTCCTATACTATCCTGGACAAATGGCTGTCCAATCTTTCCTTGAAAACCTGCAGTGTTGGAGCATTCACAAGTTCTGGAAGCAAGATGTTCCACTGGTGAATTGTTCTATCAGGAAATTTCTCCTTAGTTCTATGTTGCTTCACTCCTTAATTAGTTTCCATCCATTGGCTTCTTATCCTGGTTACATTTTTTAATTTAATTTTTATTGCATTTTCCACCAATACAAACCCTATTCATGATTTCCAAGGCAGTTTGACATCTACACACATTCTTATTTTTATAGTTTCTACAGTATTTTACACATATCAACCAATAACTGTTATCTCTAATCTATACTAATGTATCTACTTGTATATTTTACATATTTACATATCTATGCACCATTCTTTTAAGGTCTCTTCTAGTTAATCTTCACTTCCTATTCTGGTTACATTTTAAATAATGCATACGAATTTCCCACGTCCAGTGAGCAGATGGCTGTTGGCCATTCAAGATCAGCCTTGATTTATTCCCTGGCAACTTTTAAGCAAACAGAAACAACACCAGCAAAAATAAAATAAAAAATCAATATATTTTTTCTAAAAGAGTTCCTAAGCCTTAGCTAACAGAAGAGTTTTGTCTTTTCTGTTTCCTCCCAGATGCAAACATAATCTTCATCCGAGGCATGACACCATTCAGCCCATTGGCCTTCATGTGTTTTCTCCAACAGTCCTGGGTACATCCAACTGGCAGCCCAGGCTGAACTTCTGGGGGAAACGGAACGACACTGCCAGCTTTTCAAGACCAAAAGGCGTGGTAACAGCAGGCACCACAACAGCTATCAGAATGCCACATTTATTTACAAATTGTTAGTTAAAGTATGAAAAGTTGGCTCTGGAAGGGGAAACTCAAAAGGAAGTGGCTGACATACGCTCAATTTTCCTACTGCAGGAGAACTCGCTTGTCCCTATAGTGTATATATATATATCCTTCCTTCCTCCTGTTGTTCTTTTTTTTAATGTTTAATTTCTGCTTTGACCAGATTCTTTTTCTTGGATGGAGTTGCTTTTTTCCCACCTGCAAGCCTTGAACTGTGTGGCTAGATCTGCCACTGCTCCGGGATGGCACAGGAATGCCAGTTCTTAAAATGGAGTCAATATGGCTCTTGTTACAAGCTGTTGCACAAGCTGTCACTCAACTTTAATTCCAGAGAGCTGTTTACACAGAGCTTGATCTTTCCTTAGGCTTATCCCAGGCTGTCCAAGTACCAGGCACCATCTCAAGTCCAGAAGAGTCATCATTTCAGCTGTGATCACAGAAAAAAAGGACACGGGGACAGAACACCCTTTCCGTACATGGTTTACAGCTTCTCCTGGGTTTGAACCAGGAGTGACAGCTGCAGATGTTTTTGGAGGGAGAAGAAAAACAAGGGGAGAGGCATAGGAAAACCTGTCAATCTTACTTTGGGACAAGAGCCACTCTTGCCTGCCAAAGCAAGACTGCCCAGTTCTGCCTTAAGGGCAAAAATGTGGACGAAGGCAGCTTGAGCTTGATTTTCTGAGTTGAAATAAACACAGAAGAATGACATAAATATGAAAATGAACCCTTACGCATGATACAGGCGCTCAGCTATATGTTCCACTCAATCCATGAAATTGTGAGTTTTTATAGCAACAGTGGTGGCTCTTAGACTTATATACCGCTTCACAGTGCTTTCCAGCCCTCTCTAAGAGGTTTACAGAATCAGTATATTCATCATCCTCTTTTAACAATCCCATAATCCCTTGTGGGGTAGAGTCTGGGCAACTGAATGGAGCTAGAGGAGTGTTGTTGTTTTTTAATTACCCAGAGACTCAGGGCAGCTTACAATTTTTGGTGCGTGCTCAGCAATAGCTGGATGGATGATTTTAATGGCTGGATGCCTTTCCTGTCACCAATGCGGAGTTTTGTTCAGCAGATATATTCTCATTGTGCCCAGAGAGAGAAAGATCTGCCTCTATCCAGGATCGAACTCACAGCCTCCTGATTGTAAGGCGAGAGTCCCACCTCTAGGCTACCACACCACTCACAGAATGAGCCTATTGCCCTCCAACAATTTGGGTCCTCATTTTACTGACCTCAGAAGGATGAAAGGCTGAGTCAACCTTCATCCGCTCAGAATCAAACTGATGGCAGTCAGCAGAATTATAAGAATTTACACAGTGAGGATGCGGGGAAATATTTACGCTTTACCCAAGAGATGTTCAACAGTTTTAAATATTGTTTTAAATATTTATTGATTGATGTACTGTGTTTTAAGTAGCACCTGAGTCCTTGGAGAGGGGGCATATAAGTCCAATTATAAATAAATAAATTATAAAACAGTGAGGATCTGGAAAGCAGAGATTTTCCCATTTCATTCTTTTTGTTGTTGTTGTTGTTTGGTTGGTTCCGGCAATGTTAATCATCATTACAGGAGCTGCACTAATTAGAAAGCCCAGCTACAATTGCAGCGGTATGCTATACATAACCAATTTAATATAGCTAACAGTAGAGAGATTTTGTTACTGTCTTAAGCCCCCAAAGTTGAAAAAAAAAAATTAAAGATGCAAACATCCAAAAGTCTTATTGGATTTCAAAGTACGTTTGGAGAAAACCTCCCTTAGGATGTCTTTGATTATAAAAACAAACCTATCTCACATCTGTACTCAAGGCTTGTTTGCTCAACATCAATGCCGCTTTGTAAATATGTTAGGATTCACATTAAGATCAATAGAAGACACACACTTTACTAGAGTTGGCTTCTGCCTGGAGTTTCACTACCTACTAAGATCCCTTGTTTGAATCATGTTGCCTAATTGGTAACATGAACACTATCTGAGCTCAAAGCTAGACTTTTATTTAAAAGGGGGGGGAAATGGCACCCTTCAGCAGAGCATTTGCGGTGGCTCAGAATAATAATGACACAAAATGCACAGGTACAATATATATATATATATAATAGCTGATCAGCAATGAAGCGAACCAGATGTGGCTGATGCAATAGGAATGAATCAGCATAGCATGAGTATTTCCCTTTAAGACTGGAGGTGGGTTCTATCCCTTTAAGAGGTGTTTATATAAAGGCAGATATTAGAGGGTGTGTCCTCTCTTCTTGTGTCCTGTATTCATTGCAGAGTTCTCCGTGTAGAGTTAAGAAGAAAGATTGCTTGTAAGATATTTTGCCTACCACGTATATGTCTGTATATAACTGTTGTATATACACCACTGTTAAATGTCTAAGTCTCTGTGTCTGTGTTTTGCTCCTGGGTTATCACATATAATAGTCACACTGCAAATGCTCTGACATGTGGTACCTTGCTCAATAGTAGTAACTGTGAGAGGGATCTTGGAGTCCTAGTGGACAATCATTTAAATATGAGCTAGTGAGAGACATTTCCTGACAGTTAGAACAATTAATCAGTGGAACAACTTGCCTCCAAAAGTTGTAAAATGCTCCAACACTGGAAGTCTTTAAGAAGAGATTGGACAAGCATTTGTCTGAAAGGGTGTAGGGTTTCCTGCCTAAGCAGGGGGTTGAACTAGAAAACCTCAAAGGTCCCTTCCAACTTTGTTATTCTATTTCTATCTGGAAACATGAAACCCATGGCAGAAAGAAGAAAATTCCTTTATTTGCTGTTGGCCGTGCAATGTAAATCAAAATTTTCCATATTAAAAGTACAGATCATCCTTGAATTCATTTAGTCACCATTCAATTCAATTCAATTCATGACAGTCATAGACCAGAGACCAGAAACAAATAAAAACACTCAGGAAATATCCAATTAAAAATTCAAGAACAAAATAATAAACCACAGATGAAATCGAGGATAAAGTCCAGTCTGTCAATTACACATGGTCCAACTATACTAAAATTGCAATCCATAACCCTAATCATTTTCCTAGGTTGCTTTGGTTTCCTTTTCACAGGGAATGGCAACCAACCTCTGGTAGCTCAAAGGTAGTCTTACGACAGTTCATTTAGTGACCGTTTGATGATATGTCACTGAAAAAAGCAACTTATGGGCATTTTTCACACGGCCATTGCAACATCCCTGTGGTCACCTGATAAAAATTAAGATGCCTGGCAAACTGACTCATATTTATAAAGGTTGAAGTGTCCCGGGGTTATGTGATCCTCTCTTGCACAGTGGTGAGATTCAATTTTTTTTTACAACTGGTTCTGTGGGCGTGACTTGGGGGCATGGCATGGCTTGGTGGGTGTGGCTTGGTGGGGCAAGGCAGAGGAAGGATTCTGCAAAATCCCTATTCCCTCCCCGCCCCACTAACCTGCTTTCCAGCTCCCTTCTCCTGTGCAGGGCAACCAGCCAATCAGCTGGGACTCAATGGGAGGCAGAAAATAGATGTGGGCGGGGCCAGTCAGAGGTGGGATTGGCTGGCTCTCTGAACTACTCAAAACTTCCGCTACTGGTTCTCCAGAATCAGTCAGAACCGGCTGAATATCCACCTCTGCTTTTGCAACTTTCTGACAAGCAAAACCAATGGGGGAAATCCAGATTTACTTCACAACTGTGGTACTCACTTTTTAACAACTGCAGCAATTCACTGAACAACTCAGGCAAGAAAGATCATGAAACGGGACAAAATCACTGAACAACCACCTCGCATAGCAACAGAAATCTTGGACTCAATTGTGGGTAGTAAAGTCGAGAACCATCTGTACAGGTGGTTCCTCCACTTTGGACCACAACTGAGCCCAAAATGTATGTTGCCAAGGGAAACGTTGGCTAAGTGAGTTTTGCCCCATTTTACAACTTGTCTTGCCACCGTTGTTAATCGAATCATCACACTGGAAAAGTTGGTAACACAGTTGTTAAGTGAATCTGGCTTCCCTGTTGACTTGCTTGTCAGAAGGTCACCAAAGGAGATCACGTGACCCAGGGACATTGCAACCATCATAAATATGAATTACTGTATTTTTTAGAGTATAAGATGCTCTGAAGTATAAGACACACCTAGCTTTTGGGGCGGAAAACAAGGGGGGAAAAAATCTGCCTCTGCCTTTTGCAGCAAACAGCCAACAGCCTGTTTCAGCTTCAGCACAGCCTGATTAGCACAAGCAGCTGATTGTCAGTTGGATTGGCCTCCCAATGATCAGCTGTTTCAGGCAGCAGGGATCGCCATCACCTACTGCCGCCTCCATGCGCCTCATTTTCATCCCGTTCCAGGAAGCAGGGATCAGAATGGGTGGAAAACAGGGCACATGGAGACTGAGAACAGGATGTGGAGACCGAAAATGGGGCATGTTGGAGGTGGCAATAGGTGATGGCAATCCCTGCAGCCTGAAACAGCTGATCGTCGGGGGCTGATCCAACCGACAATCAGCTGCTTGTGCTAATCAGGCTGTGCTGAAGCTGAAACAGGCTGTTGGCTGTTTGCTGCAAAAGGAGGCAAATTGCTGGAAGGTAGAGGCCAAAGGATGGGGACCAGCAGGTGGGCAGGACTTCAGCAACTTTCACTGTATAAGATGCACAGACATTTCCACCCACTTTTGGGGGGTGGGAAAAGTGTGTCTTATACTCCCAAAAAAGTACGGTAGTTTGCCAGGCATCTGAATTTGGACCACGTGCCCACGGGGATGATGTAACGGTCGTAGGTGTGAAAAACGGTCATATGTCCCTTTTTTCAGTGACATTGTAACTTTGAGCAGTCACTAAATGAACTGTTCTAAGTCAAGCACTACTTCTGTTGTCAAACAAGCTGGGAGCTCTCCAGTGAGAGAAACCAATAGCAAAAGGTGCTACGTTGGCTATGGCAAAACCTCAACTGAGCAGATTCACCAAAGCTTTGTATTCCATCCCTTGCTGCCATAACAATTGGATTATGATTCAGAACATGTTTCTTCCTTGGGTTGGACTCAACGATATTATTTCCACCCAAAAAAGAGAGAGAGAGAGAGAGAGAAATAGCTTTCTTTTGAAGTAGGAACAGTTGTAGAGAAACCCTCAGAAAAAATCTCAGTCCTGAAAACGCATGAATATTTGAGCAGGTGGGAAGTAAGAGAACGCATTTAATATTTAACTTGATTTTTCTGATCCATTTTTTTTTCTTTCTCTTTTTGGTCTCTGTGTGCCTGGTAAAAGAGACACAGATGTTCAGGTTGTTTATGGACTTTGAAAATCAAGAGGTGGTCTAAACTCTGATGTCAGAGGAGGAAAAAAATGGTAATATTTGACCAGCTGTTCTTGCTGGAATGGCTTTCTACCTTCATTTGTCTTTTAACAGGAGTGAAAATTGGCTCCCCAACCTCCTTTTTTCCCCAATAACTTAGTTAATTGCACACCTCACAACAATAATCAACCCAACAGATTTGGCCCACGTCAAAACACAAAGGCTGCTCATAAGAACCACTTTGGTGGAATCTAGTTTATGTGCACCTTATGGTTTTCTCAATATAGTCACCATCTGTTTCCCAGGCTGCAAGAGTGATCAGCTGCATTATCTCTAGTGGAGTCATATTGGATTATTCTAATCGCATCTTTGTGTCAATCAAGAAATTAGTTTTCTGTCATCTAAATAACCTTTTCATTTATGAAAGGGTGTCTTCCTTTCCTCAAGCACCATAAGGCCACTTGGTTTACAAGTAGCTAGCTTTACAATCCGAGCACACACATGTATTTAGGGAGGGATAAATCCTGCTTCATTCAGTGGAATGTGTTAAGAAGCACAGGAGCTTAAAATGGCATTCTCACAGCCCAATGTTCAGTAAATGTATTTCTTGTGGCCCTACTGGCGGCCAGCAGAGCTGGTGGCAGACTTGGACAATGAGGAGATTGGGGAGGAACATGGGCCAAGCCTGGAGTCTGGGGAAGGCTCTGCGGAGGGCTCTGCATCGGAGGCAGAGATGGGGCCAGGGCCGTCTGACAGTTATCAGCTGCCTTCGGAGTCGGAGATCAGTGGGGCAGAAGAACAGCTGGAGCCTGTTCCTGATGTGTGCATGCACAGAGCTGCCAGAAGAAGGGAACAGTTAAGGAACAAGGGCTGACTTGGGAGTAAAGGCACAGGTGGACAGTGAATGGCCCTCCCAAGAGGAATAAAGAGGAATGAAAGGGGAGTGGGGTTTTGCAGGAGACAATTAGTTTGTTTAATTAGTGTGAAGATTTGTTTGTGACTTTCAGAGACTTTTTGCCAAGTATTTTCTTGTACAGTATTGCACTTGGAAGCTATCAGTCTGGCAGCTCTCCAAACCTGATAAGGTCTGTGGTTGCAATTCACCCTTGAAAGACTGTTTGCCAGGGCTTTGCTGGGTGTGAATAATAGGAATTCACACTAGCCTACACAAAGGGATTTTGTTGAGATGAGGAGTCTGCTTCATGATTTTGTGAAGCCTATGTCAGAACAATATTTTCTTGATTTAACAGGATTTAATCTATGGAATAACTGACCAATTTGTATTGTCTATTTTTATTTTATTTTATTTTTTTACTTTCTATACAGGTAGTCCTTGATTTGCAACAGTTTGCTTAGTGACCAAAGTTACTGAAAAAAAGGGACGTAGGACCATTTTTCATACCACTTTTTATGACTGTTGCAGCATCCCTGTGGTCACACAATTTGGATGCCGGACAGCTGGTTCATAGTTATGATGATTGCGGTGTCTCGGGGTCTCCTGATCCCCTTTTAAGTGAGAACATTTGTTAAGTGAGTTTTGCTCCTTTGGACAGCCTTTCTTGCCGTCATTAAGTGAATCAGTGCAGTTGCTAAGCTAGTAACATGGTTGTAAAGCGAATCTGGGTTCCCTGTTGACTTTACTGGTCAGAAGGTCACAAAAGGGGGGTCATGTGCCCTTGAGACCCTGCAACCATCATAAATGTGAACCAGTTGCCGTGCATCTGAATTTTGATCCCATGAGCATGGGGATGCTGCAAAGGTCATAACTATGAAAAATTGTCATAAGCCACTTTTTTTCAATGCCGTTGTAACTTTGAATGGTCACTAAGTGAACTGTTGTTAAGTTGAGGACTACCTTACTATTACTACCTTTATTGTTAGAGTACAACATGTGTACAATGAGATTGGCTGAGCCTCCCTTCATGCCTGTAAGCTACTAGAGGTTGGCTGTCATGCCCTGTGAAAGAGGAAACCAAAGAAAACTAGTGTCAACTCATAAAACATTTTGTATACATGTTTTATAGTTGACAACAGAAAAAGAGGGGGGGAGTTTCAAAGAGCAGGCAGCAGTGTAGAATTGAAAGTACATTCCATTCATATTTTCTTCAAAGACTGATTAGATGACTGAAGCTTCTGCTGTGCAAAAATCTAATTGGAGAACATGATTGATAACTCTTGGCTATGGATGTGTTTCGTTGGATGATACACCCAGAGGCGTGGGGGGGAAAGCAGGATCAAGGGTGACAGTGAATTACATATCTCAGAGTTGGCTACGCCCAGGTTAATGCCGGGCGTAGAATGTTAACTTCAAATAAATCCTCTTTAGTTTTGGGAGTGTGGCTCAAGGCTCATGATTTAATTGGAGTAACTGCCGGAATCCTGACACCTAGGAAAGACTTATGGTGTTGTATAAATTCAGGGCAATACGCTTTACTAACTAGATAATAGTGGTTCAGTCAATAAACCATATTGTTGCAAAGCTTGCAGGTTTGTGAATCAAATCTCAGTGTAGGAGGCAGAAGATCGAACTGCAGTTCTATTTTTCCCCAGGATTATCAGGTAGTTGAGTCATGGTGGCGCAGTGGTTAGAATGCAGTATTGCAGGCTAACTCAGCATTCCACTGCCAGGAGTTTGATCCTGACTGGCTCAAGGTTGACTCAGCCTTCTGTTCTTCCGAGGTGGGTAAAATGAGGACCCAAATTGTTGGGGGCTGACGCTGACTCTGTAAACCACTTAGAAACTTCTGGAAAGCACTATAAAGCCACATTGCAACCCTAGTTTTTGACATCTGGTTCTAGCAATGACTTGAAGACTTTGAATAGGGTTCAGTGCCCACAATCCAGAGGACAATCCAATTCTTTAAATGCTTGAACTTGAGTGCAAATTCAACAAATCCATAGGTAATTGTGAGAGGGTCGACTAGACTTCCATCCCAAGGGCTAAGACATTGCAACAAGCATCATCTCAAATACCAGGCCTTTTTAAAAAGGAGGAGAAAAAGGAGGGGAGGGGGAAGAAGAGGAGGAGGAGAAAAAGAAGAAGAGGAGGAAGAGGAGAAGGAAAAGAAGAGGAGGAGGAGGAGAGGAGGAAGAAGAGAAAGAGAAGGAGAAAAAACAGGTCAGCATTACACTTTTATAGTCCAGAGTTCTGAAATAAATAATTTCAGGGGAAGAAAAAGTTCAGGCTCTGAACTTTACAAACATCAAGATGAGATGAATATTTCATGGGAATGCTGAGCCAGAGCCTGAACCCTGGGAAGGAACATGAATACATATCTGCTAACAAGCATTGCAATGGTTGGACAAGGAGAGAGGGAATAAGTCAGTGCAGGAAAGGAAATTTGCAGGAACAGCTGACTGGAGAAAAGTAATCCAAAAACCCCAGAAGAATTGCTAAGTTTTTCCTTTTTTGCCTGACAGCATTTCGTGCAGGTTAACTCAAAAGCAATGGGTAGCTACAACACTAGCCTGCAACCTGGTCTGGAAACCTGGAGTAGTGTGTGCTGTTATGCATCGTCATTTGTGTTATGAATATGGATGGAAAACCTACTGCTGCTGCCCTGATTTAGTCAGAGGAAACATTGAGGATTACAGCAAAACCCTTGCACCCCACAAGCAAAATCAGGTCAGGCTAGATTAAGTATTTTGAAAGGAACACCAAACCTAACAACTATTAACAATTAACTGTTGAACTGGAAGCAAGTTTTTAGGCTCATGTTCAGTTATATAATTATGCAAAGCTTTTTTTTTTAATCCCTTCCTAATGGCATAAAATATTTCCCAACAAAAGGATTTATTAGAATTTTCATTTCGCTCCCTGCCTGTTTTACAGGGCTCTTCATTTTCCCCTAGAAAATAACAATTTCTTCAACAATTATACTAGTGGTACAATGCAATAGTAATTATAATAAGTATTTGTTTGTATGTGTGTTCGTGTCTGTGTGAACACATGAATCTTTGAATGTTTCAATTTACCAACAAGAGCCTCCATTTTCTAGGGTCTCTTCCGTTGCTTAAGAAATCCAATATTGTAAACTACATAAAGTCTACTGAATTATTGCACAAAACATAAAGAAATCCAATAAAAAACATTTGATTTTTACAGAGAACGCGCCTACCATTATTTAATCACTAGATTCATTTTGTGCTTACTAAGAACATGTCCTAAATCTGTTAGGCTAGTTATAAACTACAATAGCTGGCTTCACGGAACATTTTAAAGCCAAACTACAAGAACCAGATGGCTGACCACATTGTGTGAACCCAACTGTGTCCAACAGTCTGTCTACATGGCCCATCACTGGCCACAATCACTAGCAATGATCCACCAGGGTCTTGGATAGAATGACATCATCCTTTTCTCCTTTAATATAGTTACACTGACTGAAGAAGCCTGGAACCGAACCCAAGATTTATACAACATATGCTAAACATATAGTCTTTCTCTAAAATACTTTACTACCCTTAAGGCAAAACAATTTGTCACACTTTTTCCTAGACCTCCAAAATGTGGGTCACAGTGGATTACCAATAAGGGGGTCAACTAGGAAAAACACAACATGCAATTTCAACAAATAGCAACAATACTCATTTCGAGATCTCTCTCTCTCTTTTGATTGTGTTTTGGGATGTGCTAACCCTATATAGGGTCCTGAGTACAGAAGGGAGGAAGGGGTTTCTGCCCACATGTTAACATGCCTATAGGAAAAGTTGTCATCTTCATCATCATCATTACCATCATCATCATCATCATCATCACTGCATGGTAGTTGACATCATCTTTTACTAGGCTCTAGTTAAGGGGTAGAAGGAAGAAAAATGTAAAACTCTCCAATTTTTTACCCTCTGTGTTTTTTACCCTTTATCACTAAGATTTGGTTTTGTTTTGTTTTCCCATCTACATGACCACCCATCTAATTAAAATTAAAACTTCATGGCCTAACTTGGGCGTAGTTCCTTTATAGACAGCTAACATCAACTCAGTAGTAATGAGTTTCAGCATATTCTACATCGTTTATTACTGATAGTCAGAAATAGTCAGATAATTTAGTCAGATATTTGAGGAATGCAGCCGTGTTCTGACCGAAGCATTTCTCCATCTTTCTAAAGAACCTTTCTTTATAATTCTGGGGGAAATTTTAAAAAAATAGCACTTTCCCAACTTCATCATCATATTCTGACATCTCTAAAATTCCGCCGAGAAGCCCATAAACATTAAAAGTGGCATAAAGCTGGTATTACATCTGTAGCCCGGTTACGCAACTCCTTGTGGTATATCATTCTGTGCTGTACATTAAGCTTATTAATTCTTGCTGTATCAACAAATTATTGGATTTCATTGCTTAACAGTGCCGAGTGGAAACATGACATCAGCTTTCCGAAGGCTCAGATTGTTGCCATGGGCCTCTCTGAATCTAAGGCACGGGGGTCCCAACCTGGGCAACTTTAAGGGGGATTCTGGGAGTTGAAGTCCACAAGTCTTAAAGTTGCCATGGCTGGACACCTCTGGCCCAAAAGGCCTCTTTTCCAAGGGGCAAGCAGTCCACGGCTTCTCTGGAAACAGACTTCGAGCACCAGGTTTCACGAGTGGAACAACCAAGAAATATCATTCCCAGGACGGAGAAAAGTCTTAAGACCCCTGGCTCAACTGGGTTTGAACTCACACATCTCAAAAGACAGCCAAGCTTTCCAGCTTCACCTCCCCTTCAGCTTCCTCCGCCAACAAAGAGCAGCCAGGAGAGGACAACCCAGCCAGCATCGCATCCCCAGCTTTCAGAAAAGGTCGGTGCTTTTGAGAACCAACCATCCCAGCAAACATCTGACCAGCCCCTTCTAGAGATGGGTTTTAGTCGTCTTTAGCCTGGCTGCTGGACAAACATCAGCCCTGCATGGAGGAGACAATCTATTCCATACCTCAACCACACTTCCAGGAAGGTAAAGCAGAAATATGCCTTAGTCCCCAGCCTCTTGCAAGAGGAGAAGAGAGAAATAGGAGACCCATCATCCCCGGCTCCACCAAGAGTCACCCGATGGCAACTATTTTTTTTTTGTTTCTTCCCTCCACCCAAAAAAAGGATCTTGGACATATCACCCCCATCCCCATAACCTACAACCCTCCAAGGCACCGGTCTCCCCCATCTCTCCCAGGACTACGACACCCCCCTTCTCTCCCCACCGCCCCCCAGCCCTCCCCCTCCCCCAACTGCCCCCCAGGGCAAGCCTGCGCTCCTACCTGAGGGTGGCGCTTTCTCCTTGCCTGACCGTCACGTTGTCCATGGCCTTGGGGAAGGTGGCATCTCCGCTGCGCACCGGCACTCCTGCGGGCACAAGGAAGAGCAGCCTGAGACACACGACCACCAGGCACCGCCAGGGTAGAACCAAGCACCCCCCGACCCCCATCCTGGGATGCGGGGGAAGTAAGTTAGCCGTTCGCCAAATCCACCCCCGACGGGGCCAAAAGCGCAGACCCAAAGGGTACCAAGCAGCGCCCCCGAAAAACGGGGGGCAGGAAACAAAACAACAACAAAAAAAAAGACGGGGTGACGACGGAGATCTTCCGGAGGGGGGGGCGGAGCCCCTCGAAATCCAGGGACGGCGTTGCTTGGTGGAGAACCGAGCCGAGCTGGCAAGAGAAGCAGCAGCAGCAACCGGGGAAGAAGCGACGAAGGTGGCCGGCCGTTCGGCTGCTTCACCAGCCCCGCTTTGCAAGGCGCAGTTCGGGCATCCCTGGCTTGGCGAGCCGGAGCCGGAGCGCTCCGCAAGCTCCGCTGGCCCCAAAGAGTTCCCCAAAGTCCCGGCTCCGGCGGACAGCGACGGTCCCGACGAGCCCAAATTGCAAAGCCGAAGCCCTCGCAGGGAAGGCGGGCGAGCGGGCAACTTCTCTCCGCCGCCCACCGAGCCCAGCTGCTTCCCCGGCTGGGCGGTGGGAAGCGAGCCGCGGAAGTTCCCTGGCTTAGCAGCGGCGGCTGGCGGCTGGCGGGCTCTCCCCCCCCGTCCTGCCTCCGGTTCAGCCGGCCGGCTCGGCGCTCTCCCCGGGCTGGCCGGCTCGGTTCTTCCCCCAGTGCCGGAATGGCCCGCTGGCCGCCCGGCTAACGCAGACACGCCCGCGCCGACTTCGACTTCCCGGGGTTGTCAT
Organism: Naja naja; assembly: GCA_009733165.1. NCBI lineage: Eukaryota > Metazoa > Chordata > Lepidosauria > Squamata > Elapidae > Naja > Naja naja. The sequence goes on along the minus strand of CM019156.1, from coordinate 24,154,208 downwards.
GGCAGCCAGTCCATCACTGACCGGCACTTCGGGCTCCTCGGCGCAGGCGGCGCGGAGCAAGCCAGCCTCCTTTCCGCCCGTTTCAGCTCGAGCCCAGGGCGCCGGGAGGGAGCACGAAGAGCTTGGGGGGCGGAGGGACGCGCGCGGATTAACCCACAAGGCGCCGGTTCACCTTCCCACCCCCCCATCCTCTTCCCATCCCGGTCCACCTCTCTTCCCCCTCTGCGAATACTTTCTTCCACCGCTCCTCTCCCCGTAGCTTGCCTTGGTGCAACTGGCTGGGGGTTCGCCTTGCTTGGGGTTGCCTCCCCCTTCAACAACAACAACCCTGTAGGGTAGGCAAAACTGAAATGGAGGTACTAGCCCCAAAATCAGGGGATGCTTGCCTTATTTATTTATTTATGTTTGTTTGTTTATTTAGTTTAGTTTATCAAGCATGTATGAGAAAACAAATATAAGTATGAACATAACATACAAACATATAAATATATGTAGTTATATTTCCACCCTTTTTTATACACATTATATAAATATACACACATATATACTGTATTTCATTATTTCCCCTTGACTGGCTCAAACACACCCAGCTGGCTATCATGCCTAAGGCAGGACTAGAACTCCCAGTCTCCTGGGGATTGGCCCCCAAATCCCTCAGTTATCTGTTATGCTTGCAATGGAACTAGAATTTACAGACACCTGGTGTCTAGTCTGGTGCTTTAATCTGGAATATGGATTTTTTTTCATACAGTGTTAGTTTATAGAATAGGGTAAGGATTAATAGACTCTGGAAATGTCCAGAGCACTCTAATATTGGAACATGTCCTGCACTCTGCAGAATAATATTGCCCAATCGTATAAGACAACCTTTATGGTGAGATCACACTGAACACATCTGGAGGAGACCAGGCTGGAAAAAGTGACATTGATTTTTACCAAAGCATGAAAAGGAATAGATATTTTGAACGCTTGTGGAAGTGCATTCATAAATGTATCAATATGTTAATTTACTCATTAACATATTAGTACTAAACCAGCATATTACTACAAGTGGCACAGTAGATTAATGCTATACCAATCCTAATTACATTATGCCTTAGTATATTGTATAAATCCAGTTAATGTTTAATTCTTTTCTTTTAAAGCCTCACTTTAATTGAGTTATCCTGGGGTCTATGAATGGGGGCTTGTAAGTAAGGAACCTCTCTGCCTTTACAATCCGTGTATTCATACAACAGACTCAACACATCTTCACCAATTGAAATAGCACTTTGTGCATGTTGTTGTTCAGTCACTATTATTATTATTATTATTATTATTATTATTATTATTATTATTATTTTATTAGACTTGTATGCCGCCCTTCTCCCGAAGGACTCAGGGCGGCGAACATATTAAAAGAAGGATATATACAATAAAAAGATATTAGAATAAAGACAAGTCTAAATTACAAGAAACAGCTAAAAACAATTAAAATTGCAACAATAAACAATACTATTAAAACTACCCGCCCCCGTGGTCAATCCAGGCTGGCCTGCTGAAACAGCCAAGTCATGCCAAGGCCTCAATGACCCCATGTCCCCCCCCCGTTCTTCACTAACTCCCAAAGTTTGTCCAAATTCATCTTCATTGCATAGATGACACCATCTAACCATCTCACCCTCTGCTGTCCCTTTCTCCTTTCATCTTTCCTAACATCAGGGTTCCTTCCAAGGAGTCCTCTCTTCTCATCTGATGGCCAAACTATTTGAGCTTCAGCTTCAGTAACTGTCCTTCCAGTCCTTCCTGATTTCCTTTAGGGTTGACTAATTGGATCTCCTTCTCCCTCTTCCTCTCCCCCCCTCCTTCTTCTTCCATATCCATCATCAGACATTGGTGATCATGTTGGGGATCCTATTTTTATCAACAGCCACATGAAAAAGGGCTGCTGAGTTTTATCCAAACCAGTCCCTTAGATTTTGAAGTCACAATGAACTTCTTCTGCCCGGACCTTCACTTGGATTAAGTGAAGTATGCCATATTTTTCTGGGTCTCACATCACATCTCCAAAATATTCTAACTTTCCCTTTTTTATGGTTTTGATCATTTCCCTTGGATCTCCTTGGGACTCTCAAATGACTTAGTTTTAAGGAAAGCCTGGGTTATGTTAACTGTGGATAAGCCTAGAGCTGAACTTGGTCAATGTTGGCCTAAATCCTTTATAGAGCCTTGGTGATGCAGGCTGTTAAACACCTAGCACTTAGCTCCAGCTGCCTGCAATTAGTGCAGGCTCAAATCCCACCAGGCTCAAGGTTGACTCAGCCTTCCATCCTCCCGGGGTAGGTAAATTGAGGACCCAAGATTGTTGAGGGCAATAAGCTGACTTTGTAAAAATGCCACTTGGGGGGGGGGGGTCAAAAAGCCCTAGTAATAAGCAGGCATATACAATAGAATGAAGGCTATTGCTGAGCACATTGGGTTGTGCTCCAAAGATTGTAAGCCGCCCTGAGTCTCCGGAGAAGGGCGGCATATAAATGCGAATTTTAAAAAAAAGTGCTGATTGGGGAGAAACCTTTCTTACTCCTTTCTTGGTGTCTTTAGGTCCTGATTTCTAGCCATTTACAGGTATTTTCTTTTTTAAAGAAAGCTGGGTGGGTTGAGGGGTTAGAAAAGGTAGCTAATTTAATTCACACAGCACACCTGCTAGCAATTAAACACCCCTACCTTAATATAAATTGCTACCAACAGGAGCTTTTAGGTTTTAAAATGGTGACCTAGATGCACAAGAGTTCGTTACCCCATTGCTGATCTCCAGAGTCATCCGGTACTTTGTAAAACATTATTTAATTTGCTAACTGTGCCACTTCATTTCAAGAGTTCTGATATCTGCCAGGCAGAGAAGACACTTCATAAAACAATGAAGCCTTATGATGATTGCTTGTGCTGGGGGGGTCACAAGGGGGAAGAATGTCTTTTTAAGCTTTATCATTTCTTCATTTCCCCCCTCTCTCTTTTTTTAAAGATTTCCAAATGGATAGCTTCAGCAGTTGTGAAAAGCTGCAGATGAACAGCCTAGAAAAATAAAGGATTGTGATGTTTTGGTAGGTTTTTATCACTATTTCTCTTGATCGAGAGGAAAGGTGGGGGGGAAATGAAAACCATACAGTCCAGTGATTTTAGGCTCCAACTGTAATTTTCCTAGGAGAAAATATGCTAGTATGTCACATCCTTGAACATTTCAGAGTAGGGGAAAATATGTACCTTTAATTGAATCTCCATATTTTATTCATGCAGGATCACTCTGTGGAATTGCACTTCTGGAATCGACTATAACAGATTGGTTCACGCTCACAGTACCAAACCACAGTTTACAAATCACAGCGGCTAACTTCACGCACAACCACAAATAAACCACACTGGACTTGAATGTGAGCTCTTAATTCAATTCTATTTCATTTAAAAGTCAAAGATAAAATGAATGCAGCTGGGTTTTGGCTTAGATGTGGAAATAGAACTCTTGAAGTTTACACAAATCACCATTTATGGTGTGCTGTGCTGTGTAAACCCAGCCTGCCAAGGTTTATTCAGTTAATTATGGTTAAGTAAACTATGGCTTATTGTGTGAACTTGGATACCCCTGACAATTGCAAGCGTTGTGTTCACTTGCAACTCCTTTGGATTCGGCTGAAGCCATTCACTCCCAGGCCAAAAGGAGATAATGTCAGCCCATCAGTATTATCAACTCCAGAAATTGACAAGACAGCTTAAACGGCCACTTGTTCTTTTCTCTCCTCTGAATGTTGATGTAATGCTTTCCACGATAAATCAGCTGGAAGGAATTGACATACAAAAACAATGTAAAAGAAATAATGAGTTAGAAAGAGCACAGACATGTACAAATATTTCTACTTCACCTCTGTTTGAGCCTGGATGAAGATCTTATGTGCAAGAGAGAGAAGGACAGCACCCTCTCTGTTGGTAAAGGTGACTGCAGCATGTTACATTTTGTGGGGAAGATTAAGGGTGTGCCTCACCAGGTGGCAGCCCCTGGGAAATGTCTCTTTGCTTCAAAGTTATAAACCAGGGGTCCCCAAACTTGGCAACTTTTTCTCCAGCCAGCTGGAGAATTCTGGGAGTTAAAGTCCACAAGTCTTAAAGTTGCCAAGTTTGGAGACCTAGATGTCTCCACAAAATCTCCATGAATTGAGTTTGACTTATGCTCTCAAAAAGATAGGGATATTTAACTTTGTTGAGATTTTAAATGCTAAGCAATAAAATAAGAAACCTATTTGATTTACATCCTCAAATCAGTTCTATTCTCCCCACGTCTGCTTCAAAGATGATGGAGATACCATCAGTGGTATCATCAGTGAAGAAAAACTGAAAGCTCAGCTAGTTTTCCCTCATGAAATGGAAAGAGTGTGGCTCACTTCTTTGGGATCTTAATATGATCCAGTTCTGCAGGCAGTGGAAGGATGGGATCATTCTTCTGAAGTTCCTGCTCTAAGACAGGAGGATTTGAATGACTCTGGAATAGTGTTGGTTCCCATACATCAATATTAACCCCATTTTCCAGGTGTCCCTTTTGGGTAGCTGGAGGCTCTTTAAGATAAGGGGAAGCAATCATGAGCTCCATAAAGCCTGAGTTTATTGATTGTGTCTGTGATGCAGCACTAAGTGGATTCCTCTTCCTCTTAACCAAGAGGAAACCATGTATAGCCTGGAAGCTTGGTGTCTTCCTTGGCTCTGAATTCTAATTTTCTCCATCATGGAGGAGTTTTTAAGCTTCTATGTATATAAAAATGATTGTTTGTGTATGTTCCAGCATAACTCTGGAATGCCTCGAGTAACTTCAACCAAACTTGATACACAAATGAGTTACCCTCTGGAAACAAACACTGTGGGGGTAAGACACCCCTAACATCCACAGGGTGTGTGTGTGCGTGCCTTAAAATGGCTTCTACTGTACAGCACACTGGACATGCCATGGTAATGGCTTCACAGTATTCCACAAGGGGGCTCCCTCTCAGCCCTCCAAGGAAATGTCAGGTGATTGGCCAAGTGCAATCAAAAAAATGAATCACCAGCGTAAACAAGAAACTCCCAAGGAGAGGAATAGAAGACTTGCAATGATGCACGAGCGACAGTACAACAGCGTGAGTCCCGACTACAGGATTTTCCTGTCTAATACAGGATTGGGATTAATAAATACCTGGGAAACGCTGGATTATCGGCTACTCTTCCTTATATTACTTGGTCTTGGTGCTGATAGTAGTTTTAAGAAGCAAGCTCTTCCTCACAAAACCATATATCTTCCACCTAAATATCTCCCTTTTAATTTAGGAGGCACTTAAAACAAGGAGCAACTGCTTCTCTTTTACAGTCTCCTAGAGACCTGGTTTATAAGTGATGCAAGTCACTAAGCAAATATTTTCAAAGGTAAGCTCTAAAATAAGAACTGTGTTTATACCTGAACTGTTCTCCAAGGAGTTCAAGATGATCTCCATAAATTCCATGCAAGCTGCCCAGCGAGGTGGCTTCCCCTTTCACTGCTGGAGAAACCGTCATGCATCTCCTCTCTGGAGATAAACTATGTCCCGCAAACAGACAATTGTGTCAAATGTGAGGGGTCCTTGCTGCTCTCTGAGCTTGGTTCTTTTCTTGCAGACATTTCATGACCCCAACTGGGTAACATCACTAGTGTTAGCGATGACTAGCAGTGGTGATGTTAACTAGTTTGGGTCATGAAATGTCTTCAGGAAAACAACCTAAACTTCTAGAGGGCCAAGGACCCCTCATTTCAACCCAAACTACAAATATTCTCCTTTATTGAGCCAAACTTGTTGTTAGTTGCAAAGTCATGTCCGACCCATCACAACCCCCTGAACAATGTTCCTCCAGGCCTCCCTGTCTTCTACCTTCCCCTGGAGCCCATTTAAGCTCATGCCTACTGCTTCAGGGACTCCATCCAGCCACCTCATTCTCTGCTGTCCCCTTCTTCTTCTTTTGCCCTCAATCGTTCCCACTCTTCTCCAGTGAGTCCTTCCTTCTCATTAGGTGGCCAAAGTATTTGAGTTTCATTTTCAGGATCTGGCCTTCTAAAGAGCAGTGAGGGTTGATCTCCTTCAAGAGCCTTGGTGGTGCAGGCTGTTAAATGCCTAGCACTTAAGTTCCAGCTGCCTGCAATTACTGCAGGCTCGAATCCCACCAGGCTCAAGGTTGACTCAGCCTTCCATCCTCTCGGGGTAGGTAAACTGAGGACCCAAGATTGTTGGGGGCAATAAGCTGACTTTGTAAAAATGCTGCTTAGTAATAAGCAGGCATATACAATGGAATGAAGGCTTTTGCTGAGCACATTGGGTTGTATCCCAAAAATTGTAAGCCGCCCTGAGTCTTCGGAGAAGGGTGGCATTTAAATGTAATTAAAATAAAATAAATAAAAATAAATCTCCTCTAGGACCAACCGGTTTGATCGCCCTGCAGTCCAAGGGACTGAGCCAAACTAGAAAACCACTAAGGTTCCTTCCAGCCCATTCATTCTATTCATTCTAAACATTTTTTGTTTGTTGTGGTATCCCTATATATCTAACAGTCCATGGCTATAGAAATGTTACTACATAATTTCATTTTTTGGAGGTGGGGTGGGGGAGATACTCATTTTTATGAGATTAGGTAACCTGTGTTCCTCCACCTGAGGAGAAGAAATACAGCTCCCAGCATCCTTCAGCATTACCCATCCTAATTGGGGTTGCTGGGAACGGCAGTTCCCCAACTTCTGGAAGGATACCACTTTCCATTTTGGATGTAGAACAGTGGTTCCCAATCTTTTTGGCACCAAGGACCAATTTGGTGGAAAACAATTTTTCCATGGATTGATGTGTGTGTGTGTGTGTGATTTAGCACCCTATCTAGATCCTGCATATGCACAGATAAAGTTTCACTCACTTGGGTGGCTCGGTTCCTAAGAGGCAGAGACTGGTCCCGGTACCACTGCTCACTGCCAGGGTTTAGGGATCCCTGATTTAGAGGAAGGATTTCTACAACCCTGTCCCTTGGACCAAGTAGTCCAGTTTTGTCTGGTAACACCCAAAGTTGCCCGAAGACTCCAATAGGCCCAGTTCACCTTAACTATAGTGGGGTCCGTTCTTTCTAGTGCCATGGTGGCACAGTAGTTAGAGTGCAGTATTGCAGGCTAACTCACTGCTCGCTGCTAGCAGTTCGATTCTGACCGTCTCAAGGTTGACTCAGCCTACCATCCTTCCAAGGTCGGTTAAAATGAGGACTCGGATTGTTGGGGGCAAGAGGCTGACTCTGTAAACTGCTTAGAGAGGGCTGTAAAGCATTGTGAAGCAGTATATAAGTCTGCTATTTCCTTCCTTCCTTCCCTCCCTCCCTCCCTCCCTCCCTCCCTCCCTCCCTCCTTCCTTCCTTCCTTCCTTCCTTCCTTCCTTCCTTCCTTTCTCAGTGGTTAGAATGCAGTATTGCAGGCTAACTCTGCTCAGAGCCAGGAGTTTGATCCTGACCAGCTAAAGACTGACTCAGCCTTTCATCCTTCTAAAATAGGTAAAATGAGGACCCAGATTGTTTGGGGACAATATGCTGTCTCTGTAAGCCACTTAGAGAGGCCTATAAAGCACTATATAAGCGGTATATAAGTCTCAGTGTTGTTGCCATTCTGAACTGCTCCTCTACTCTGAAGAAAACAAAGGTCTACATGCTCTTTGATTGCTTCATTCAATTTAGCACACATCTCTCGCCAGAAATTGCTCCATTTCCTTTCCATTCCTGCCTCCCTCTTTTTGGTTCTGCAGTACATATACATAAATCAAACTGTCACCACTTGTCTTGCCCCTGACAGCTGTAATTGCTGCAGGATTTAAAAATATCTGCAGACAATAAGCACAATAAACATACACGGGTTCCAAAAAGAAAAAAAACCCACCCTGAAAAAAGAGATCAAGAGGCCTTTAAAATGTACAGACACTCCACAAGGAATTTTATGATTAAATTCAGCTGTGAAACAAAAACCATGACAGGGAATGTCGAGTACTTGTAGAAAAACCTTTGGTAGAGTACAGGCCAGAGGTTCTGACCAGTTCTGGAGAACCAGTAGTGGAAATTTTGAGTAGTTTGGAGAACCAGCAAATACCACCTCTGACTGGTCCCACCCCCTTCTAGTCTCTGCCTCCTGAGTCCTAGCTGATTGGCTGGGTCTTCTTTGGTTACCCTGCACAGAAGAACAGAGCTGGGAAGCAGGTTAGTGGGATGGGGAGGGAATGGGGATTTTACAATATCCTTCCCCTGCCACACCGACCAAGCCACACCCACCCAGCCATGCCCACAGAACCGGTAGTAAAAAAAATTTTTTGAATCCCACCACTGCTACAGGTGGATCACAAATGACCTGGTACATGTTCCAATTTTTTTTAAAAAATGTTCATTTTCTTCAATGCATCCTCTTTGCTCCAGTGCCTCTCCGTTATAAAATGTAGCTTTGGTGCTTTGAGCTCTTAGACAAAGGAAAAATGAAATCTATTCTTTCCATTTTTTACTGATATTGGTCAGGTAGCCTGAACTAAGTCATGGGGTATAACTGCACTTTGTTGTAAAAATTCAGCCCATGTGGGCTAGTTTATAGCTCAGTAAGTTCCCAGAAGATCCAAATAAGTTGAGTAACTTATAGTTCATCTATCTATGGGCAAACATAATTTTCTTACATCTGTACAAGCCGGCTGTGTGCTGCCTTGATTAAGTGTCTCTTCTGATGTTGGACACCACAAATGTCTACCGTGATTCAGAACTTTCTACTACAAATTCAGAACATTCCACTCAAGAAATATCTACATATGTACATATACCTATCTGTATAAAGGCAGGTAGTCCTTGAATTTCAACAGTTCATTTCAGTTCAATTCAAAGTTCAGAGCTACAAAGGAGTGGTGTGGCCTAGAGGTGGAGTTCCCACCTCACAATCAGAAGGCTGTGAGTTCAATCCTAGGTAGAGGCAGATTTTTTTCCCCTCTGGGCGCACTGAGAATATATCTGCTGAACAGAACTCCGCATTGGTGACAAGAAGGGCATCCGGCCATTAAAACACTCTGCTAGCTCCATTCAGTTGCCCAGATTCCACCCCGCAAGGGATTATGGGGTCGTTAAATGAAGATGTTTTAGTGACTGTGTTACAACAGCACTGAAAAAAAGTGACTTATTGTTCTGACCCAACCTGGTTCCAAGAGAGCAAACACAAGACAAAGGCAGCAGCCCCCATCTTTTAAAGTTTAATCTATGAATTCTGTTTCTTCACAGATAAAAGGCTGCTTCCAACTAATTAGCTCCAACAAGAAAGAGCCTTGCCAAGTTTTTGCAAGGCTGCCAAAAAACAACAGATAAGAAATAGTTTACAACACAAGAGTCTTCAAATACCAACTTAAGATACTGCAATGTCCACAAGGCTGAGTTTCAAAACGTTTTTGCTTCCTGCAAAGAACATTCGCTTCACAGCTGGCTTTTATCTTCTTGAAGAAGGGGCCATTACCTGCAGCCTTACTCCCAAGTCACCCGTGCTGCTGCAACTGCTGTTTCCTACAAGCAGCCCTGCATGCATGTGCACTTGGCACAGGCTCCTTGGGAACTTTCTCATCGCTGCTGCCAGCCCCCACAATCTCTGAAGGCAGCAGTCCACTCCCTAATGGTCCTGGCCCCTCATCTGAGTCCTCGCTCTCCTCAGCCATCCACACCTGCTGCCAGCTAACCACAACACTTATAATCGTTTTCACACTTATGACCACTGCAGCATCCCCATGTTTGCATGATCAAAATGGGCATGCTTGGCAACTGGCTCATATTTGTGACGGTTGCAGTGTCCCGGCATCACCTTTTGTGACTTTCTTATGAGCAAAGTCAATGAGGAAGCTGGGTTCACTTAACCACCTAGTTACTAACTTAATAACTGCAGAGATTCACTTAACAACGGTGGCAAAAAAAGGTCATAAAAGGGGGCAAAACTCAACAGATGTTTCACTTAGCAACAGAAAAGTTTGGCTCAATTGTCGTATGTCGAGGACTACTACCTGTATATGGGTATGTGGGTGTGATCTTAAAGATAACCAGATGAGAATGCAAAGGTTACTAAAAACACAAAATAACTCAAAAGACAACATTTTGCATTTGTTTCCAGCATTACTATTGCTGCCACAACATTGTCTGCTGCACTTATTAATATGACTTGGAAAAAAATGCATGGTTATTAAAAAAAATAAAGCTGAGGAAGCATTAATATTCTTTAGCACAAAAATCAACAGAAATGTGTGTGGGGTGAGAAGCAGCCCTCAAGGTCTCCAGATCTTAGAGGACTAATATACCTTGCTTGTGTCTGTGTGTGGAGTCCTTGGTACTCTCTGAGCTTTTGAATCCATTAATTTTAATACAGTAGGGCAGTTATTGTAATTTTAACTAAATTGCGGTTCAATATTAATAACAATGTCTTCATTGGAGATTAACAGAGTCTCGCTGAGAGCACTGCAGTTCTCCCCAACAAAATATTCTTCCAATTTAGTCTCGGCATGGACAAAACAAGCGGTTGAGTTTAGAAGGAAAAGGAAATTGGAAATATAACTAGGTTGACGTAATTCCTGGGTTCACATTAGAGGTGGTATTCAGCAGGTTCTGACCAGCTCTGGAGAACCGGTAGCGGAAATTTTGAGGACTTCGGACAACCGGCAAATCCCACCTCTGACTGGCCCCGCCAGCCCCATCTATTCTCTGCCTCCCAAGTCCCAGCTGATTGGCTGGGTCTTCTTTTGTTGCCCTGCATAGGAGAACGGAGCTGAAAAGCAGGTTAGTGGGGTGGGGAGGGAATGGGATTTTGCAGTAACCTTCCACCAGGAGTGGGGAGGGAATGGGGATTTTGAAGTATTCTTCCCAGCCATGCCCATCAAGCCACGCCCACAGAACCAGTAGTAAAAAATGTTGAATCCCACCAACTGGTTCACATGTTAAACCCAAGCTAAACTAGCCACTTTTATACTGTAGTACATTGTGAATGAATCCAGAGTGGTGTCTTCTTAGCCTATTCTTGGATGGAAGAGACAACCTAAATTTCTGGATGTCAGAGAATGAGTGAGAATGTCAAGTCTTTAGTCACTACCTTGAAACATCTTCAGGATACTGTATCTCTTTAGTTTATTTGTGTTGGGAAACTGCAGTTAGGCTGGAAGGAGGGGGTCAAGCGAGGGTGTAGCTTGGAGTCATTGCACAGCTTCAGGTGGCATAAGGTTAACCTCCTCATAAGAACCACGAACCCTTATCTGATTGTTTTCAAGGGAAGCCAAGCAATCTGGTGAGAGTCTTATAACATATTCACATGTGGCTCTGGTTGCTTGTGTCTGAAAATGTGGCTTCCCATTGTTTCCAAAGCTATCTTTGCACATTTTTGCCAGGTTCACTCAATAGAAACCACTTATTTATTTATATGACTGGCACTAGTGATGTTACCTAGTTTGGGTAATGAAACGTCTGCAAGAAAACAACCGAGCTCAGAGAGCACAAAGGACACTCCTCCATCACCATTTCAACTCTGACCTCCAAATATTCTCCTTTATTAGAAACCACTTACAAGGGTTCATTCAAGCCAACATGCTAATCAAGTCACTTATAGACTTAAGGTTAGGGGCTCCATCCACAGAATATGATGAGCCCGTTTCATTATTTCATAGATTGACATCATGTAAAAGCAGAAAATGATTTATACCTGGAACCAGGGGAAGCAGGTGCTATGGATACTGCCACTGGGCCTAATGAGCCACACCACCAAGTTTTATACAAATGCATTTAATCACACATGTGACAACCATATCTTAGTCTCAAAAGTTGTGTGAACCTATTCAATGAAGAAGAATTTGCAGTGCAAATCCTCCTGAAAAAATAGAATTTGTCTGTCTATCGATCTATCAATCTATTCTTTCATCTATCTCCCTTTCTCTCCCTCTCATCTATCTATCTGTCTGTCTGTCTGTCTGTCTGTCTGTCTATCTATCTATCTACCATGTTTCCCCGAAAATAAGACCTACCCCAAAAGTAAGACCTAGCACTATTTTCTAAACCTGCCCTAATATAAGACCTACCCCGAAAATAAGACCTAGTGTAAATCTCCAGTTCCAGGAAGACTTTTCAGGGAGCAACCGTGCACCCGTGAAACACCCCCCCTACACACTCACACCCACTATTTGGCACCATAAATATATAAGACCTACCCCAAAAATAAGACCTAGTGTGTTTTTGGGAGCCAAAAAAAAATATAAGACAGTGTCTTATTTTCGGGGAAACATGGTATCTATCTATCTATCTATCTATCTATCTATCTATCTATCTATCTATCTATCATCTATCTAATCCTTCATCTATCTCCCTTTCTCTTCCTCCTTCTCTCCCTCCCTCTCATCCATCCATCCAATCACCTGTCTGTCTGTCTGTCTGTCTGTCTGTCTGTCTATCTATCTATCTATCTATCTATCTATCTATCTATCTATCTGTCTATACCAAATTTATATGCCACCCATCTTACTCTGCAAAGCGACTCTAGATGGCATATAAAAGCTTTTATCTTTTGCATATCTGTCTTCAGATTAAGACAACAATCTTGCAAATGAAATAAAATGAAATGAGTGGGTAAAAGAAAAAGGGAGAACTAAAAATAAAATTAAAAAAAAAACCAGGTAAGAAGAGGGAAAGAGATATTCACAAGTGGCCGATAACATTTCCAGGAACTTTTGCTGAAGGAATATTTTGAGTTTCATGTTCATTTGGCATGAGGAGATCAAGAGCAGCTCATAAATGAATCACCAGGGAGGGAAGTTCTATCAAACACACACAAAAAGGGGGAGAATTGGCAGATCTCTGTGTCTGAAAAAGCCACAAAGCTTTGCTGTAGCTTCAGAGGTTGTCTTATAACAAACCATTGATCTAAGTCATGCTTAATGAGGGGAAGCTCAACAGATTTCTTCTTGGTTTTACAGAGAGTTTTTTTTCTTCAGATTTTGTTTTTTTGAATCCAGAAAATTGGGAGTGAGGTGGGTAGCAATACACTGCAAATTCCCTCTGGGAAAAGCCACAAACATTTTCAACAATCTGTAGCAATTATTTTAAAGGGAAAGGACATTGCACACGTTGCTGTATTAATGTTATGCATTAGCATTGTGCTCAGCAATTTCTTCCATTCCACCCACAAGTCTTATAGTCTTAATCTTGTTGAATTTATCATCTTGTCTTTAAAAAAAAAACTTTGCTACTGTGGGTGGGAAAGGCACTGTTGAAAAACTAAGAGGGGAAAATGTAATTTGAGAACTCAGCAAATATTTCAGCTGAACATTGACTTACTCTATATTGGTATCTACTGTCAGGTTGAGAGTCAACTTCTAGTCTAGCCCTGCTGATCTACACATGTAGTCCCCGACTTACAACAGCTCATTTAGTGACTGTTTGAGGATACAACAGCCCTGGAAAAAAGTAACTGTTTTTCACACTTACGACTGTTGCAACTTCCTCATTCCTTGATCAGTTGTACATTACATTTTTCAGTGCCGTTTTAATTTTGAACACTCACTAAACAAATGTCGTAAGTCAAGGTCTACCTGTAAGTGAAGGCTTAACACATAATTCAGCACCTAGGATAGCTCCTCTCTAAAATACTGAGCGTATTCTAGTTCTGAAGGCTATCAAAGAGAAATGTCCATCTCTTTGGCCCCTCCTCTCTCTTGCACTTCTTCATCCTTCTGCCCACAGATAAACCAGGTTATTCTAATGCCCGAGAGGGGGAACAAAATGGGGCTTGTTCACTCAACCACCCACCTCAAACACTCTCTAGAATCTTACTTCAATAGGAATAATGGAGTGGTGTTTTCTACTTCAGGCTAACTTAGGGGTGAAGGAAAGTTTGCATGAGGCACCAAGCCTTCTCCTTGAAGAGAAGGGAATAACTGAGAAGCTCAACATCATTTATTTATCTGTTTATTCCATTTGTATGGCTGGCCATCTCATCTAAGTGACTCTGAGCACTTTGCAACAGGTTGAAAACAATAAAAAGCAAGTGCCTATGGAGAATTTCAGTTCTCCGGGTCGTGGTTGTCCCAAAGGTGCTTTTTTTCAAGAGGCAACTGGACTTTCTGGTTTATCTTTGAAGATGTTTCACTTCTCATCAAAGAAGCTTCTTCAGAGCTGAAGACGCCCCTTTGGGACAATAAAAAGCAACTTTAAAACCAATATACAAACAGATAAAAACTACCTATGATTAATTTAAAAATATGTAAAATCATGATCAACAGCATAATTTATTCTGCACCAGTTCAGTAGAGCTGCTGAAAGAGCTGCCCACCATTGTCAGAAACTAGGCATGATGGCAGATCCATGTCTTCTGAGTCTTATTTGTAATAATTTATTCATTAAAATATTTACAAGGCAGCCCAACTCCGTCAGAGTGACTTCAGGCAGCTTGCAGAACAAAAATCCTCAATATAAAACCCAATAATCCCTCAAGTCCCTGGTGAGAACAATCAAACCACTAGATGAACCTCTTTGATACAGGGCACCTATAGTGTTCCCTGCTCCCCTGCTCTACCTGTGGGGCAGGTAGATGTAAACTGAAGGTTGAGGTTCCAACTGATGAACCCAACACAGTAAGCACTATTGATTTGATCTCTTAATGTAAAACTTTATTGAGTACATCATCATTTGGCACAGAATGAAAGCCAAACCAGCTCTAGCTAATTCCTGTGCAATTCAATATAACTTAAGTATAGAATCTTCCCTCCCTCCAATTAGTGCAAGTCACATTGTCCAATTAAGTGTTGTAATATTGTTCTGAGAAGATATCTGGAAAGTCTGGTGTATACCTGCTGAAGTGACCTTGGTTCCACAGGCTGAGTGCTTGATGGTTACAATCCACGTTCTGATTCCCCCTCCCCTCCCTCCCCCATAGTTTGTTGGCTAGCTGAGAAGCAGTAAAAGTGAGACCAGCTTAAGTATGCTCTGAATCTTGACACCAAGAAGATGGTCCTTCAAATAAATTGGCCCCAAGCCAGGTAGGGTTTTCAAAGTGACAACCAGCACTTTGAATTGGACCTAGAGGCAAATCAACAACCGATACAGCTCTGGCAAAAGAAGTGAAAATATAGACTTGCACAAAACAAATCAGGCTGCTGCATTTTCAACCAACTGAACCTTCCTGATATCTTTCAAGGATCACCCCATGTAAAGCCTGTTGCAGTAATCAAGACAGGACTATTTGACCAAAAGCTGAGAAGGTCAATTATCTATCTTAAGTCCAGGGGAAAACAATGTTCCACTGGGCAGGTGTCATGCCCCTGTCGGAGTCTGAAGCCGAGAAGGAAAATGAACAGCTGACAGGGAGTGGGAGTGTGGCTCCACTGGCTGTGAAGGAAACTGGGGAAGGGCAAAGTCTGGCTGGGCTGAGCAGGGGAGAGGTAGAACAAGGGAGATGGAGTTCAGTGGAAGACCCAGGCCCACCCCCTCTTCATCCTAGGGCACGCAGGGAGGAATGGAGAAGAGAGCAATGTGGGTTGCATGGTTTATGGGGGAGGAAAGGGCCCTGATTTCCTTCATTAGGCACACCTGGGAAGAGAGTTTAAAAGAGATGCAAGCTGAGTGTGGCATCTGCTGGGAGCAAGCATGAGTTTATCTTGTGTTGACTTTAGATATCTGTATTCCTGGCATCCTCCCAACTGTGTTGAGTTATTGCTGTGCCTTCAAGTCTGGAATTCTTGCTCCTGCCCTGCAGGACTAATTACCTCATTTTGCCTTGATTGGACTTATAGTTACAGTTTTTGTTGACCATGTTTTGGATTTGATTCTCTGCAGTCAAAGGCTGTTCCTGGGAGAGTTTTTCTCCAGCCAGAAGGTAACCAGGACATTGGGGGCAAAGTTGGAGCTAATAAAGGGACTCCTACTGGTTATCTGACTGTGTTGCCTTTGTGCCACACCCTGAATCATCACAGGAGGTGCCATTGCAAAAAAGGCTCTTTTCCTGGGTCTTACCTGGTGACATTGTTTAGTAGATAGGACCTATACCATGTTTATTCTGTCTGTTTGATGGGACAGGTGTCACATAACCATATCAACCACGTAAGATCAGCTAAGCAGCTCCTATTTCAACTATCTATTATTATTCTCCTAACAATAGGACCTTCCTTGCCTTCTGTTCTTCAATCTGCTTGATCTACTCATTTATCAGGAAAAAAGGGAACACTATTTTGGAGCAGTGATACAGAGTCTACTCAGGCAGCCTTGGAATTTCCTCCTTTAAAAAAAAGCAAATTCTTGTTACATTCAAAACCGATTTCCTGTGCAACTAGCTTTCTTTTTCTTTTTTAACTGGAATGCTGCTCGTGTTTCTGGCCAAAACTGGGGTAGTCCTCATCCTTGGAGTTGTGCCATCCATTTAACCCGCCTTACTTCCCACATATGTTCACTGAGCCCAAGACTGTGCATTTGCAGCAAACTGAGTTGGAGAATTCGTGGGAGGACATTTTTTTTGTATTTGTTTTAAATATTACTTTGTGTAAACATAAACACAGGCTTTTTGCTAACCGAAAATAGAGCATTGTTTTAAAGTTTCAGGCTGCTGTGTGGCAGAATGGCTTTGTACTCCTTTAAAAAAAAACAACATTTAAAAATGGGATTTTCCCATCGACACCAGCATACCATTATGCTGTGCTTTAGGAAATGCCTTATTTTTATCCCAGCCTTCCAAACACACCTGACTTGTCCACCTACACGTCTCCAACCTTTGCAAATCACATTTCTGCTTCTTATTTTAAGCCAGAGGGGTGCCTTTAATTGCTATCCTGCTCTTTTTAAAATATACTTTGCAAAGCAAGACAATTAGCATGCATTCAGGGGTGCAGCTACACATGGAGTTTAATCTTTAAATATTCATCCATAGATTTTTTTTTCCAAAGGAAAAACTATAAACACTTGGGTGGCTCAAATGTCCCAAGTCATGTTCCATAGGGGAAGTTATTAAACAGGATTGATCTTTGCTGTCCTTGGTACAAATCAATATAGCTCTTTAAAAAATGGAAAAGAAGGCTGCTGCATGGGTTCTGAAGAGCCTTTGTTATGTTCACACTTTGAAAATTGAAACTCATTCTCTGCACCGTTCCTATTGCCGTCTGTCTTGCCACCCCATCTATATTTGATCGAAATAAGGATCCCTGATGGTGTCAGGTTACAAACAAAAACCGCTCCATCCGTCACTCAAAAGCACTTTGTATGCATATTGCATTAACTTAACACTTTCATAAGACAATCCAGAATGAATTCTAATAAGCGTACATTTTGATGTAGGGGGAAAAAAGATAAAAGTGACAAATAACCTCATCCAGAGCCAGCCACAGCATTCAGAGAAAATGACAAGTGTTTGGTTCCAATTTGAAATAGAAGTATTTCATATTTTTAGGTAGATCTGCTTTATTTGGTATCATCAAAGATCAGTCAGGAAGCACAACCTACTCCAGAACTAGGCTTTGATTAATTCATCAGATATCACAGAAATCGTGATTTGTTTCAACTGTGGTTTACTGAATGACCTACTGTGGCTGGATTCACACAGGTTCGAGTTAGCCATCACAGTTAGCCATATCTTAACTCAAGAATGGATGACTATTGGCCTTTTATGACCTGTGAACTTCAACTCCCAGAATCCCTGAACCAGCCATATTTATATATTGGCTCAGGAATTATGGGAGTTGAAGTCCACAAGTTGTAAAGGGGGCATAGTTGCCCACTCCTGTCTTAAACAAACTGACCCCTGTGGTTTATTTAAGGTGTGGTTTGCAACTCCATATATTGAGTATATCCAAGCAGCTGTCATTTACTCAACAAGTAATGGCATGCTAAGCCATGAATTTTGGTTTATAAACCGTATGCTAAGCCAAACCAAACAAATAATGTCTTAGCACAATGTGTGCATCTAACCATTCATTAGAAATGTGAGGAAGTTTTTCCTGGCTTTTAACAGTTCAAGCTACCTGAACTGAGAAGGAAGTCTACACAAACTAATGTTTCTCTGGGTAGGGGTGGCATAGTTAGAATCAGAAGAGAGCTGGAAGGGACCTTGGAGGTCATCTAGTCCGGCCCCCTGCTCAAGCAGGAGATCCTATACCATTTCAGACAAGTGACTGTCCAGCCTCTTCTTAAAAATCTTCAGTGATGAAGCACCCACAATGGCTGAAGGCTAGCCGTTCAGTAATCCCACCAAGTTTCAGTATTTAAAGATAGAATGTTTTTTTAACAGAATGATTCAACTTAATTTTCAGCTGGAAATATTTTTTTTTACATGACCTACAACATAACAACTTTCTGTCACCAAATCTCTGCCCATTGACTGACACGGTTACTAGAAATGACAACTGGATAATTGCAAAGTGAGAAGAAAGGTAATTCTGTTAAAATAAATTTCCCATTGCACTGAATACAGGAACACCTTATAAGAGTACAACTCACTTTGATTCATGTCTTACCAAGGCTCTGTATACTTGAGACCATCCTACTTGTGAAAGGATGTTGGCAAAACAAAAACAAAAAAACATTAGCATTTATGCAATGGGGTTCACACATTGCACAAAGCCATGATTTATCGCATAGAGTAGCTTGTAATTCAGGAGTGGGGAATTAGATCTCTTTTATGACCTGTGAACTTCAGCTCCCAGAATTCTTGAGCCAGCATGGCTGGCTCAGGAATTCTGGGAGTTGAAGTCCACAAGTCATAAAAGGGCTGTAATTCTGACCTCTGCTGTAATTGGTTGGGTTCACACCAGTGGTGGGATTCAATTTTTTTTACTACTGGTTATGTGGGCGTGGTTTGGTGGGCGTGGCAGGGAAGGATACTGTAAAATCTCCAGTCAGAGGTGCTGTTTGCCGGTTCTCCCAACTACTCAAAATTTCCGCTACCGGTTCTCCAGAACTGGTCAGAACCTGCTGAATACCGCCTCTGGTTCACAAAGTGTACTACCCATTCACCCTAGTTTCCAACCTCCACTCATTTGGTTCATCAACAAAGAACAATCTGGACAACTAGATTATGTGAAGGAGAACTTTGCATCCATGTCTGTGTGGGCATACTATACATGCATTACTCAAAATTGATTGTTTTGTCAGCATGGAAAAATCAGGAAGCTAAAACGCCATTTGATATTTCAAACCGACATGCTGAACAATAACGTACCATCATTAGAGAACAATGGTTGACTGGATTCAGCCCAAGATATTTCTTCATATCACCTGTCAAGATATTTAGATGTTCATCTTTTAAGATGAAGAATGATTCTATTTCAGAGGACAAGGGGTTTAGCCACAAATCCATGCTTAAGTAACTACAATAAGATCCACCGCTCTATTAACAAACTTATTTTTGATTTGATTGCCATTCCGGCTGACCCTCACAACTCTCCATATCGAAGAATAATATTAATAAAAACAGTGCTGTTAAATGAGATGCTTGGCTTGAATCTGAAAATTTTGAGAAATGATCTCATAAATTATATTCCCAGGGTACCATCCATCCTCAAATATTTACAGGCGAGGTTGCCTCTGAATTCTGGGAACTGAGCATAATTGCATGGAAATTGACAAGGCACAAATGCCAAGAATTCTGTTAACCTTTAATATCTTGAGGGAAAAAAAAAACCTCTCCCCTTATAATTATCTCTTTCCTTTGTCTTAAATGTTACTGATGAATATTTAGTGAGAAAAGCAAATAATAAAAAAAATATCCCTCCAAGATGCCTAAAACTTACACCTTTGGAGCACAAATCCTCCATCTTCATTATGAAGCCATTCATTTCAACATTAAAAAAATAAATAAAGGTGAAAACTCAACAGATGGCATTGCCAGCAACACCTACTAAGCCTGTTTATCTGGCCATATGTCTGGGGAAGAATATGTGCTGGGAAAGAGGATGCAATTCAATGCTGCATAGGGAACAACCGTGGCTCAGTTAGATGGCATACAATGCATCTGTTGAAGTTGTGTCCAAGATTTGTGGAAAGGGGGGAAAAAACCAGTCTCATGAATGCTTTAGATCAGGGGTGTCAAACTCAAGGCCCATGGGTCAGATCTGGCCTGCGATATAGTTGGATCTGATCCACGGGCCATCCTGGAAAATGTAAAGGGCTGGCCCATGTTGCTTCAGTCTGGTCTATGGCCAATGCAAAGAGGAAACATGCCAGCAGTTTAGGGAGTGGTGTCAAGCTGACCATACCCAGCTAACTCGCCATTCCCAGTGAGTGGCATCAAGCTGGCCATGCCCACCCAATGAGTTACATCCAACCAGTTGGCCATGCCCCCTCCCCCAGGTCAACCACAGACCTGATATGGCCCTCAATTCCGTATCTTCTTTATCTTTCATCTTTAATGTCAACCTATCCATTTCTGCACAATGTAGTTTTTTTTTAAATTACGTTTTCTTCTATGGGTGGCTCCTCGTTTTTCCAGTGCTATGCATTATACAATTCTTGCTGCTGTCAAGACATGTAGTATTAAATATATATTACTTTTATCATATTTTCCTGGTACTATGCCTAACAGAAATATTTCTGGCTCATAAACTACGTGTTGCTTTAACTTTTTTTTCTAAAAAAATGTATGTATTTTGGTCCAGTATCTTTTTTGCCTTTACACATGTCCATCACATATGATAATATGTGCCCAATAATTTAAAATATATATATAATGATTAAGCAGACATATTTTGCTGAGCCAAAATCAAACAATGTTCAGCTTGTTTTAGCATAAAGTATAAATCCATCCATAGGTTGGCAGAACTGTCTAAGTTGGAAGCTTTATCTTAGACAAGTTCATTGTAGATGCCTGAAACTGGAGCTGAATGACTTGCAAGGAGCCTGTTGATCAAATGTCATGCAAATATATAATTGCAACGTTTGCACAATGACATATTTGCATGTGTGTTACCATTTCATTGAGATTTGTTACATAAATCATGGGTCCAGATGTCAGCTTATGATTTTGCCCCTGCAAACTGTCATTTTTGGCAGAGCAGGAAAGGAAAAGGATTGTATACATGAGAGGTAATCAAATTAAATATACAAAATTAAAATAGTCTATCGCTTGTCTTTCCTTCTCTGCTTTATTTAGCAGCCCTCCAGTTAATCACACAAAGGCTTTGCAAACTCCTGCTCCAAATCCAATTTCGATACGAGTGCAATAAATGCTTAGGAATTAAACCAATGGTGATGAAACTAACTGGTTCCTAGGGATGCTTGAACGTATTTTCAAACCCTGTTGATCCAGGGTTTTGTTAATCTTATTGATGAACAATTCACAAGGCTTGGATTTATCTCATGCCTTAAGCCGTAAACCATGGCTAACAAGCCACAATATCTGAGACTACATCATACATCAAGAGCTGTGGTGGTGCATTAGTTAGAATGCAGTACTGCAGGCTACTTCTGCTGACTTCTGCAGTTCAGCAGTTCGATTCTCACTGCTCAACATTGACTTGGCCTTCCATCCTTCTGAGGTCAGTAAAATGAGAACCCAGATTGTTGAGGGCAAGAAGCTGACTCTATGAAGTGCTTAGTGAGGACTGTAAAACATTGTGAAGCGGTATATAAGCCTAAGTGCTATTGTGAAGTGGGAAGGAAGGAAGGAAGGAAGGAAGGAAGGAAGGAAGGAAGGAAGGAAGGAAGGAAGGAAGGAAGGAAGGAAGGAAAGGCCATGGTGATGCAGTGGTTAGAATGAAATATTGCAGGCTAATTCAGTTCATTGCCAGCAGTTTGATTCTCACCAGCTCAAGATTGACTCAACCTTCCATCCTTCTGAGGTCAGTAAAATGAGGACCCAGATTGTTGGGGGCAATAGGCTGACTCTGTAAACTGCTTAGAGAGGGCTGGAAAGCACTGTGAAGCGGTATATAAATGTAACTGTTATTGCTATTGCTATGCAGTATCCTTAATCCAAACAATATTGCTCACTGCAAGGTGTGATCCCAACCAATCTCTGCAAATCACAGAGTCAAAATGAGGCATAAGAAAGCCTGAAGCTGTTTTAAATATTAGCAAGTTTGAGACACTTTACATTCATTTTTATCTCTATTCTTTTCCTGCTTCCCCCCCCCTCCTCCTCTCCTCTCCGCTCTCACAAATGCTCCAGTTTTCAACTTTTCCCACTTACAACCCTCCTCGACCTTCTTCTGGTTTGGCAACAGGGTTGTCCTCCTGATTGCAAACCAAGACGGATGGAAAAGGAACGATTCTGCCCGGAATCTCATTAATATTTGTCACCACATTGGCATTTCCCCTCGTAATGAGAAAAAATGTCTTCAGAGACTGAGCGGGCTTTTCGGAGCCCTGCCTGTTGCTGAAATGACATGGAAAGCTCAACATCTCATCCCTCAGAAGTCGAAAAGATTTTGTTGACATATTTCTGGTTGCAGAAAAGAAGGAAGCTTGTTCCATATTGAAAGCAGGTGGGTGGCTCCAAGCTTCTACTCTGTCCAAAATCCTCTGGAACATTATATGATAGATAGATAGATAGATAGATAGATAGATAGATAGATGATAGATAGATAGATAGATAGATAGATAGATAGATGTAAAGGTTCCCCTTGCACATATGTGCTAATTGTTTCCAGCTCTAGAGGGTGCCAGTGCTCATCTCCATTACAAAGCCGAAGAGCCAGCACTGTCCGAAGACGTCTCTGTGGTCATGTAGCCGGCATGACTAAATGCCGAAGGCACACAGAACGCTGTTACCTTCCCACCAAAGTGGTCCCTATTGTTCTATTTGCATTTTTACATGCTTTCGAACTGCTAGGTTGGCAGAAGCTGGGACAAGTAACAAGAGCTCACTCCATTATGTGGCACTAGGGATTCGAACTGCCAAACTGCCAACCTTTCTGATCGACAAGCTCAGCATCTTAGCCACTGAGCCACTGCATCTTAGCCACTGAGCCACTGCATCCCTGTTGATAGATAGATAGATATAGATGATAGATAGATAGATAGATGATAGATAGATAGATAGATAGATAGATAGATAGATAGATAGATAGATAGATAGATAGATAGATAGATAGATAGATAGATAGATAGACAGACAGACAGACAGACAGACAGACAGACAGACAGACAGACAGACAGACAGAAAGATACATGATGGATAAAGGATGGAGAGAGTGAGAGTGAGAAAGAGAGAGAGATGATGGATGATAAATAGATAGATGATACATAGCTAGATATATGAGAGGGGGAGAAACACACAACACACACACAAACACACACACTTACAGAAAGATAGCATCCAAAATAAATGAGAGGTAGACCATTTTCTTTTTAACAATCTCATTTGATAGATTACTGCTTCCATATTCCTTATTAAGTG
Organism: Naja naja; assembly: GCA_009733165.1. NCBI lineage: Eukaryota > Metazoa > Chordata > Lepidosauria > Squamata > Elapidae > Naja > Naja naja. Next base: position 24,130,816 of record CM019156.1, on the reverse strand, counting down.
CACTTTAATAATGACGTCTCCTGATTGCAATCACACTAATAATTCCATGTCAGAAGCACCAAAGTGCTTCCATGGTGAAAGATTTTCTAGTGACAACTTGCCCTGGAGGCAAGGGGGCACTTTTCATGTCCCTGTGAAGTTGCCCACTGAAGTGGTACCCAATTATCTGCTCATGGTCTCCCACGTTCTAAATGCTGGGTTGGCAGGAGCTGGAATGCGCGACGGGAACTCACCCTGCCCCACGGAAGCAATGGGTCTCGAACACGAGCCTGCCAACCATCAGTCCAGCATTCTAACCTCATCAGCCACCGTGCTCCTTCCTGACTGTGATGGCTTACAAGTTTTGTCACAGCATCTCAGTTTCAGGTACACGATAGTTAGAACTTGGGAAGGAGCCCTGATGTGGAAGTCAGATTCATGTTTTAGATATATGATGGTCCACATCATCTCCAATGAAAGGGAGCAGGGCTTTGAGAAGAGACCTTTGCTGTGTAAAAAAACAGGGTGGACAACCTGTGCTAGTGCCTTTCTGCTAGTCCTTGGCCTGATTTCAATGGCAATCTGAATTATATTTGGACACAAATGGCCTTTTCAAATTTCCCATCTGCTTTATAGGCAGAGAAATTGCAGGGAAGGCTTATCCAAATCTCTAGAGAAAACAGAAGGGCAGAACTCCATCTTAGCTGTGAAAATAGTACCTAAAAACCCTCAAGGGACGAATTTCTTCCTAATATTTTTTTTCCTTGAGATTGAATGGGAGCTAGGGAGCCTGCTATCTGGTGAAAATAGGGCATTTTGATAGTAACACATGACCTCCCTGGCATTCATTCGATCCCAAGGGGAAAATATTCTTCCCTTGAGGGATTTTAAGTACTGTTTTCATGGCTAAGGTGGAGCTAGATTAGTCTAGATCAGCCATTCTCTATCTTGGCAACTTTAACGATGTGTCGACTTCAACTCCCAGAATTCCCCAAAGCTGGCTGGGGATTTCTGGGAGTTGAAGCAGGGGTGGGATTCTACCAGTTCGCACCTATTCACTAGAACCGGTTGTTAACATTCTAAGCAGTCCAGAGAACCGGTTGTTAGAAGAAATTACTGGTCTAATCCTGTAAGGAAGGCAAGAAGGAAACATTCTGGTATTGCTTACAGAAACTGCCTGGCCGTTAACCCTTATGACATTCTTGGGAGGACTAGACTTCCTGTCTCAGGAACGTCTCTGGAGCTTTTTCCCCTCCTTTGCTGGTACTTTGCTTGTGTGAAGTGACCATTCAAAGTTACAATAGCACTGAAAAAAGTGACTTATGACCATTTTTCACACTTATGACTGTTGCAGCATCCCCACAGCCATGAGAGGCCAGGCGGGGAGATGTGTGCCTCGATGATATTGAGTTGGCCACACCCAGCCAGTAACATGACCACCAAGCCACGCCCACCAACTAAGCCACACCCACAGAACCGGTTGTTAAAAAATTTGAATCCCACCCCTGAGTTGAAGTCCGTGTTGTGTCCTACTGGCAGCTAGTGGAGCTAGCAGCAGACAGTGAGGAGGTTGGGGAGGAACATGCGCCAGCCCTGGTGGCTGAGGAAGGCTTGGATGAGGGCTCTGGGTCAGAGGCAGAGATGGGACCAGGGCAGTCTGGCAATTATCAGCTGTCTTCTGAGTCGGACAGCAGTGAGTTGGGGGAGCAGCTGCAGCTGGTTCCCAGCCTGCGCATGCACAGAGCTGTCAAAAGAAAAAAAGAATTACAAACTAAGGGTCGGCCTGGGAGTAAGGGCACAGGTGGATGGTGAATGGCCCCTCCCATAGGGATTAAGAGAGGAGCAAAAGGGGAGGGTGTTTTGTAGGAAACAATTTGTTCATTGCAGCAGTGTGAAGGTCTGTCTGTGCATCTCAGAGACTCTGTGATGAGTCCTTCCTTGTCAACACTACATTTGGAAATATTTACTTGGCAGCTCTCCAAGCTAGATAAGGTCTGTGTTCCTAATTAGACCCTTGAAAGACTGTTTGCCAGGCCCTTGGCTGAAGGTGAATGCAAGAAATTCACCTTCGTTTAATAAAAGGGGTTTTGCCGGGACAAAAAGTCTGCTTAGTGCTTTTTGGGGAAGCCTCAGTCAGAACAGTCTCCACACATTGTTAAAGTTGCCAAGGTCGAAAAACATTGGTCCAGATTATCACAATGTACTTCTACGTGCATTTGAAGACGACTAGGTACTGAAGCTTTTGCAAAATGCGGCGTTAGTGGGTCAGTCCAAGAATGCAAAATCAAAATGTCAAAGGTAAACATGCAAGCCAGTCTATTTGAATAGATAATTTGCTCTTTCCTCCCATAATTGATTTAAAAAAAAATGCCCTCAAGTATTTTTTTTCCCCATTTTGAAAGATCTTCCAACTTTTCTAAAGTTGTACAAGTAGTCCTCAACTTACAACAATTCATTCAGTGACTGTTCAAAAGTTACAAAAAATGACTTACAATAGTTTTCCACACCTACAACTGTTGCAACATCCCCAGGGTCACGTGATCAAAATTCAGTCACTTGGCAACTGACTCATACTTATGACGGTTGCAGTGATCCCCTTTTGTGACCTTCTGACAAGCAAAGTCAACAGGGAAGCCAGATTCACTTAACAACCGTGTTACTAACTGAGCAACTGCAGTGATTCACTTAACAACTGTGGCTAGAAAGGTCATAAAATGGAGCAAAACTCATCTAGCAACTGCCTTGTTTAGCAACTGGAATTTTGGGCTCAATGGTAAGTCGAGAACTACCGATATCAGAAAGCCAGTGGAAACCAAAGTTATCCCATCCTTGCTCTTTGTAAAGATAATTTATTTCCCGAGACATTTTATCTCCCTTTAAAAGTGTGTTACTGCATTCTTTACATCACAATAAAGTGCAATAAAAACTATTTCCTTCCATTGTAGTAAATGTAGCTAGTCTTCCCCTTTACTAATGCATTTGTCTAAACCAAAGTCCTCGCTTCCCAAGAACTCGGGTGATGACAATACCTTCAAAAAAGGCCCAATCATAGTAATATCCAACTTCAATCCAGACGACACAACAGCAGCTCCCACAAAGGCCTAAATTGGTCAGGCCAAAGGGATGAGCAATGCTTCATCGAGGCACAATGGAATCAACAAATCTTTGCAATCATAAGAGAAAAGGTGAATTGAAATGGGGCAACCTGAGTGCCACTGAAAAAAGAGAGGATTGTCTCTGAAAGAAGACCTTTTCTGTCAAATTGCATCACGTTAGTTGAACAGTCAATAGGTTTTTTTGTACTTGGAGAATGATAAGCAAAAACAGAAAAAGCGTTTGGATCAAGATCAGGCTTCCTCAACAATTGCGCTCTAAGATTAAAGCCAGAGTTGGTAGAGAGAGAATGTTATTCTGGATCCACCGTGCTCAGACAAATTATCGGGGTTTTGAAATTCCAACATAATGCTGTACGTTACTGAAATCTGGTCTACAATTTCCCGTTTCTTTGTGCAGCGAAAAAGACTCATTCTCAAAGCATAATTCAATTTTTTTTTTAATTACATTTATATGCTGCCCTTCTCCGAAGACTCAGGGCGGCTTACAATTTTTGGAGCACAACCCAATGCGCTCAGCAATAGCCTTCATTCCATTGTATATGCCTGCTTATTACTAAGCGGCATTTTTACAAGGTCAGCTAATTGCCCCCAAAATCTTGGGTCCTCAATTTACCTACCCCGAGAGGATGGAAGGCTGAGTCAACCTTGAGCCTGGTGGGATTCGAGCCTACAGCAGTTGTAGGCAGCTGGATCTTAAGAGCAGGCATTTAACAGCCTGAGCCACCAAAGCTCATTTGATAGAATGATATTTATTTATTTATTTATTTATTTATTTATTTATTTATTTATTTATTCGACTTATATGCCACCCCCACTCCAAAAGGACTCGAGGCGGCTCACAACTAAAATACAACAATAAATTAATTAATTAAAAGAATATTAAACAAATTAAGCCGAATTAAAATTTAAAAACCCCTAGTTAAAATAACCCCAACCCAAGAGAATCAGCACAGCCCAGATTGTAAAAAGAGCCAAGTTTTCAAATTTTTCACGACAGCAGGAAAAGGGTAGAACCAGTTAATCCTTGACCTACAACCATAATTGGGATCAGAATTTGCATCACTAAACAAGATCATTGTTAAGTTGCACCCAGTTTGGTGACCCATTTTAAAAAACCTCTGTTGTTTAAGGGAATCACTGCAGTTTGTTAAGCAATTCTGGCTTCTCTCATTGACTTTGCTTTACTGGAAGATGGCTGGGAAGATCACAAATGGTGACCATGTGATCCCTGGATACCATAGCTGTCATAAATACATGTCAGTTGCCGAACACCCAAATTTTGATCATGGGGATGCTGTGGCTGTCAAGTCACTGTTTTCAGTGTGGTCCATAACTTTGAACGGTTGCTGAATGAATGATTGTAAGTTGACTTATCTGTACTAGTCTTGGTCAACATATACATTAGGACTGCAACTCTGAGAGTCCTTATCCAAAGAATAGGGCATTCTGGTAATTGTAGTCCCAATATATCTGAGGACATCCATTACAATTAATGGAATGGTGTGGTGGCCTAGAGGTGGAACTCTTGCCTCACAATCAGGAGGCTCTGAGTTCAATTCCAGGTAAAGGCAGATATTTCTCTCTCTGGGCACGATGAGAATATATCTGCTGAACAAAACTCCATATTGGTGACAGGAAGGGCATCCGGCCATTAAACACTCTGCTATCTCCATTCAGTGGTCCAGACTCCACCCCACAAGGGATTATGGGGTCGTTAAAAGATGGTGATGATCAATGCAATTAATGAGTATTACATCCCAAAGGTCCACCTTTTAAGTTGCTAAATGAAAACTTTGTTCACGTTGACCTGCTTGGATAGCATTTTTTCCAGAACAGATTAACAGAGTTGAAAGGGACCTTGTGGGTCATCTAGTCTAACCCCCTGCCCAAGCAGGAGACCCTACACCATTTCTGACAGATGGCAGTCCAGTCTCTTCTTGAAAGCCTCAAGTGATGGTGCTCCCACAACTTCCAAAGGCAACTTCTGTTCCATGGGTTGATAGTGCTCCCTGTCAGTACATTTCTCCTTATTTCCAGGCTGAATCTCTCCTTGTTCAGTTTCCATCCATTATTCCTTGTCTGGCCTTCAGGTGCTTTGGAAAATAGTTTGACCCCCTCCTTTCTGTGGCAGCCCCTCAAGTATTGGAACACTGCTATCATGTCTCCCCTGGTCCAGAAGCACCTGCCAGATGGCAAAACATGGATCAGCCACCTGCTTTCTGTTTAGAAGCAGGTGCTTAAGAAGAGCCACATCTGTGTTTCTCCAACTTGGCAACTTTAAGATGCATGGACTTCAATTCCCAGAATTCCCCAGCCAGCATTCTGGGAGTCGAAGTCCACTCATTTAAAAGTTGCCAAGCTGGGGAAAAAACAAACAAACTCTGCTCTAATTCAGTCCTGTGCCTTCATTATTTTTTGCCACTCTGTGGGAAACGCTATTAGCGTAAACCATCCCAAAATGCCCTGCCCCAAAACGCACTTGCTAATTAACCCAGTTAATTAACACCTCCGGGTTAAATAATGACTCTTCCAAGCAATCAGACTTGAGGGACCCTGGGTGAAAAAGGGGAGCTTAGAGATTCCCACAAGGTTACAACCTCCAAAGAGGGGTTTGCTGGGGAAAAAAAAAACTTTCCAACCGCATCTGCTTTCAAACAAAGGGTAGTTTTGCTCAATTCTCATTAGAAACTTTATACTAGAATTGATGGCTTCCACCTCTTGTTGAGTAGAGGTGGCTGTCTGAGACATCTGAAGGGCCACTCTGTGTGCAATGAAATGCAGTGGTGGGATTAATTCCAGTTCTGTGGGTGTGGCTTGGTGGGCTGGGCTTGGCTTGGTGGGCGTGGCTTGGTGGGCGTGGCAGGGGAAGGGCACTGCAAAATCTCCATTTCCTCCCTACCCCACTAACTTGCTTTCCTGCTCTGTTCTCCTGTGCAGGGCAACAAAGAAGACCCAGCTGATCAGCTGGGCCTCATCTCCATTACAAAGCCGAAGACCCAGCGATGTGGCCGGGATGACTAAACGCCAAAGGCACATGGAACGCTGTTACCTTCCCACCAAAGCTGGTCCCTATTTTTCTACTTGCATGTTTTCAACTGCTAGGTTGGCAGAAGCTGGGACAAGTAATGGGAGCTCACTCCGTTACATGGTGCTAAGGATTCGAACCGCTGAACTGCCGACCTTTGATCAACAAGCTCAGAGTCTTGAAAATCCAGCCTGCATCTGCCCCAAAGATTTTCTACCAAGGAACAACAAACATTAACCAGACCATGTTTTACAGCACTGTCAACGTTACGCTGAAGTCACTGCCTACAAATATCCAGGCTTGCTAATAGCAGGATCCGAGGTGGAATTTTGATTTCAGCTCTATTTATCCCTGTTATTTATCCATTTCTTCTGTCTCCCAGTCAACATTTTTCACTCTAGGGATTTCAAACAGCCCCAAAACTGGCCTAACCTCTTTATGGCAGGTCAAAGGAGGTGGACTGGCCAAGCGACCGATTTTCCAGCCCCACTTCGGGTTTCAGGAAATGCATGTCAGCTGTCACTCGGCTTGTCTCTGACCCTGAGCAAAGCAAGGAGAATGTTAAAAGGCTCCTTATATATTCCTCAGAAGTGGCTGAAAGCAATTTTCCTTTCACACCTCCATCTGAATGCCAGAAAATGGCAGCAATTACAGGAACAGCAGTGACTGACACTCCACCTGTCTGTCAGGAGCAGTGTGGGCATTACAAAGGGGTCAGCTGGTTAAAAAAAGGGGGAGGCAGAAGGAGAGACCAGGTGGAAAGTTTGGAAACAGAATGGAAAAATGTTTGCATCAACTGCAGAGAGGAGAACCATGTAAAAGGGGGGAGGGTCTTCTGAAAGTCTTCTTTTGCACGAGAGGTGAAGGCTATAAGTGTTATAACTGCTGGGAGCCAGTTTGGTCTACTGGTGAAGGCATCAGGGTAGAAACCAGGAGACGGTGAGTTCTAGTCCTGCCTCAGACATGAAAGCTGGCTGGGTGGTTTTGGGCCAATGACAAGGAGATGGGGAGTTCTTGTCTCACCACCTGGGTGAGCTTTGGGCCAATCACCAGGAGACTGTGAGTTCTAGTCCTCCCTTAGGCATGAAAGCCAACTGTGTGATTTTGGACCAATCACCAACAGAAGGTGAGTTCTAGTCCTGCCTTAGGCCAACTGTGAACCAATCACCAGGAGAAGGTGAGTTCTAGTCCTGCCTTAGGCATGAAAGCCAGCTGGGTGGCTTTGGGCCAATAACTTGGAGGTCCATGCTAGTCTCACCATAGGAATAAAAGCCAATTGGGTGACTTTGGGCCAATCACTGGGACACTTTGAGTTCTAGTCCTGCCTTAGACTTGAAAGCTGGCTGGGTGACTTTGGGCCAATCACCAGAAGACTGTGAGTTCTACCCCGTCTTAGCATGAAAGCTGGCTAGATGACCTTGAGCCGGTCACTCTCAACCTGACAGGGTTGTTGCAGTGGGGAAAATAGGAAGAGGAAGAAGAAGATATGTTCACCACCTTGAATTATTTCTCCAATTTTGGTGGAAATGAATGGTTCCGAAATGTGAAAAATCAATAAACTTCTGCTTTGACCATTTTGATTTATCTGAAAACATGAAATGATGGGCTGCAGAGGTTCTCTGAGGTTGCTGGTTTTTTTTCCATTTGCAGACATTTCATTGTCTGCCCAGGTGATTATGTGTCATTTGATGTTCTTAAATGTTAAACTCCTTCCTGAGTTCTTTGTCTTTCTTGGGTTTGGCTTCTCTTATCTTCTTGGCAATTTCTGCCATTTGCTCCAACAGTGTGTGTTTCCCTGTGTTTTGGTCTTGGATGGTCTAATTTCACAGTCATCCTTAATAACTTCTTGGATTTCCTCCCACCATCCTTCTGGTTCTCTATCAATGAAGTTCAGGACTTCAAAGCAATTCCTGATGTTCTTCTTGAAAAAGACAGGTGCACGCTCAAGATTCATGTTGGACACTGGTTGCCTTTGTTCTTCAGTTTAGCTTGATTTCATATTTGCATGACCAGTTTGTGAACTATTTCGTAGTCAACTCCAGCTGTTATAATTGGTCTCTTCCATCTCCTGGTACCAATAATATAGTGAAATTGATTTTTGAATACCCAGCTAAGGAACATCTTCAGTGCATCGATCTTGAAAATAATTTTGTTGAGTTAGTTGTGCAATATAGAGTTGTTTGCCTTACAGCCAGGCACATGATTGAATGGACTGTGTGGTTGAGTGTCATTGTTTTTGGTGTGACTGACATGCCATTACCTGGTTCTTATTATGCTGACGTGGTCTCTTGCTTTTCTGGGGTTTGATTAATAGTTGTGTGTTAAGGCAGGTATGTGTGTGTTGTGACTTGTGCTATTTGGACTTCTGCTTCATTGCTGGTATCGTACATCTTAGGACGTCAAAGGCAGATACCAAACTGTCACCATACGTTATTAGTATGTTATTATGTAATACCTAATATTAACAGATATTATTATAGAAAATATTCAATATTACCAGGAGCATTTAACAAAAGACATGAAAAACAAAACACACACTGTGCATAAAAATGTCCTTTTGTTCACTTAAAAATAAGCCAAGGGTATGTCAGGGAAGAAAACATAATCATAAATTTAATGCAGTGAGAACTGATGGTTTAAATAGTGTGTGCTAAAAAAAACAAAAGACATGGGATCCAAAACAAATGGGTGTTGAATGAACATGGACTAAATTTAAAATAATAATAATAATAATTGTCCTTTATGAGATGGTTGGGTGATGTAGAGATAATGAATTATAACTGATTGAAAAAATATATGAAAGGAGAGTGAATGGATCTAAAGCAGAGGTGGTATTCAGCAGGTTCTGACCAGTTCTGGAGAACCGGTAGTGGAAATTTTGAATAGTTTGGAAAACTGGCAAATACCACCTTTGACTGGAGATTTTACAGTATCTTTCCCCTGCCACGCCAACCAAGCCACGCCCACAGAACCAGTAGTAAAAAAAATTGAATCCCACCATTGATCTAAAGGAAAATGGAGAAAGTCTGAGGAAGCCAATATGAGTTGAATAAGGCATTGACAAAGACTGAAGTTTAAAGTAGACAATGTTGGGTATAATGCACCATGTGGATATAGTGAAAACCTAGAGAGTTTGAACAGATTGAAAATGAAATGTGAATACTTGCTATTGTGTAATAGTGGATTAAGTTGGCATAAATTAGTTTTTTTAAATGTTTCTTTTTCTATTTCTCATTTCATATCTTTAATTCGTGTGGCTTTCTATTCTTTACATCCTTCCTGTGGCTTGAAAACTGTTGCTTAGTATGAAAGGGGTAGATATGTATGTCAACTTTGCAGAGAATTTACCAGGGACACATACTTTCTGCTCTTAGCAACTCATTCCAGAAATATCAACAGAAACAGAAGCTCCAGTTATGAATTTTAAACTTAGAAATACTCTATGATACATTGCAAGTTATGCTGTTAGTATATCCCCATCGCGTATTTGAAATGTAAATACCTCAAATGCTTTCCCTACCAGGATTCATTCTCAGAATAAAGATATGTTTCAGAATGCTTATGAAGAATTACTGTCTTCATGCAATTTTCTGGGAGGTAAACCAAGACACATACTATACATCCCTGGGATGCTCAGAATTTCAATGTTGAGATGAATCAAATTCATGTGAAGTATTAGCGCTGTTTTATAAGACCTTAGTAAGACCACACCTGGAATACTGCTGTCTCCAGTTTTGGTCACCACATTACAAAAAGCATGTTGAGGCTTTGGAAAAAAGATGCAGAGAAGTCAAACTAAGATGATTAAAAGCCTAGAGAATAAAACATATGGAGAAGGGTTGCAGGATTTGAGTGAGGCTAGTCTAAAGAAAAGAAAAATTAGGGGAGATATAATTGCAATATTTCAGTATTTGAGGGGCTGCCACAAAGAAGAGGGGGACAATTTATTTTCCAAAGCACCAGAAGGCAAGACAAGAAACAATGGATGGAAACTGATCAAGTAGAGAAGCAACCTGGAATTGAGGAGAAACTGCCTAACAGTGAGGACAATTAACCAGCGGAACAGCTTTGCCTTCAGAAATTGTGGGTCCTTCATCAATGGAGATTTTTAAGAAGAGACTGGACAGTCACTTGTCCAAAATGGTATAGATTCTCCTGTTTGAACAGGTGGGAAAGGACTAGAAGACCTTCAAGGTCCCTTCCAGGTCTATTCTGAATTGAATTCATTTGCAAAAGATGTGTTCCTGCAATATGTTTGGAGATGGCCTGCAATGTACACATCCACACACACAATATTTCTCCTTTGATTCATCTGCCTGTATCTGCAACTGATTACTGCCTTGGTGGTGCAGGCTGTTAAACACCTAGCACTTAGCTCCAGCTGCCTGCAATTAGTGCAGGCTTGAATCCCACCAGGCTCAAGGTTGACTCAGCCTTCCATCCTCCGGGTAGGTAAATTGAGGACCCAAGATTGTTGGGGGCAATAAGCTGACTTTGTAAAAATGCCGCTTAAAAAGCCCTAGAAATAAGCAGGCATATACAATAGAATGAAGGCTATTCCTGAGCACATTGGGTTGTGCTCCAAAATTGTAAGCCGCCCTGAGTCTCTGGAGAAGGGCGGCATATAAATGTGAATAAAACAAACAAACAAACAAACAATATTGGTCCATGAAGCATGCTTGGGATCTTGTGTGATTACCTGATTACAATAAATATAACAGGAACTCACAAATATGCATGGATTCATGGATGGGCATAATTTTAAGCAATATCTGAAGAAAAACTCAGCACCTTGCAGCTTTTTTGAAAGGAAGGGAGACAACAACAGAGTTAATTAAGCAAAAATTCAGATTTAGGGGAAGGGTCCTGCCATAATTAAAGCCAGTATAGGAAAAAGGAGATGTCACAATTGCATGATACTATTTGCAAATAATAACAAGAATAAATATCCTTGCACATAGAAGCAAGGGATCAGTCCAAACAATCATTCATGCTTAACATACTGTAATGTAGAGGATTACAGTTTGTAGATTCACCTGGGCTCTAGAGCAGGGGTGTCAAAATCAAGGCCCAGATCCCGGATCCAGCCCGTGAGATGCTTAGATCCGGCCCACAGGGCTGCCCTGGAAATAGTGAAGGACTGACCCGCGGTGGTTCTGCCAGCGAAAATGGAGCTTGTGAGGGCCACAGGCACCCCAATATGAGTGATGTTGAGCTGGCCACACCCACCCTGGCCACCCCACCCACCCCCAAGATCAAATACAACCGTGATGAGGGTCTCAATGAAATTGAGTTTGACACCCCTGCTCTAGAGTAATCCATTCCCTAGAACAGAGAATATAATAGAGTTGGAAGGAATCTTGGTGGTTTTCTAGTCCAACTCCCTGCTCAAGGCAGGAGACTCTATACCAAGGGTCTTCAAACTTGGCAACTTTAAGACTTGTGGACTTCAACTCCCAGAATTCCTGAGCTAACATGACTGTAGGAGGAATTCTGGGAGTTGAAGTCCACAAGTCTTAAAGCTGTCAAGTTTGAAGATGCTTGCTCTATACCATTCTGGACAAATGGCTGTCCAGTCTCTTCTTGAAAACTTTCAGTGATGGACCAGCCACAACTTCTGGAGGCGAGTCATTCCACCGTTTAATTGTTCCATCAGAAAATGTCTCCTTCATTGGATCTCTTCTTAATGATCTTCCACCCATTACTCCTTGTCCTGTCCTCAAGTATTTTGGAGGATAGGTTGACTCCTCTTCTCTGTGACAGCCCTTCAGGTCCTGGAAGGCTGCTATTATGTCATCCCTGGTCTTTCTCTTTGTTAGATTAAACCAGTGGTGGGATTCAGCCAGTTTGCACCAGTTCGGGAGAACCGGTTGTTAACTTTCTGTGCAGTTTGGTGAACTGGTTGTTGAAAGAAATCATTAGGGCAGAGAACTGGTTGTTAAATTATTTGAATCTCACCACTGGATTAGACATACCTAATCCCAGCCGTTCCTCATACATTTCGGTCTCCAGACCCCTTGTATCATCTTTGTGAGATGATTTCAGATACTGGTTTGTCATGTCAGTGGGATCCAGGCTTAAAACTGGCCTGGAAACCTTGAGGTTTCTTAGCAAGTTGCATGGTTGAGGAAAGGAACTTAAACTCATCTTTTTCTACTTGAATTAGACTGTCACTGTTCCTTGCCAGCATGCAAGCTTGCCAACTTTCATGAACCCTCTCTGCTGTCACTGGCACACAGCTAGCAAATGGAGCAATCCAAAAGTTCTCCCCGGTGTGCCTTAATTGAAGTCAATGGACTTACACCAGGGAGGACTTCAGTCCAAGAACTTGGACTGGAGACCATAGCGAATCCAGCTGGCAAGACAGATGCCATGCAAACAGCAACACAGCTTCAGAGTTCAGGAAAGAGCTCTAGGGCAGAAGTTTAACTTTTTTTTGCAAATGCCAAGGCAAAGCTAGAAAATGGGGCACAATTTTTGAGGCAGATTAATGCTAGTAACCTCCACATTATTTTTCCTTGAAAATGCATTCAATATATTGAGTGAATAATTCCACTTAAATTGCAATTAGACTTATACAGGCCTTGTTGGAAAGATCTTGTACACTCCCTTGATTTTAAAACAATTAATTCACTGATTTGGAACTGAAGGAGAAAAAAGACAACAGAATTTTGAAACAGGTGGTGCTTTGAGGGTATTTAATTAAGGTAGCTGGGACATCATTTATCATTGGGGAAATCACCTTAAGCATCAAATTAACGTATCAAGGGGAGAAGCCCGATAAATATCACGTTACAGTGATTACTCCAGATTGATATTGGCTGTAGAACGGATGGATATTGTACAAGTTTCCATTACTGAAAACACTACCATGAAATCCAATTTCAACTCAACTGGGAGAGATCAAACTTCAGGAACGTGTAGAAAAACATGATGTACTTGTTTTGGACTGCAAACACCCACAATCCATTTCTAGTGGCCCTCTTAGATGGTGGTCTTAGGATGTGAAGTCCAACTCTTGGAGGACAGCAGATGAGATTGTATCAGATTGTTGAACATGGATTTTGCACACATATTTACTGAATCTTTTTAAAAATATTTTTAAGTGAACATTTGCGTGTTACTTAAAAACAAAATACAGCGCCATCCCAAAGCAGGGTGATATAAATGTATGGATAAACACACAGAGAAGTGCAGAGGGTTGGTTAGAAGCTGACTGACCCATCCTAATAGTTGATGACAATTATGGGGCAGTTATATATTTTTCTCAAATAACTTTGACTTCCAAAACAAGCAAGAATCATTTGCAACAGAATACCTTAAACTTCCAGACTTGAAATTTTGGGCTTAGACAACTTAGAACTACACCGCCTTCGATCCAACCTAAGCATAGTACATAATCCATTGCAATGTCCTACCCATCAATGACTACTTCAGCTTCAACCACAACAATTCATGAGCACACAATAGATTCAAACTCAAGGTAAACTGCACCAAACTTGATTGCAGGAAATACGACTTCAGCAACAAAGTGGTCAATGTCTGGAATACGCTACCTGACTCTGTGGTTTCTTCCCCAAATCCCAAAAACTTTAACCTTAGACTGTCTACTGTTCAATTCACTCCATTCCTAAGAGATTGTAAGGGGCATGCATAAGCGCACCAATGTGTCTACTGTCCCTGTCCTAATGTTCCCTTTTATTCATATCCATTTTATGTTTTAATAATCATGTTTATACTTATATTTGTTATCTAATACATGCTCCACAAACAAACAAGCAAATAAAAATAAAATAAAATAAAACTAATTACCACCCCATTGTATAGAACACAGTGCAATAGAATACTCAAGTTGTAGATGCTTACTGATGAGGGAAGGGGGCGCTATCATGCAGCATTTAAAGATGTTGAGCTTGTCAGCTGGAAAGCTGACAGTCAGGGTTTGAGTCCTCAGCTCCTGTCCACTTAGCAGTTCAAAAACATGCAAATGGGAGTAGATCAATAGGTACCACTTTGGTGGGAAGATAACAGCTTTTTGAGTGTCTCATCATATAGTCATGCTGGCCACATGACCACAGAAGCATCTTCGGACAATGCTGGATTCCTTGGCAGAGATGAGCAGCACCTCCTAGAGCTGGACACAACTGGACAGGGAAAACTTTTTTATCTTTTATTGATGAGACAATGGAGTGGGGTAGTTCTGTGGATAAGCAACCGTTAAAATATATATTGTATCTGGTGCAGCCCTGTTCTGCCCTGACTATTCCTACCTATTAAACATTGACTTACATGTTGATAAAATGAATGATTTGGCCTTGATAGAGAAGATTAGGTATCCAGGGAGACAAATTCTCATGGACTATATACAACATTCATCTAATCATTTTGTAATCCAATCAAATCTCATTGCAGGCCGTTCCTTTGCTTGCAGCAGCACCCACTAATCCAATGAGAGGCCACCCCGTTGCACTTTAACAACATTTCCTGCAAGGTGACCCATGAGTGTGCTGCTCCAGTCAAGAATTCCAGCCCTCCTCACCTCACCATTATCCTCCTTTAATCTGACAAGGAAGTTTATTTGTTATGCTCAAATCAAGCCGCGTCTTAGGATGCACTTGAATAGCACCCCAGCAACTTAGCAGAATATTTATGAGTAGAGGGCTGCCAGGAGTGTGACTATCTGGGATTTAATTATAGGAAAACACTGCTATGAGCTCATTGTTATCCTTGTGAATGGTAACCATTTCAAAGTTGTGCATTGCAGGCCCTTAAGACAAAGTTGGGAGGTTGGTTGGATTGCTTCAAAAAAAAAAAGGGAAGGCGTTCCAGACGGTCATACCTGAGCTGTTGTGTCCTCTGCTTCAGATATCCTCACTGATGGTCTGTTACTGGTTGTTATTTAGCACAATGTTGTTATTTACAGTGGAATTTATTCCCAGGGAGTGTCCACTTCACCTGCTGTTTGTACAGGTAGTCCTTAACTTAAGGGCCTTGGTGGTGCAGGCTGTTAATAGCCTAGCACTTAGCTCCAGCTGCCTGTAATTAGTTCAGGCTCGAATCCCACCAGGCTCAAGGTTGACTCAGCCTTCCATCCTCTCGGGGTAGGTAAAGTGAGGACCCAAGATTGTTGGGGGCAATAAGCTGACTTTGTAAAAAATGCCGCTTAGTAATAAGCAGGCATATACAATGGAATGAAGGCTGTTGCTGAGCGCATTGGGTTGTATCCCAAAAAATGTAAGCCGCCCTGAGTCTCCGGAGAAGGCGGATATAAATATGAATTTAAAAAAAAAAAACTATGATCACATATGAATCCTGTTGCTAAGTGAGACTGTTGTTACGTGAGCTTTGCCCTATTTTAAGAAGTTTCTTGCCACAGTTGTTAAGTGAGGTACTGCAGTTGTTAAGTTAGTAACATGGTTGTTAAGTGAATCTGGTTTCCCCATTGACTTTGCTTGTCAGAAGGTCACAAAAGGGGATCACATGACTCCCCAGGACACTGCAACCATCATAAATATGAGTAAGTTGCTCCTTCCTTCCGTCCTTCCTCCTTCCTTCCCCTCCCTCCCTTCTTTACTTCCTCCCTTCTTCCCTCCATTCCTTCCTTCCTCCTTCCTTCCCTCCCTTCCCTTCTCTCTCTTCCTCCTTCTCCCCTCCATTCCTTCCTTCCTCTTTTCTCCCTCCTTCCCTTCTTCCTTTCTCCATTCCTTCCTCCTCCTTCTCTTTTCTCCTTCCTCCTTCTTCCTTCATCTTTCTCTCATCTCCTCCTCCCAATCCTCCCTCCTCCTCCCCCCTCCATCCATCCGTCCCTTCTTTCATTCCTTCCTTCCCACTGTCCCTTAGCTACAGTTATATTGCTGTTGCATTATTCTTGCCCATTACATGTCCTTCTAAAAGACAAGGCTTTCCTGCTGGGTATAATTAGCAAAGCACAGGTTGCCAAACTGAATCAAACAAGTTACTCGTGTGGTCCAAGATCCTGTCACCAACCATGGCCCTAGCCAACTGCTGCTTTAAAGGAACTGGCATATCCTGAGGACCTTTCTGAAACAAAACAGAACAACAAAAGCCCAGATCCAAACCAAAAACCTCTCTTCTCAACTACCAGTTCTTAGAGGTCAGTCTCTCTGCCCCAAGTTAGAGAATTTCTGCCTGTTCATTAATGGCCACTGGATAATGCACAGTAACATCACCATAAGCATGAAAGTCTCTTACGAAATGCTTCAGCAGGAAGATCGTTCACTGGGCCATAGCATCTGCTCTTTCCAAAAGAAACTGAGAAGATGCCTCCATTGTTCTGAAGCCACTGAAAAATTACCCTGGACATTTGACAAAGATACACTGGAGGATAAAGACCTAAGATGCTTATCCCCCCCCCCCATCTTCTGCAATGCAATGCTGGTCTTTGCATTTTTCTGTTTCAAGAAATTCAGTATTCTCCTTATATATATGAAGCCCAGGCTTCTGCTCCAATATTGATGATTCAACAAATAGACACAAAAATACTCACACACATACCCAAACAGGGCATTGTTTACAAGAGGGTTCACCCATCAAGATGGTGGTGATGATGATGATATGATGATGATGATGATGATGATGATGATGATGATGATGATACATATGATTTCCATCATACATGTTATTAACCATGGGAAGAACAAGAGCGGGAAAATAGTGAAAAGTGAATTGTGATGTCACACCGCCTAACCTGTGACTTTCTACTTATGAAAGGTTACAGACTGTGCCCTGACGCTACAATGCATAGTCTGTTATTTTGTCATTTAATTGTTACTACAGTTAGTAGCAAATGCCCATGGCCATGTAACTATAAGCCACAGTTTCCAAGTACAATGTCTGGATTACCATAACAAGCAAAATGTAGGCAGTAATATGTCTATATTTAAAATTCAGCTCTCAGGACAGTAACTTTTGTAGACAGCATCCTAAAGGGATTGAGTAAAAAGCAAAATCTGGTCTAGTAGTTAAGGCTAGAAACCAGGAGATTGTGAGTCCTGCCTTAGTCCTGAAAGCCAGCTGAGTTTCCTTGGGCCAATCACCAGGAGGTGGTGAGTTCTAGTCCCGCCTTAGTCCTGAAAGCCAGCTGAGTTTCCTTGGGCCAATCGCCAGGAGGTGGTGAGTTCTAGTCCCGCCTTAGTCCTGAAAGCCAGCTGAGTATCCTTGGGCCAATCACCAGGAGACAGTGAGTTCTAATCCCACCTTAGGCATGAAAGCCAGCTGAATGTCCTTGGACCAATCACCAAGAGACAGTGAGTTCTATTCCCGCCTTAGGCGTGAAAGCCAGCTGGTTCACCTTACAGCATCTTAGCCCACTCAACCTCACATGGTTATTGTGGGAAAATAACACGAGGAAGAAATATTAGGTATGTTCTCTAGTTTGGTCTATTTATTTTTTAAAAAAATTAAAGGCAGGATAAAAAATAAATGAAAGTGGGGAATCGATACGTTGCTCCCTGCTAACTTCAATGCTTTTTTTCTTTTTAATTCTAAAATCAAAAGCAAACACACAGGTGTGGGCAAGGCACTTTTATACACCCAAATACAGTCTTAATAAGTCTTTGACACCTCCCCGTCTGTCTCAGAGGTTGCTGAGTTGCAATTCCCAATAGCCCTACCTAGAACGGCTAAAATTGGAGGACACATCAATATGCCGTAATTGTAATTCAGCAACATCTGCAGGTCCTCAGTTTCCTGTTCCAAGTAAAAGACTGGATTATGCATGCAGGTGCAGAATAGCACATCACTGGGAGAGATTCCTTTGGCCCAAAATCCCAGGAAATGTGACAGCCAGCAAAGTTATTGCCTATGTTCCAGCTGGAGTCTGAGAGTAGAAGACTATCTTGTATATTCCTGGACATCTACCAACACTGCTGCTTACATCTGGAAAAATCAGAAGTCATGCCACATTTGGAAACTTTACAACTCAATGAAGAAATTGCAGTATGGAGGAGGTGAGACTTCACTATATAGATTAGCTAGAGGAATTAGATAGAGGAACTGGCCTGAGATAGAGGAATTGGCCTGGACGACACATGGAGAGTTATCACAGACAATGCAAATATATATACATATATTGTCCCAAACAGTGAAAATAGGGGGGGGGGTTTGTGTGTGTGAATGAATTGAGAACAATCTAAACATTCCTAAATATTCCTTGACATCTTCTGTTTTTCCCATTTAAGAATGATTCCCTACTATATTTTGTTTTACTTCACTAGATTTTTTTTTAAATCCTGCCTTTATTGATTTTTTATAAATAACTCAAGATGGAGAAATTAACTAACACTCCTTCATAGTTGTTATTTTCCCTACAACAACAACCGTGTGAGGTGGCACGGGCTTGAAAGAGAATAACTGGCTCAAAGTCACCCAGCTCGCTTTCATACTTCAGGCAAGATTAGAAGTCACAATCTCCTGGTGACTGGCCCAAAGTCACCCAATTTTCATGCCTAAAATGGGACTAGAACTCACAGTCTCCTGGTGATTGGCCCAAAGTCACTCAGTTGACTTTCATGTCTAAGGCTATAAGTCACTGTCTCCTACTGCCTTACCCATTAGACCAAAGGAAACAAATCTTACATTTCTTGAGGAAATAATGCAGAGCAGATTAACTGCTGGATGTTAAAAAGAATAATTCCAAATCTATCACATTAGCTGAGCAAGATTCATGTGAATTCCCACTTGAATCAGTGCCCTACTGACAAGCTAAATTCTGCTTTCACAACCCCAGAGTTTCATAGACACAAAACCTCTGCAACAGCCTCATCAGAGCATTAATAGTGATGCGGTAAAACAAAAATGAGTTATTAAATATTACCATCCAGAAGAGCAATAATTTATGATGTAATGATATTGGGTTATAATTTTTCCCTCATTAAATGTTTATAGGGAGACACATAGAGGATTCATAAAAGGCTGAAAGCCAGGTAATATCTGGCTTTTTTTTTACAATTGCACTGGAGTGTATCAAAATATTTTAAAAAAAACTTTGTTAAAGTTAGCCAGCCATCCTTCTGATAGAACTTGAAATACACAAACTCATACCACAGAGTATCACAATTCCAGGAATATCTACACAGAAAAAAAAACTCCCTGCTGAGTGTAATGGAACTTATTGCTGGGGTAAGGGCATAAGGGTTGTGGTTTAAAAAAGCTTAAACCTCTTCCAGGAACGAACATCCATATTTGAAATATTCAAATGCAAATCTCCAGATGCACCATCAAAAGATAGGGAGATAGACAAAATGCCAACATGTTTCCGTCCAACATCCCCAAACGCATTGGGGGTTCTTTCAAAGTGACTGAATGCATCTTTAATGGCACATCATCATCTTCTATTGCCATAAATTATCACACAAGTTACGCGCTGGATGAAGGAGCCAGCTTATTTTTAGAAGACGTGAAAAAAACCAGGTCTTGAATTCATCTTTGAACGGGAGGGAAAGAGGAGTTCCGGTGTTCGGGTTGCTAACGGCTAACTATAGACCGAGGAAGGAAGAAAACGGTAATGGCTAATCATGGTCGCAGTCACAGAGAACAAGTGTTACCAGCCATCTGGGGAGAGGCAAGCAAAAATCATGTCTGACAACTTATTTGAACTTTAGTGTTATTTCCTGGACAGTTGTTTCTTTGACATTTTCTCTTGGCATTTGAAAGAAAGGACAAAAGAGCAAAACTGATGGCGAGGGAGGGCTGGATTCCTTTTACCTGGACACAAGTCATCCAAATATCCTTTCCTTGTTTTTCTTCTTTTCAAATAATTTGCTGGCACGCTTTGGGCCAGTTTGGGCAAATGGGTAGGCATTAAAAGTTATTAAATCCTTGAAATGCACTTTAATAGCAATAGCAATAGCACTTAGACTTATATGCCACTTTATAGTGCTTCACAGCCCTCTCTAAGTGGTTTACAGAGTCAGCATCTTGCCCACAACAATTTGGTTCCTCATTTTACCCAACTCAGAAGGATGGAAGACTGAGTCAACCTTGAGCCTGGTGGGATTCGATCTGCCCAATTGCAGGCAGCTGAAGTAGTTTGCAGTACTGCACTCTAACCACTGCGCCACCAAGGCTCTTATGGCAGAAGCAGCTTTGGAAAAGGAAATTATAAGTAATGTGCATGTACATGACCTATGATTTCTCTCTTATTTCTCTCACTTATATACGTGTACATAACTAATGTACATGTAGAACTAAATATCTGTTGAGATTCTCAGTCATCCAGGTCATGGTTATTTCAAAGGTGTGCTTTCATTCTTTGTTTTGGCTTGAAGATGTTTCACTACTCATCTGAGACGCTTCTTCAGTTCTGCAGAGGAAGACATGAACTTATTCAGTTCAGAAGTGAAGAAGCTTCTTGGATGACAAGTGAAACCTCTTCAAGCAAAACCAAAGAAAGTCCAGTTGCTTTTTTTTTTAAGTACCTTTTGGGCTAATGCACATATGATATGGATTCTCAGGATGATTCTTCCATTTCTTCCATTACCAGTCTGGATGAACTCTACAAGATAAAAATAGGAAGGAGTTTCCTGTACAGGTGTTGAGCTGGTCTAAACCTTTTGCTTAGTTCAGGATTCTATTTTATGTTTTTAACAAGAGTTTTAAGGTCATGGATGCCCTGATAAGGCAACCCTCCACTTTACAAGTGCCTGCAACTTAAGAATCTTGTTCCAACATCCCCTCTGGAAACGTCTAAGCCAAGTGCTCATGTCCGAATGTTATCACCTCTTTTGTTATTTGCAGTTTTTGGGTGAGCAGGTTTACTGCGTAGGCTGGAACTAAATCCAGGAGATGGATTGTCCCATCAGGCCTGAGGTTGTAGATCTATCGGTTGGTAAAATAGTTTTCCTTACCTTTAGGTGGAGTGCATTGTACAGAGCTGAGCCATAAATAAATAACCAACTTGCCTTACTCTCGGTCCTTCAATCTCAGGCTGTAGATGATTGTTCATTCTACCCCTTTGCTAATTTTTGAAGAAAGAATAGAACAGAATGGAATGGAATGGAATGGAAGCAATCTTGGAGGTCTTCTAATCCAGCCCCCTCCTCAAGCAACCCTATAACCCTATACCATTTCAGACAACTGACTGTTCAGTCTCTTTTTTTTATTATTCATATTTATATCCCGCCCTTCTCCGGAGACTCAGGGCAGCTTACAGTTTTTAGGATACAACCCAATGCGCTCAGCAATAGCCTTCATTCCATTGTATATGCCTGCTTATTACTAAGCGGCTTAGTAATTCTTAAAATCCTCCAGTGATGGAATGCCCATGATTTCTGAAAGCAAGCTGTTCAATAACTCTCAGTTGCAGATAAAACTTATTCAAAAATAGTCTTCAAAAGAAAGCAATACAGTCCGAACTTAATGAGCAGATAGAGGTGAAATAAAAAACCAAAACAAACTACAATGAGGGAATTTCCACGACGGACCAGGATAAGTAATTACCAACTTCAAGGAGATAACAAGGCACAGTCTGTTGGAAGGAGACCAACCAAGATAACTTCAGCCCCAAATAAAACACGCTTTGCTTCTGGCAACGCTGTGATTTAACCGTCTCTCTTATATACTATTCTCCCCAGCTGCAATTAATGAGTGGGATCATGGCCGCTTCCTCTCTCGTAAGCCAAGTTGTTTCCTTCCCCATCCTCCCTGTGTGTCCTAGGATGAAGATGGGATGGCCCTGGTTCTTTCTCTGACTGCCCAGCCGGCCTCTGCCCTTCTCCAGCCTCCTCCATAACCTCCAGAGCCACATCTCCACTCCCTGTTGACTGTTTGTCTTCTCCCTCAGAGTCCGACTCTAACAAGGGCATGACAATTTCTCCTTAATTCCAGGTTGCTTCTCTCTTTGATTAGTTTCCAACCATTGTTTCTTGTCCTGCTCTGTGGTGCTTTGGAGAATAATTTGACCCCCTCTTCTTTGTGGCAGCTCCTGAAATATTGGGATACTGCTACCATGTCACCCCAATTCTTCTTTTCTCTAGACTAGCCAGACCAAAAACCTGCAGCCATTCTTCATATGGTTTAGCCTCCAGGCCTTTGATCATCTTAGTTGCTCTTCTCTGAACTTTTTCCAAAGTCTCAACATCTTTTAAGTCAGTGGTTGCCAACCAGTGGGTCGGGCCGTGAGAAAATTTTGGTGGGCCTCAGAGAAATCTCACCCCCCAGAGCAACCCCCCAAACCACAAAGCAATTAATCCAGACTGCACAGAAACACAAGGCTGCACCGCCCACATGGCCCACGGGAACCCTCCCCGCCCACTCACTCCTTATCTGGCAAACTTGACTGCTATATTGCTATTTTTCCTTTTTCCGACCATCATCTGTTCTGCTGTGTCTGGAGATTTAGATTAGCTAGGAAGCAGGAAATGGTTGGATTCCTTGCTTTCTAGCTAGTAATTAGATCTTCAGCTCTGCTTTTAAGCACAGCCAAATCTCCCTCAGGACTGAAGGTTCTATTATTCAGTGTAGACTCATGGCAAGCAAATTTGAGAGACTGAGCTAGCCGATGGCAGATAGATAGATCACTGAATGATTCTGTGAACAACTTAATCTGCCTGCTTGCTTTGCCTGATTTTGGGTAAAAGTTGCTCTTTTTTAAAAATAAAAAAAATCAATATTTACATACATGGTGTGTTGTGAGTTAATTTTGTGAGTTTGCTTGCAAGCAAATTTTATGTGACAGATTGAGCTAGCCAATGGCAGATAGATAGATCTCTGAATGAATCCGTGATTCTGTGAGCAACTCAATCTGTCTGCCTGCTTTGCCTGATTTTGGGTAAAGTTGTTCTTTTTTTAATAAAAATTTCAATATTTATATAAATATTTATAATATTTATATACAAGCCATGCCCAGCCAGTCACATGACCACCAAGCCACACCCACAAATTAGGCCATGCCCACAGAACCAGTTAGTGGTCCTTAGGATTTAAAATTATGAGTTTGGTGGTCCCTGAGGTCCAAAAGGTTGGTGACCCCTGTTTTAAGTAGTATGGTGCTTCTTGGGTATCTGTATTTACTGAGAGGAGTTTTACCTTTCCAAAAGATGTGGTCTTGCTAGAATGTTAAATGAAGATGCTGTATTTTGGTCCATGTAAATGTTTCTGTTCTCATCTAATATAAGAGCTTTGTCAAACACGGGAAAATCAAGAAATCTAGGAGTTCAAATAAATATAAAGTTTACCATCGCAAGTTTATGTTCTCTAAAAGAATCTGAACTACTTACAGTCAAAGTAAAAAATAGAAGGTAGATAAAACTCAGTGGAATTTAAAGTGGTCTGGATTTATTTTTATTTTGGGTACAAAGGGACTCAAGACCGATGACACATTTGATCCCTCCCTCCCTCGGGTTCAGCTTGATCATCTCATACAGATTTCAGGGAAAAGCATTCTGTACATAATACCCATTAAGCTAGAATCTGGTCTAGATTCTGCAGAAATGTAGAAAGTAGGTAAAACAGCCTGAAATGAATGGAGAATATTTGGAGAAGATTCTTGTAAATATATACAGGCTGTCTTCAACTTATGACCGGTTGCTTAGCAACTATTCAAAGTCACAAGAAACCCTCCTAGAGTTACTTACAACTCATTTACGATAGCTGCCTCCTCCCGAGATGATGTGACCACATATCAGGGACTTGGTAACAGGCTGGCCTTTGTGGCTGTTTGTAGCATCCCATGACCCCATGATCATGTTTTATGATGGCTTTACCAAAACCAGCATTTACTTCTGGATTTGGGCAAAACCAGCCCATAGTAAACTATTGGCTTGCATTACAACTGTGGTGTTCACTTTACAACCATGAGGTTAATGAACACCACAAAAAAAATTGGTAAAATCAGGTTGGTCACATGGGTGCTTTATAACCTGCTTTTATGATTTACAACCATGATTGGCAGGCTCCATTACAAGTCATAAGTCAAAGAGTACCTGTAAGCCATATATTCAGTTCCAGGCCAATAGCTTTTCTACCATCCCTATGTCAGAGCTATATGTTACTGCAGACACAAAGCTGCTGCTAAAAATATCACCCCTAAGTCAGATCTTCTCTTTCTGATAACATGGAGTATCATCAGCACTAAGCTTTATCGCGAACAGCAAGAAATTATACAGAGCAAAAACAAGGAAGCGAAGAATGGAATGCTATCAAATTATGGAGATAAGCAACCTTACACGTTAGCAGGAAGTGAGTAGGATTTATTAGTAAGATACTATGTGAGTGGGGCATGACGGCTCTGTGGTTAAAGATGTTGAAATTTTCAACTGAAAAGCTGACAGCCCAGGCTTAAGACCCAAGCACCACATGATGGGGTGAGCTCCCTGTCAACTCATAAAATATTTCTATGGTCTTTTTAGAGTTGCCAACGGAAAGGAAGGGGGGAGCAGTGTGGCACCTTGGAAACCAAAAGTACATTCCATAAATAGTTTTCAAAGATAGTAACTAGGTGACTGAAGTTTCTGCCATGCAAAATTCTAACTGGAGAACATGATTGATGACTCTTGGCTATGGATGTGTCCCATTGGAGAATATGAATTATGATACACCCAGGGGGTACGGGAAAACTAGGGTCAAGGGTGACAATGAATTATGTGTCTCAGAGTCGACTATACCCAGGCAGTGCCAGACATTTTAACTCCCAATAAATCCTTTTGAAGTTTTCGAAGTTTGGTTCGAGACTCATGATTTAATTGGGGTAACTACCGGAATCCTGACACTCCCATCATTACGCCAGCTCCTGTCCACTTAGCAGTTCGAAAGTGGGTAAATGTGAATAGATAAATAGGTACCACTTTGGTGGGAAGGAAACAGCCTTCCATGTGCCTTGGTGGATAATCATGTTGGCCATACGACCACATAAATGTTTTTGGACAACACTGGCTCCCTCGGCCCAGAAACGGAGATAAGCAATGCCCCCTAGAGTCAGACACAACTGGACAGGGAAACCTTTATCTTTACTATGTGAGCAGCCACCCCATCTCAATGCATAGTTCTAATAGCCATTTTATCTATTACACAGTTTCACAGCTAACTTTGCCCCCAAATATCCACAGACTAGACAGTCTGGGTTTGTAGCACAATAGTCTATGAAGATTCTCAGTCATACAGCTCATGGTTGTTCCAAAGGTACTTTTTCAAGAAGCAACTGGACTTTCTGTTTTTTCTTTGAAGATG
Source organism: Naja naja (assembly GCA_009733165.1). NCBI lineage: Eukaryota > Metazoa > Chordata > Lepidosauria > Squamata > Elapidae > Naja > Naja naja. The sequence goes on along the minus strand of CM019156.1, from coordinate 24,105,511 downwards.
TTTCACTTCTCATCCAAGAAGCTTCTTCAGCTAGATTCAGTAGTCCATCTGCATTTAAAAGACGAAGACCATTCTTTTGAAGACAGCAAAGTCCACATTTTGGACAGAGAGGACCACTGGTTTGAAAGAGGGGCCAAAGAAGTCATCTATGTCCAAATTGAACAGTCCTCTCTTAACAGAAGGGGAGGGATACAGCATCATCTATCTCTTTCAGCAGTTCCAAGAAGGCTCCACACCCATTTGCACTACTCAAGTGACCCTGAGGACCTCCAAGTGGCCTCAAGGGCTCTCTAAAATAATGCAAATGACCACCTGTGTGCAAGGAGTATAAATTCTTCCATTCCCCACTGTCCAGCCAGAGCTGAAGAAGCTTCTTGCATGAGAAGCAAAATGTTTTCAAAGAAAAAAACAGAAAGTCCCGTTCCCTCTTGGAAAAGCAACTTTGGATAGCACAACTGTATTTTCAACATCTCAGAGTCTGTTTCTTTTAAACATTTCCTTAAAAGAAAAAAGAAGGGATAGAAACCTTCAGAACTCAAGATTTCCCTTATAGGCTACAAAGTTAAAAAAAAAAAAACAAACAGTGTGCCTCCTTCCTCAAATTAATTTCCACTCAGATCTCCCTATGCAGCGAAAACTACATATAGATTTTACCAGTAGCAGCCACTGCCTCCAATAACCAGAAAGGTTACTGAGTCCAGTTGAGCTTTCCTTACCCAGCTCAGAACAGCCCAAATTAATTGATTTATTTAATATGTCTGCTGCCTGAAATCAAAAATGTCTAGGTGGCTTACAGAAATTACACATAAAACACAATAGCCATCAATAGAATAATTAATTAGTTAATTAAAATAATAACCCCATTCAATTATCAATTTAAAAGTAAACTACAATTTATTGAATAGTGTACTGCTGCTTGTAATTAATTGCCAAATAACTTCTGGAAGAACCATCTTTTCACCTGCTTCTGTAAGGCCAAAGGAACTCTTCTTTCTCTTCTTTCAGAGAACAAGTGATTCCAGACAAAATGACATGGTCCAGATTTGGATTTGATGTGCTGGATGGCAGAATGTTCTGACTGATGCCAGGTAGATTTCATTTTATATTTCCCATAATAGCAATATCAATAGCACTTAATCATACATACTTCCCCATAGTGCTTTAAAGCACTCTCTAAGTGGTTTACAGAGTCAGCCTCTTGCCCCCAACAATCTGGGTCCTCATTTTACCCCCCTTGGAAGGATGGAAGGTTGAGTCAGCCTTGAGCCAGTGAGGATTGAACTCCAGGCTATGGGCAGAATTAGCCTGCAATACTGCATTCTAACCACAACACCAGCCCAGCTCCCTAAAAGCACTAGCACTTAGACTTATATACCACTTCACAGTGCTTTTACAGCCCTTTCTAAGTGATTTACAGAGTCTGCATATTGCTGCAACAATATTGGGCCTCATTTTACCAACCTCGGAAGGATGGAAGGCTGAGTCAACCGTGAGTCAGTGAGAATCGAACTCTTGAACTGCTGGCAGCCGGCAATCAGCAGAAATAGCCTGCAGTACTGCATTGTAACCACTGTGCCACCATGGCTCTTATAGTCTAGTCTAGACAATCAAGATAAATAGCTTTCACCTTCCCACACCAACCTTTTGGCTACTTCCAGACAACTGAGGCAACCTCAACTCATACTCTGTTTTTGTTTAATGCCTTTATGAAGAAGAAGATGAGCAATCCTGGAGCTCAGCAGCTATTACATTGATACTTCTCTTGATGGAAAATGCATCCCATTCTTGAAGAAACTGAGTTCATCATGAAGGACTACTGGCTACTTGTTACCTCAGCTGAAGGAAGTTATTTCAGTTTTCATCTCAGCCTTTCCTTCGAGTTCAAAGCTTCATCCGGAAATGTGCTAATAGACTCGAAAATTCTAAAGTCCTTGAATTAGCACAACAAAAAGTCATTTAGGGAACATCAATTCAGCTTTTTGCAGAAGTGGAGCTGGGAAACCTCAGAACTAGTTTGCAAAGCCCCAAGTTGAAAGGAAGGAAGGAAGGAAGGAAGGAAGGAAGGAAGGAAGGAAGGAAGAGGGGAGGAAGGAAGGAAGGAAGGAAGGAAGGAGGAAGGAAAAGGAAGAAGGAAGAAAGAAAGAGAAGGAAGGAAGGAAGGAAGGAAGAAGAAAGAAGGAAGGAAGGAAGGAAGGAAGGAAGGAAGGAAGGAAGGAAGGAAGGAAGGAAGAAGGAAGGAAGAGAAGGCAGAAAGAAAGAAAGAAGGAGGAAGGAAGAAAGAAGGAGGAAGGAAGAAAAGGAAGGAAGGAAGGGAAAAGGAAGGAAGAAAAAGAAAGAAAGAAAGAAAGAAAGAAAGAAAGAAAGAAAAGGGAAGAAGGAAGAAAGGAAGAAGAAAGGAGAATGAAGAGGGAAGGAAAAAGAAGAGAAGAGAAGGAAGGTAGGAAAGAAGGAAGGAAGAATGGAAGGAAAGAAGGGAGTCATCATCTTGGCTTTGCTATCGAAGAACTGTTCTTTGATACCGGGCGCATCCAGAAAGAGGTTATCCGTTTGCATGCCACTGCCAACTCAGACCATGTCAAACCACGTTAACTACCAACCAGATTTTGTACAGGCTGAGTTAACCGCACCATTTCGACCATTTCACCAACCTACAGACAATCACCAAAACACAGATAACTCTTCCACCTGTCACGATGACCCAGCTGCCTGGCACTTAAATCCTGTCTTTTGGCCAGCCAGGGTGACTACAGGGCAATTCTTGTTTAATTAGAGCTCATAAAATTTTCTTCAAATCACATTAGAGGGAGAAGCAGAGAGGGCACTGAAAAGCTGATTTGCTTTCAGTTAAAAGCTTCAGCAGTTTTCCAAGAGCAGTTTTATGAACAGTACTTAAAAAAAAAGAAAAAGGGAAAAAACAAAAAAGAAAATGGATGGCAACATTTTATAGCCTGAACATCTGGAAGCTTTATACCAGCTGAATGGAGAGAAACAATCAGGAAAAGTGGAATGCCGGGATGGAGAATAGATGGGGTTGAAATTTAAAAAGTATTAAATTAAAAAACAGAGAACCAGTAAGGTGTAAAGATAAAAGAACTGGGGACATCCAAATTAAAATCCCCTTTCTACCATGAAGGCCATTGGATGACTTTGAGCCAATCTCTTTGTCTAACATACAGATACAACTTTATTACGGATTAAAGTTGTGTAGTCAAATGGTATATATATATATATATATATATATATATATATATATATATATATATATATATATATATATATATATATATATATATTTGTTTTCAGAGAACGGTAAGGTACAAAGCCTGAAGATGACGGACATTTCGTCAAACGCCAAGGTATTCTCAACCTTACACGGACAAGACCAATACAAGACCTATATATATATATATATATATATATATATATATATATATATATATATATATATATTTCCTGGAAATACAGGTAATTCTTCTAAAACACTCTCTTAATAGCTTTGTAAAACAACAGGAAATGACTGCACACTTACTGCTAATGGGCCCAAGGTTAAAATATTATTTTGGAGTATAGCATTTTAAAAAATTGCCCCCTGTTTCTGGTTACTCTACATCTCACAACTTAGAGAACCTAGAAAAACCACAGTTGTGTTAACGCTGAAATTACGGCATAGTTAGTTGATAACACTTCCGTACGGCTGTGTTGTGACCTTGTACAACGGAAGGCTGAATAATTTGGTCCTTTATAAACTTCAGATTTATTCAGTCTTCAATCTGTAAAATATAGGTAGTCCAGGGGTGCACTGCTGGGGGTTCGCAGAGGTTCGGGAGAGCCCCTAGATTCTGTGCAGTTCAGAGAACCCCCAAAATCCCACCCCTGGCTGGCCCCACCCACCCCTTGCCTCCCAGGAGTCCCCACGCAGCCCGTTTTGGATGCAGGTAAGTGCAGGATATGTGCAAAGACTCAGGGAGGGTGAAGAACAGGCCTTCTGGAAGTTTGGGAAGGGTGGAAATGGGCCCATTTCCAGCCTCCAGAGAGTCTCCAGAGCCCAGGGAGGCCATTTTCACCCTCCCGGAGGCTCAAGAAAAGGGTAAAAAATGCACACACCCACGCCGTGCTGCAGGAGGCCAACTAGGCCACACCCACCATAGCCATGCCCACACAGCAACTGGGCAGAGAACCCATTGCTAAAAGTTTTGAAACCCACCCCTGAGGTCGTCCTTAATGTACGACCACAATGGAGCAGAACATTTCTCTTGTTAAATGAGACATTTGTTAGGTGAGCTTCGCCCCAGTTTACAACTTTTCTTGCCACCGTTGTTAAGTGAATCAGTGCAGTTAATTAGTTAGTAACCCAGCTGTTAAATGAACTTGGCTTCCCTGTTGACTTTGCTTGTGAGACGGTTGCAAAAGGGATGCAGCAATGGTCAAAAGTATGAAGCAGTTGCCAAGCATCTGGATTTTGATCACGTGATCATGAGGATCATGCTGCAAAGGTTGTAACTGTGAAAAACGGTCGTAAGTCACACTTTTCAATGACATTGTCATTTCAAATGGCCACTTTTAACAAGGAACTGTTGTAAGTCGAAGACTACCTGTATACAGTAGCATTGGGACGCACAAATATATATATATCTTATGTGGTCTTGTGTAAGATTGAGATACCTTGCAGCGCTTTAAATCTCATCCGTCATCTTCAGGCTGGTGTCTTCAGCTTCATTCTCCGTTCTTCGTTCTCTCATGGAGAACGAAGCTGAAGACACCAGCCTGAAGATGACGGATGAGATTTCAAAACGCTGCAAGGTATTCTCAATCGCACACGGACAAGACCAATACACCAAAACCTATATATATATATATATATATATATATATATATATATATATATATATATATCTTCCCAGCTCATGATGTGGATGATCCCCTTTAGGAAGGTTAACATTATCATAGCATAATATAATAATCTTCTGTTATAGCTTGGAAGCAGTTTATTACCACATTTCATTCCAAGAAGACACCAGGCTAAAAACCAGGAGACTGGGAGTTGTTTTTTTTTTTTAATTACATTTATATGCTGCCCTTCTCTGAAGACTCAGGGCAGCTTACAATTTTTGGGATACAACCCAATGCGCTCAGCAATAGCCTTCATTCCATTGTATATGCCTGCTTAAGCTGCATTTTTACAAAGTCAGCTTATTGCCCCAACAATCTTGGGTCCTCAATTTACCTACCCCGAGAGGATGGAAGGCTGAGTCAACCTTGAGCCTGGTGGGATTCGAGCCTGCAGTAATTGCAGGCAGCTGGAACTTAAGTGCTAGGCATTTAATAGCCTGCACCACCAAGGCTCTTATATATAAATACATGTACACATACATACAAAGACCCAATTTTCAAAATGGAAACATGAAACAATGCAAAAAAAAAAAAAACAGTTCAACATACAAGAAATGGAAATAATAACACACATGTATTTTAGAAAAATGTGAACAAAATCCAGATAATTCAGCAAAGACGATCAAGCTGCCTTTTGTTATTAAAAATGCCAACGAAAGTTTGTGTATGCTAAAGAAAATAAGTATTGTGCTCATTAGCGGGTCCAGGAATCCAGATTTTATTTTATTTTCGGAAATCCTTTCTTGCCCTCCAGAAAGGCTGAGCCTCAAACAGGTATTGCAGGTGCTAAGATAAGAAAACCAGGGAAAATAAACTGACCGAATCTATTTTTTTCCCTGCCTCCGTGGCAAATATTCAGAAGGAAGCCAAAGGGAAAAGCTGATGAGGCAAGCTTTGCCCATCAAAAAGGTCAGTTGTAGGCAGTTTGCAAAGACAAGGAGAAAAGTGTAAGTAAGGAGACACACCATGCAATTGACAGGGGTCAGGCCGAAGGCAAAGGACGGCCAATATCAATCACTCGGCAAATACCCTTTTTGTAACTTCTGACCTGGCCAGGCAAACTGTTAAGCAACGAGGGAGGAGAAACAATAATGGGAGTAATGAGTACCATTTAGCTTTGAGGAAGATCATGTGAAGTGTTAATACCACTTTGTAATGCCTCGGTAAGGCCACACTTGGGATTCTGCATCCAGTTTTGGTCACCACGATGTGAAAAGAGATGTCGAGACTCTAGGAAGAGTCCAGAGAGGAGCAACAAAGAGGATTAGGGGACTGGAGGCTAAATATATATGAAGAATGGTTGCTAGAATTGGGTATGTCTAGTTTAATGAAAAGAAGGACTAGGGGAGACTTGATAGCAGTGTTCCAATATCTCAGGAGCTGCCACAAAGAAGAGGGAGTCCAGCTATTCTCCAAAGCACTCGAGGGCAGGACAGGAAGCAATAAGGATGAAAACCTATCAAGGACAGAAGCAACCCAGAACTAAGGAGAAACTTATTTATTTCATTTATTTATTTTGTCCAAAGCTTACAATACAATAGAAATAAGAATAAACATAAGTTTAAATATAAGAAATAGGAACTAATAATTGGGGACAATGGGTCAGGGATGGTAGGCACGGTTGTGCACTTATGCACGCCCCTTACAGACCCCTTAGGAATGGGGTGAGGTCAATAGAGGTTAGTTTGAGGGTAAAGGAATGGGGGTTTGAGCAGGTGACAACAGAATCAGGTAGTGAGTTGCAGACATTTCCTGACAGTTAGAACAATTCACCAGTGGAACAACTTGCCTCCAGAAGTTGTGAATTCTCCAACACTGGAAGTTTTTAAAGAAGAGATTGGACAACCCTTTGTCTGAGATGGAACAGGGTTTCGTGCCTGAGCCTGGGGCTGGACTTGAAGACCTCCAAGGTCCCTTCCAACTCTGCTATTCTATTCTGTTCTGTTCTTTTCTGTTCTATTCTATTCTATTCTGTTCTGTTCTTTTCTGTTCTATTCTATTCAAAATGTGGGCAATTGGGAAACTACAGAGGGAAAAACCTAATTGCTGAGGCACTGAAAAGAATGCAACAAACTTGAAAAGGGATTTGGAAGCTAAATCATAGGATGAATGGTTAAGGGAACTGTTTCAACTTCTTAAAATAAGCCATATTTCCCCAGCTTTGAAACCCAAACCACTGGAATAGTTAAAAGCAAGAGCTTAATGTAGATAGAACTCCTTGCAAAACTTCAAACAATTAAATGTGAACTCTTTCTGGCATGAGCCAAAAAGAGAGCTGTGAAAATACGTACAGACTCATCATATCCTGGACATAAACTTCTTCCCTCAAGATGATGCTACAGGGCATTGCATGCCAAAACAATTAGACCTGAGGACAGTTTTTGCCCCCATGCCATCACTTTGCTAAACAACTACTTCCTACAACACTGTCTCTTATGCCCTGGGATGTCAAGCCATCTAATAGGGCTGTATTATTATTATCCTTCTCATCATTCCTTTTATCTATTTCCTTAGCTTCTTATGACCATAACTTTGTATTATGATTTATGTTGATTGCTTATTTAGTATCCTATGACTGTCATTGAGTGTTGTATGGTTTATGATGATTGTATTTTATTATTGTGATCATGGTTTATCAGTTGTTTGCATGTACACTGAGAGCTTACGCACCGGAGACAAATTCCTCATGTGTCCAATCACACGGCCAATAAAGAATTCTATTTAAAAAGTAGTTATTTTTGCCCTAACAAAGAGATAGTGTTTCATTTCATTTTCATTTATTTGGGCTTATATGCCGCCCTATCTCCCTAGGGACTCAGGGCGGCTCACATCATAAAAACATACAATAACAAATTTTAAAAAGTTTTTAAAAAATTATTAAACCAATACAACCAAATAAATTATCTAAAACCAGAACAAACATTTAAAACTAACCCAACCCCCTGCCCTTAGTCCAGGCCGGCTTGTTCAAATAACCAAGTCTTTAGGCCGCAGTGGAAGGAACGGAGTTTGGGGGCCAAATGGAGCTCCAGTGGAAGCTGGTTCCACAAGGTGGGCGCACCCACAGAGAAGGCCCTACCCCTAAGGACCGCCAGCCGACACTGTTTGGCCGATGGCACCCCAAGGAGGCCCTGCCTTTGGGATCGCACCGGCGATGGGAATTTGATGCTGGCAGGAGACACTCCCACAAGTACCCTGGTCCTAAGCCAGTATAGAGGAAACCCAATTTCCCAGTGCTTCAAGGCTGTCCAAGGGAAGAGGGTGTTGACTTGTTCTTCAAAGCACCGAAGGGCAGGCCAAGAAGCAATGGGTGGAAGCTCATCAGAGACAGATCCAACTTGGAAATAAGAAGAAACTTCCTGACAGTAAGAACAATTGATCAAAGCTTGCCTATTGGAGTTATGGATGCTCCATCACTAGAGGTTTTCAAGAAAAGACATTTGTCCAGGATGGTATAACAGATAACAGATAATCAGAGTTGGAAGGGACCTTATAGGTCATCTAGTCCAACTGCCCAAGCGGAGACCCTACACCATTTCTGACAAATGGCAGTCCAATCTCTTCTTGAAGGACTCAAGTGATGGCATTCCCACAACTTCTGAAGGCAAGCTGTTCCATTGGTTGATTGTTCTCACTGTCAGAAAGTTTCTCCTTATTTCCAGGTTGAATCTCTCCTTGTTCAGTTTCCATCCATTGTACCTTGTCTGGCCTACGGGTACTTTAGAGAATAGCTTGACCCCTTCCTCTCTGTGGCAGCCCCTCATATAAGATCTCTTGTCTTCAGCAGATAGTTGGACCTAGAAGACCTCCAAACTCCCATCCAGCCCTATGATTCTAATTTGTGGCCATTGAAGGGTGATATGAATTGCTGAGTTTGTTTTTTACACAGATATTAATTCCATCCTTTTCATCCCACCCTCCATCATCAGATGGAGAAGTAGGTTCAGTTGTTCAGTAGTAAAAAAAAGGCAATGTTTTTGTTTCTCTGGGAGTGTAAATGGAAATGGACCTTGGCAGACAGGACAATGGAGAGAAGACTCCACAAAGCAAAACTGACAGCACCAGTTGAAAAGATCTCATCTACTTCCCAGGAGAGACATGAAGGACAAGACTGATGTGTTGGTAATCCCTGAGACATGGAAAGAAAGAATAACAACAACCGTAGGGGTTTTTTTGAACTGTGTGAAAGCTCTGAACTTCTGCAGAAGCCACCAAGTGATTGTATTGCCTCTGGTTCCTTGGAGCTCTTGCCATAAACATTTGTTTTTCTTTACAACATTTGATCAGAAAACTCAGCATAGAACTTAAAGGAAGAAGCCAAAGTTCTACATGCAGTAAATGCCTTCTCTATAACCTTGGGAGTACTTTTCTAATTTCTAATTATCTAGATCTCATGTTAAGATGCAACTACTGCAAACTAAATTGAAGTATCCTTAGGCTGCTCGTCTGAGCAATTTAAGGAGGAGAGCTATTCTAACAAAGAATGGCCTAAGATGCTTGAAACAAAATTGCCCTTTTACATTTGAATAGGAGTGGAGAGTATGTCTGGACATCAGTCACAAAGAGAGTACGTTTTTCTGCTCTTCGTTCTTAGCTCTTCCAGATTTGGACAATATGTCCTCCATCTTCAAGCCCTATTTTCAAGACTAAGTAATTTAAATTATTTCCTCAGTAACAACCTCCAACAAGGTATCTCTAAATTAGGTAGGAAATTTGATTCATCCTAATGATCAAAATTGCTGTTCAACTGATTTAAAGAAAAAGAGTACAGAGGACATATATTTTGCCTTGTACATATTTCACTTCAACTTTGGGAAAAAAAATAGTAAAAGCCAGCTCTCTTCAAGGTCAGTCTGAGCAACTGGACTCACTTGGGGCTCTTAAAATAAATTTCTGCCACCAAATTTCTTGAGAGGTTTCTGCCTTCATCAGCAGAAAACAACCCGAGTCTCCTTCTCAGTTGTTTGAGGAAACCTCTGTAGAAAAGGACTCCAGGTATCTAAAGGCACATGGGTTTGTTCCAGCTTTGCAGCTAGGATTTCAGTTCCCATAAATCACAGTGAAGTCCTCACTCTCCCAAATGAAATGCCTGAAGAGCACCATCCTGGTATTATTGTGAAAAAGTTTTTTAAAGGTTGAGCAATGGGTTCAGGCTACAATCTTTTGAATGTTTCAATGAACCACTTAAAACCAGGGCTGGGCTGCTGGGGGTTTGCAAGAGTTCGGGAGAGCCCCTAGCTAAGATTCTGCACAGTTTGGAGAACCCCCAAATCCCACTCTTGGCTGGCCCCACCCATCTCACCCTTCCCCTCCCAGGAGTCCCCACGTGGCCTGTTTTGGATGCAGGTAAGTGCAATGTGAATGTGGAGGCTTGGGGAGGGTGAAAAGGTTTTGGTGTTAACATACAAAGTCCTTCATGACATGGGTCCTCAATATTTAAGGAGCTTCTTCCAATATCGAATACCGGTCGCCTCTGTGCGAGCCCATAGGCAAGGACTCCTCGGAGGTCAATGCCGGCTGGCGGTTCCCCGACGACGAGCCTTTTCTGTCAGCCCCTGACCTCTGGAATCAACTGCCTTTGGAGCTCTGGCCCCTGACCTCCGCAGACCGCCGTGAGTTAAAGACCTGGTTATTTGACCAACCCGGGCTGTGATCTCCTGGGGAGGGATGGTTTTAAGGTTTTATAGTGTTTATATTTGGACTTATAATCTAATTTAATTGTTTTTAAGTATTTATTGTTTCATGTTTTGTGTCTCTCGGAGATGGGGCCATATAAGTTCAAATAAAGAAAAGAAAGAAAGAAAGAAAAATGGGCCTCCCGGAAGTTTGAGAAGACCTGGAAATGGGCCCATTTCCAGCTTCCAGAGAGCCTCCGGAGCCCAGGAAGGCAAGGCTTAAGGAAAACCTCCAGAGCCCAGGAGGCAAAATGCTCCCCCAGCCATGATGCAGAAGGCTGACTAGGCCACGCCCACCATGGCCACACCCACCTGCAACCAGCCAGACAAACCATTGCTAAAATTTTTGAAGCCCACCCCTGCTTAAAACCGTAGGATTCGTATCTGCGTTTCATATACTTGTGCTCCACAACTGCAAGTTTAAGGATCTTACTAGTTAGTCCAGTGGGACCTTCTACTGAGTAAACATCCCTAGAGTTACAATGCAGAAAAGTACTCATGCTTCTAAGGGCACCTTGCATTATTTCTTCTGATTCTTCTGTTTTGGGCATCTCGTAATATTAAGGTGTATGCCTTTCCCTGCAGGTTGCTTTCTTCCCTGTAGATTGCTTTTGTTTAATATGACAAAAATGGTGGTCAGTTTTGGAAATATGCAGCTATATTTAAATTTGAATGATGAATCAACACACTTGCAAAAGGCAGATGGTTACTCTTTCTATGAGCAGTCCTTGGTGGTCTCTGAGCTTGGTTGTTTTCTTGACATGTCATTACCCAAACTAGGTCAAATCTTCAGTGCTAGGTAACACCACCAGGACTAGCAGTGATGATGTTACCTGGTTTGGATAATGAAACACCTGCAAGAAAACAACCAAACTCAGAGAGCACCAAGGACCTCTCATTTCAACCCTGAGCTAAAAATATTCTCCTTTAATGTGTTTTTTTTTTCTTTAATAGGTGCATATCCTTAATTTTGCACATTGGGTAACAATGAGGTAAAAAAAAAATGTTGCATGTAAGCCACAGACCAGAGGTGGTATTCAGCCGGTTCTGACCAGTTCTGGAGAACAGGTAGAGGAAATTTTGAGTAGTTTGGAGGACCGGCAAATACTGCTTCTGACTGGCCCCACTGCCATCTATTATCTGCCTCCCGAGTCCCAGCTGATCGGCTGGGTCTTCTTTTGTTGCCCTGCACAGGAGAAGGGAGCTGGAAAGCAGCTTAATGGGGTGGGGAGGGAATGGGGATTTTGCAGTAACCTTCCCCTGCCATGCCCACCAAGCCACGCCATGCCTACAGAACCGGTAGTAAAAAAATATCAATCCCACCACTGCCACAGACCAAAGAAGGAAGAATACTTCTTTACAAGAATCCAATTTGGAATCTGTGTGTATCTGCAATCTATTTGTTCACCATGCAGTCCCATAATGTGTTTGGTCTGGTTTGGGCATAGTGTACTATGTGGGTAGAACCAACTGTAGCTTAGTTGAGAAGCCAGTTAAACAAATCAAAGTTTAGTGTAAGATATGACCCACCCACCGTTACAAAGCAAAACATTGGCTTAAAGTGGACGATTTAAGTCCAACTGGACGATTTCCAAAAGTGCAGTTTTGTTTTACAACCACTCCCAGAAGTTCTTGGTGTTTGTTCCCTCTTCCATGAAATCAGTCAAAAAAAAAAGATGACTTGAGGAACAGAGGAAGAAGAAGGAAGGAGGAGAAGCCTTGGGCTAATTCAGGCCCCCAATCAAATCAATTTAATTTAGCGTTGGGTCCATTTATCTGGAAGTATTGGGGATTGAGACCTCTTTCCATGCTCTCAGTCCTTCCAAAGACCATAAACATCTCCATTGCAAAGCGATTCTATGACAGAGGGAGCAATCATGTGGCTGGACATTTTACAGGCTAATTTCCCCGTTAATTTACTGATGCAGTAATAATTGCTATTGCGGCAGTATCCAATTCTAACTCAGACAAAACCGAATGTCCATGGATTGGGAAGAAAACGGCCAACCCTGCCCAGCTTGGTTGGCTATTCTCCAAGACCAGCCAATGTTCTGCTCACCATCTGGACAGCAGATGCGTCTGCTTTTCGCTCCAGCAGCATCAATGCAAGACGTGGCCTGCTGCGGATTCAGCCTTGATTAGCGCACATTATAGAGCACTCGGCTTCACCTGTGGACTCATCCCTCACCCATTCCAGTCTCTTCCCTTTTGTTTGCTTCTCATTTACAATCTATTTAGTCATCTATTAAGACTTTTGCCGGCTGCCAAAGCACGGGGGGGGCTTTCCTGGTTGGAAAACAGCAGTGGCGGCAGGCTGGCCTGCTTGGGGTAGAAAAGGAAGGCTGGGACATTCATTCTGGATGAGATGAAGCGTTCGGGGAAGGCTTCATGAAAGAGCAAGCCCAACTTTTGAATGGAGAACCTTCAAAGTTGGGGATATCCTCAGGGACAGATTGAAGCGCTCTGTTGGATTAATATTGAGCCGGGGTGGCGCCGTGGTTAGAATGTAGTACTGCAGGCTACTTCTGCTGACTGCCGGCTGCCTGCAGTTTGAGTCTCACTGGCTCAAGGTTGACTCAGCCTTCCGTCCTTCCGAGGTCGGTAAAATAAGGACCCAGATTGTTTGGGGGAAATATGCTGACTGTGTAAAACACTTAGAGAGGGCTGTAAAGCACTGTGAAGCGGCATATAAGTCTAAATGCTATTGCTATCATCTCTATCAAGCTTATGTGGCCCTATCACTAAGCCCAGAGTGCAGGGATAAAAGGCTTACCCTTTTAAAATCCTTGCGGGTTCCACCATGCTGCCCTGTCTATAATTTTCTTGGGAACTGCTGCATTGTTATTTAGCAGGATGTGAGTCCAGTGATGCTGGACAACCTAGGAAGTTTCAGAGTTGGGGGTCTTTTGGGGTATAAATGGCCTGCAAATTATCCATTCATTCATTAACACGAACCAGAGCACAGTTTGCCACAGGACAGTTCAGTTCCTGACACTTTCTCTCTAAATTTCAATGAGACATCTTGTCCATTAAAACTGAATCTGGGATTTTCAACATATGAGGAAGGATTCTACGTTTGTGCTATCATCTTGGCAGTTTTCTGCCATCATCCTGAGTTATCTCCTCCATGTAGAATATGCACCTTTCCCTCTAGAAAAAAATTACATTGGGCAGCCCTGAGGAACCAATTCATTTGTCAGCTAATCTGTTGGATATTAAATGGAAACAACATAACAGATCGGAAGAACAGAAATTAACAGAAATTAACAGGTACATTTACAGCCCTCTAGCTTCTAAAACCCTTTTCCTTGTTCTCAGAACTTTTCACAAGATTCCCCCCTGCCTCAATCTGAAATATCATTTTTCCTGCTTTGGTTCTGTTGGCTCTCACTGAGACTTTCCATTTCCTCCATGGGTTGCCTCTTTTATTTATTTGTTTTTTTTTAAATCCCACTTTTATTATTGTTTACAAATAACTCAATGTGGGGATGCACTGCGCACGGTCACTCAGGCGCACGTCACCTCTAGACTTGACTACTGCAATGCTCTCTATATGGGGCTGCCCCTGCATCTCATACAGAGACTTCAGCTGGTACAAAATGCAGCCGCGCGGGTAGTGATGGGAGCGTCCCAATTCTCCCATATTATACCCCTCCTGCGCAACCTGCATTGGTTGCCGGTTGCCCTCCATGTGAGATTCAAGGTTTTGGTAACAACTTATAAAGCCCTGTATGGCTCGGGTTGGGGGTACTTGCAAGAACGTCTCCTTCCGCTGACAAACACCAATCGCCCTTTGTGCTCCCACAGACTGGGCCTCCTGGGGATACCATCAGCTAAACAGTGTAGGCTGGCGGCCCCTAGGGGTAGGGCCTTCTCTGTGGGGGCGCCCACCCTCTGGAATCAACTATCCCTTGAGTTGCGCTTGGCCCCTGATCTCCACTCCTTCTGCCGCAACCTCAAAACATGGCTATTTTTGCAATCCGGCCTGGACTGACGGGGGATCGGGGTTTTTAATTTGATTGTTTATTTGGCATAATTTAATATATTTTTAATTTCTTTTAACTTTTGTACTTCCTGTCTTTTATGTATGCCACCCTGAGTCCTTTGGGAGAGAGGGTGGCTTATAAGTCCAAATAAAACAAACAAACAAACAAACATACCTAATACTTCTTCCTCCTCCTATTTGCCCCACAAACAACAACCCTTGGAGGTGAGTTGGGAGGAGAGAGAGCAACTGGCCCAAAGTCACCCAACTGGCTTTTATGCATAAGGCACGGCTAGAACTCTCAGTCTCCTGGTCACTGGTCCAAAATCACCCAGACAGTTTTCAAGCTTAAGGTGAGAATGGAACTCATAATCTTCTGGTCATTGGTTCAAAGTCATCCAGCCAGCCTTCATGACTAAGGTGGAACTAGAACTCACTGTCTCCAGGTGATTGGCCCAAAGTCACCCAGCTGGCTTTCATGCCTAAGACTGGACTAGAACTCACAGTCTCCTTAACTAGACCAATCATTTCATATCCATTCCAATCTCTCAATTAAAATTCTCACAAAAGTTCATAAGAAAGCTCTCAAGAGGAGCATGCATCCAAATACCAAGTCAGATCTCTTGTGTCTCCCAGGGACCAGTCCATTATTTTGGGGTATCCCTAAGGGTATATTAATGTCAGGAACCCCTTTTCACTCTTGTTTCTTGGGACACGTTTGCAATTCCTCTAAGCAAGGAAGTTCTATTAGGCTTACATTACAGCCAGCCTGTGGTATCTTCTCCACCATACATTTGTCTTAGTCTCTTGGAAATCTATCTAAGCAAATCACAGCGTGAGTTCCTGAATGTCATAAATGAGTTTTGTTCTCTTCAAAGACATATTTTCCTTTGTCTCACTGGAATCTGTTGTCAGTCAGTTTCAGTGTGGGTGCCAGACTCTTCACAGGGAAGACAAGAAAGGGGGGGGGAAACCCCTTCTATTTTCTGCACAGTAGGCATAATACTCTAAACCTGTATTGTGCCCCCTGTCTTTATCCCATTATTTTCTCTAAAATAATAATCAGGGGGAAAAAAACCCACTACAATTTATAACAAAGCAGAGAGGAGACGGTGGATTCAGACAGGCACAAATCCTAATTACTTCAGTTCAGGAGCCCATTTTCCACACATCTCTGAAAAATAACCCCTGAGCACTTATCTGGGTGAAATGTCCAAAAATGGACCTCTCTAATCATTACACAGTGCCCATAAATATCAACTGCATAAAGAGAACTCTGTGTTTTGATCAAAATTGCCTCAGAAACAGAATGGAACTCCAGTCGGTTGACATTTACTAGATGTTGACACCATTCTCCAAAGAAGAAGAAAGAGAGAGAGAGACTGAAGGAGCATTACAACTTTTATTGTGAAAAGAACCCCAGGAGAGATTTTTTCCCCATTAATTCACATAGGGGTGCCTCCACAATTGCTTCTTATAAAGAAGCTAACAACTAGGCTGACTTCTTGCTGTCAGTCTTGCTTGCTGTGGAGATTCATACCCATACTTTTGACAGCTGGCAAATTGCCCAGCAGGACATCCACAGCTCCTTTCCCTATAACTGTGCTTTCTTCCATCCCATGAATATTGTTTTTTCAATCATGCCTGGATCATTCAATCATTCAATCATGCCTGGATAAATCCCTTCCATTTTCTTGGCAACGTTTGCTGGTGCCTTCTTCCTAGGGCTGAGAGAGAGTGACTGGCCCAAAGTCATCCAGATGGCTTTGTGTCTAAGGCAGAGCTAGAACTCAACAGTCTCCTGAAGATTGACCCCAAAGTGACCAGTTGGCTTTCATGCCCAAGGCAGGACTAGAACTCACAGTCTCCTGATTTCTATCCTGGTGTCTTCACCATTATACCAAATGGCTCTCTCAATGAACATTAACAGGCTGCAAACTCCATTCTTAAGCTCCACTCTCCATGCCCTTTTCCTCCCATTCCATTTTTCTTTCCCAGAAAAAAGGATGCATTTTTAAAACCCAGGTAAAATCCTGCATAGATCTCCTTCTTCCTGTCATTAAATATCCAGCCTCATCTCAGCAACAGGCTACATATTAAGTGGTTTACCAACACTCTTTTGTTTATCCTTAACATTTGCTTTTAAATTCCTTTCTGGGATCACACAATAGACTATGGTTTGATTACTTAAGGATTAGCTTGCTATGAGAATGCAGGCCTTGTGTATTCAACTGTAGTACTGAATTAAGACAGACCTTCCTTCCTTCCTTCCTTCCTTCCTTCCTTCCTTCCTTCCTTCCTTCCTTCCTTCCTTCCTTCCTTCCTTCCTCTAACATTTCTTAAGCCATTATTAAATATCAGAAACCACAGGGACAGCACCTTGTGCTTCTAATTCATCTTCCAAATACATCATGAGCCTGGAGTGGAAATTTTAGGGTAAATTTAATTGACCTTTACAACTGCACCCAGTAGATTGGTTTAAACATTATTAAAGTGAGGAGCACTGCAAGAAAGGTTATCAGAAAATCTAAGAGACTTGTTTTCTGATGGACAAACTATGGAAAACAGGACAAAAACAGATAAGAAAAGAGGGAGAAAAATGAGAGGAAGATAGTTAGAGATTGTACAGGGCTTAGTCTCATTGAATTACTGATACAGACAATATTCAAGGGTCTGGTAGAATCTTGTCGAGAAATTGCCAAATCAAGACTGGGGAAGAAGATACATTCTGCAGGGACTTAGATGTGCTTGTCATATTCTGGACACAGTGGTGAAATTCATAGATCTGATTAAGATATGGCTTGTTCATGGCAAGTTGATTGAACCACTGTTGGCTGGGTTTATGCAGCATGATACATCAAAGTAACCACACTATATACAGTAGGATAATGTGTGAAACCAACCAGTTGATGCATCTCCCTTAGCTACAGAGAGGGGGATCATGACAGGAGGATTTGAATCTTATCAGAATCTTACATCTGCTTCTTCCTTATCCCAAGCGATCACAACCAAACATAAAAAGAATGCAATCATTAATTTTTCCTTATGACTAAAACTACCATACATAGTTCTGCATATGTTAGACTGAAGGACAAGTCAAGAACTATATGTTCAGGACTCTTGGTCACATTCTCAGGCTTTTGGGAATCTTACCAGGTTTCATAGATTCTATAATTCCTGCACCATCTATTGGCAAATTTCTCAAACATATATTCACAAATTACAGACTCGTTAAAATTGCTTTTCAAATAATGAGAATATATACCCAATCTCTATGAATCTAGTTTCTACTTCAAATGAATCTTGGCAACTCCCTCTTGCACCCCAATAGTTACTTTGCTATTTTTAATCCTTCCACGGGGCTGGTGTGCAGAAACTTGTCCATCCTATTTGGATTAGTGTCTGCAGAATACCTCCTTTCAAAAGTATTGTCACCAAGGATATTCCCCTCCGCCCCAAGAAAGGCTTAATTCAAGAGAGCATGTGCTTCCCAATTCTTTGTATCTTATTGCTGTTTCCCTTGAGTCCTCCAACCATCTCATCCTTTTCTCCCAAGATACTGAGAGAGACAAAAATAGAACCAAGTAGAACAAAATTCTAAAAAAAAAATAAAGTCTTCCAAAGAAGAAATAAGTGCAAACGTTTCTGTCGAAAGCGAGCTTGGCATTATGCATGCGTACTCAGATCTTTGGCATTAGGTGTGAATGGGATAAAAGCAAACAGAACTAATTTGGGCAGAGCGGGTGGGTGAAAGGGGGAGGGAAGAGTTAATGAACAATTTTTAGCCTTGTTAGATAGTCATTTTTCATAGATCATCTGCTTGTCCCCTGCTTGTTTGAAACTCTCAAGGTTTCAGGCTTCAAAGCACACAATGACTGCATTTGGCTCATGGATCCACGGGGAGCCACATCAGCAACTTATAACAAACTATGCAGAGAAGGTTCCCATGGGACAAGTGCTCCTTCTGTCAGCCTCTACCTCTGCAACAAGGACGTGGCATCTGCCAACAGCAACTCAAAGGCATTGGGTAGAGGAACAGGATATCTGATAGAGAGAATGAAGATGAGGATCGGATATAGCTTCTTCTTTGATGGTATTCATTAGAGAAGCCAAAAGACCAACCTTTCATTAAGTTCATCACATTTCTTTCCGAGTTGTTCCATAGTCAGCTGTCCAACCTTTTACTTCAAGCACCTTGGGGGAGGAGGCTGAAGAGAGGCAGAATTGGGACCAAACTGTGGCAGGGTAAAGATGGAGACAAGAGGAAACTTTTGACAATCAAAAGGGCAGTCCCAAGGCTATTTATTTTAAAGGCAATTTTTTTTCTTTGAAAAAGTTTTACTTGCAATAGCACTTAGACTTATATACTGCTTCATAGTGCTTTTACAGCTCTCTCTAAGCAGTTTACAGAGTCAGCCTATTGCCCCCAACAGTCTGGCTCCTCATTTTACCGACCTCAGAAGGATGGAAGGCTGAGTCAACCTTGAGCCTGGTGAGATTCGAACTGCTGAATTGTAGGCAGCTGGCAGGCAGCAGAAGTAGCCTGCAGTACTGCATTCAAACCACTGCACCACCGAGGCTCAATAGTGGTGAATATCTGATGAAAAAGTTTCACTTCTTATCCAAGAAGTATCTTCAGTTCTGACTGAATGGTGGGAAATAGAAGGATTTATATGCCTTGCAGTCATATGGGTGTTAGCACTCTGAAGGTCAGTCATTAGCTCTCAAAACAAATCAAAAGGGTACTCTCAGATAAAGAATGTCTGGATTAAACATTAAGTGACTCTACTGGTTCACCAGGCTAAATTGGACTGTTTTAAACTGGGTTAATTTTCTGTATGTGGTGTGATAATCGTTTGTCTATCCCGGTATGTTTGCTTTATGATTCCATAAACTGTATGAACCCAGAAAAAAGGTTAATTGATTAAGCAGCTTTAACGTCTTGTGCAAATCTTGTCAATCTCTTGAATAAGAGGTGGAATTTGTTTGATTCTGGAGCTAACAAACTTCACACTTTCAAACTCCAGGGTTACGTTCCCTAGCAGAATATGGTTGTTCTGGTGAGCGGAAGGCTTGCTAATATATCAGAAACTGAATTGCTGTTGATGATTATCTGACTCTAAGGCAATAGAGAATTATAAACAATGGTAATTGCTTATTAGATAGGAGTTGATCTTGCTACTAGTTCAAGAGAATTGGCCTTATCCAACTAATAAAACCTACTGGATTACTGTGCTCAGTCTATGGCCCATCAAGGCATAGTCTCCAAAGTGGACATGATTTTGGAACTTAAATGTATTATCATCTTCATTTAATGACCCCATAATCCCTTATGGGGTGGAGTCTGGGCAAATGAATGGAGCTAGCAGAGTGTTTTAATGGCCGAATGCTCTTCCTGTCGCCAATGCGGAGTTTTGTTCAGCAGATATATTCTCATTGTGCCCAGAGAGAGAAATACCTGCCTCTACCTGGGATTGAATTCACAGCCTCCTGATTGTGAGATGAGAGCTCCATGTTTAGCCCACCGCACCACTCCATTGGAGCTCAAACATATCTTCATGTTAAATTATTTCTCAGCTGAGTAGGGCTGACTGGCTAACTTTCTTCGTTCCTTTGTGTGTGTGTTGTAGATGATGATGAAGATGATGATCACATCTGAAGGATCTTTTTCCCTTTCCATCTCATTTTTTTTTAAATGTGAGCGTTGGTTTTTAATCAATGACAAACTGAACCAACTATTCAGTGTTCTTGATAGATGGGTGGATGGATTGTTTGATTTTATGGGCTCGGCTATTTTCAACATTCTCAAGCATTCATGGGATGTTTGATCCCATTTGGCTGTTAAAAAAAAGAGCCTTTCAGGAAAAGTGAGAACAATTTAAAAAAAAACCCTTCTTCCATCACATAACTGTGTAATATACCCAACATAGACTTATATACTACTTCACAGTGTTTTATAGCCCTCTCTGAGTGGTTTACAGATTCAGCATTTTGCCCCCAACAATCTGGGTCCTCATTTTACCAACCTCAGAATGATGGAAGGCTGAGTCAACTTTGAGCCAGTGAACCTCAAACTGCCAAACTGCAGGGAGCCAGCAGTCATCAGAAGCAGCCTGCAGTACCGCATTCTAACCACTGTGCCACCACAGCTTGTAGAGTTGGTTTGCTTAAAATTTCTCCGGCATCCCGAGGAAAGTGGTAATTGAAGCTTTGAACATGTACCGCAGCTTCCATCCAGCAGAATGGGACCCATGCACCTGATTAATAAAGCAGGCTGTGGCCCAATTTCTCAACTTCATTCTGTGTATTCGTTCAATGATCAACAAGCTCAAGAACAAATATTGAGCGAAGATCTTCTTATTATCCCCAATTTGTCATCCATGATTCTCCCTGAACTTGGACAATGGTAGATGTGTCACTCATTCAAACTGAAAAGCTAGCATCCTCTGAAGACTCCAATTGGGTGGAGGGAGAGGATTGTCATATTTGTAAGGCACTGGAAAGACTGGGAAAAAGCAAGAAACTCAATCATCTATTAATTCAGCCATTTCCATTCTGGATTTCTAAACTGATTTGTCTCTCTGCTCCAAAAGCCATATTTATTAAGCTCCCCTGATGAAGATTGCCTTTGTCAATTAGTCCCAAGCTCTTGCTTTCCAAACTTGTTCTTGTCCTGTCCATCCTAAGAAACTTGGGATGAAGGCAAGTAGGGTATCCGTGAAGAAAATGGCATGTCCCCTGGAAGTAGATTTTTAAAAAAATAAACCTTGCTTTGAGAATAAAAAACTTTCCTGTCCTTGAAAGTATTTATGCCATTAAATGAGGAAAACATGTCAGCCACCTGAAAGCTGTGGTGCAGAGGGAGGAGGGGGAAAGAGCTTGATGAACAGAAAGAAGCCTGATTCACATCTCATTGCAAATAATTTGTCTTCTAATCAAAGGAAAGAAGAAAACCATGTGTCTTAGTTGACATTCAGAAAAATGCCACCTTCACTTTTCCTGAAAGACAAATAGCTTCAGGATGATAACGGGCAATATTTTTCTTACCACAATACAAGTCTTTCTTGTTATTTGTGCAGGTTCTACCTCAGCCTACTGAGTATGCAATTCCATTCAAAGTGCTGATTTTAATGTTCTTCATGGCTTAAGACCTGGCTTTCTCACAACTGGTTTTGCCCATAGACTAAGAACTTATATTCTATAAGCGACTTGCTTCAGGACTCTTCATTTAAGAGACTACCATGTCCAGGGATCATAGACATGGGCCTTTTTAAAATTACATTTATATGCCACCCTTCTCCGGAGACTCAGGGTGGCTTACAATTTTTGGGATACAACCCAGTGTGCTCAGCAATAGCCTTCATTCCATTGTATATGCCTGCTTATTACTAAGCGGCATTTTTACAAAGTCAGCTAATTGCCCCCAACAATCTTGGGTCCTTTTGAACTGTTTTCCCCTTGTTGGGTCTCAGAGAGTTCTTTATCGTGGACAATCATGTCTGGTGTATATTTACAAACTGAGATTATATGAATGAACATATAATGGAACTATATGTCTCAATCATCCAGCTCATGGAACTATAAATAATGCCTGCCCTCCTTTTGAATTGAAAAATTCAATTGACACATACAGTTCTGTCTCTCCTATTATTCAACTCATAGTAGAAAAGAGAGCATGTGTCAAAAACCCCAAACTCCTACAACAGTTTCCTCTATTGTTCTTCAGCTATAGACAGAATCTTGCCAAGCTAAAGCAACTATTTGCATCATGAAAGATATACTCTGAGAACTTCTGGGGAGGAGTCATCTTAACCCTCTTCCTCCCAACCAAAGAATCTAAACTTCTTTTATTCCTCTGAAATGCAGTTTTCCCTCTTCCTGAGAATCCAGACTGCATTCCACCACACCATGCTACTTTAGCAAAATAAAAAAGAGTCTGCAAAAGATTAGATTCACGATCAAATAGCTAGCTTTTAAGGTTCATTTAAATTTAGTTGTAGGCTTGTGCAAATTCCTTTCAATTTAGTAGTAGGCTTGACTCAAACAGTCAGTCTGTACATTGAGTAGATCTGATTTGAATAATCAGTTCAATTGAAAAAAAACATTGATCTCAGCACCCGCATCAATATGAAGCAAATTACCTCACTTGGGCTGATTCAACCTGAACCAACATAGGTGTTAAAAACACATACACACATGAGCAAAAGACATTCAGATCGACTGAAATGTAATTAAGTAAATTCATAGGTATCCAATTCATGTCTGGCAATTCAAATGGAATAATTTCTTCAATCTGAAAACCGAATTCCATTTAGAATTGTAATCAAATCGCCTTCTAACCAGATCTTTAAATTAAATATTCACACAGCTTTTCTCAACCCCGTTTTCAGGGCTAAAACAACGGATGGAGGTTGCAGGCATTCTATGCCATATTTTTAGAATTTTTTGAAGCAGTATTTTCACATTCAACCTGAACCAACATTCTCATCTCTAACCTAGCTGAAATAATTGAGGGAAGATTCTACTTCCTGACCTGCAGACCAGCAGATCCACTTAAGTGTGTGTCTAAGAATTCTTTTTTTTTTCTGTCAGTCCTTATCAGCCATACTGAGATGATTGTGGGCCAGAATTTGCAACGGCTTTGTGTGTTCATGTCAAACCTCTCTTGGCTAATATTAAAACTTGAAATCTAACCCAGCATCTTAACCACTAAAGCACAATGGTTCTTTTATCCTGATTTTCTAAAGGAATATGGAATGAAAGAGCATGTTGTATTGGCTAAGGAGAAGGAGAAGATGAAGGAGAAGGAGAGGGAGAATCTGCATTGCTGTAACTTTGACTAAAAATATAAACCAGTAAAGTATAATGGGCTGCAGTGATTTATTAAGGATTGGTTATTTTTTAGTTTTGGGGATCTCAAAGAGCAAGACAGCTCCACTCCTGGTTTTATGATTCTCCCAAGACCCCTCTGGTTTTATGATTCTCCCAAGACCCCTCCATGCAATTATTTCTTGTCTTCTCAGAGCCCATACATTATTTTCTGTAATAATATGTTTTCTGAAATTCCTTTCCATAAACTACTATAGCGGGCAGCAAGAAACCATATTATTATTGATATCATGTCACATCAGTAGTAAAATGACTTATGGAAAATGGACTGTGAATAGAGACTGTTTCAATTTAAAACATTCTGACCTTTCAGATTATTAAAGGAGAGAGGAAAGAAACCTCAAAAGAAGTATGCAGTGATGTTATATTAAAAGGGAGGGGAAAAAAGAAAAAGACAACACGAAAAAAAAATTTGGGATTTAGATAAGCTGGACGTCTGTTATTTCAGTGTAAACAAGAGGTGGGGATCTTATAACCAAGCATGGGCTTTTTTTCTTTTTCTTTTTGGTTGGGGGGAAAGCTAATGTTTGCATACTATTACAAATATTTCCAATTTTGTTTTATTATTTTTGTCTCATTTTCTCCATTCTCCTCCTTTTTTTTTTTTTTTTCTTTCTTTCTTTCTTTCTTTCTTTTTTCCTTCTTTCTTTTTTCTTTTTTCCTTCCTTCTTTCTTTTTTCCTTCTTCCTTCCTTCCTTCCTTCCTTCCTTCCTTTTTTTTTTTTTTTCCCTTCAATTCATTATGGACTCCTATTGAATATTAATCAAGTCCCTGCATTTTTCTTGGCCATGTTTTCCTGAAGTGGATTCAATTGCCTCCTTCCCAGCTGAAACAGGGAGACTGGCCCAAGATCCTCAGCTGGCTTTGTGCAGGACTAGAACTCAAAGTCTCTTGGTGATTGGCCAAGGAGATATCTATCATCTATCATCTTCACTCTCTCTTCCTGCCCCCTCTCCCTCTCTCCTCTTCCTCCCTCCCTCCCTCTATCTCTCTCTCATTACAGGTTGTGTCCATCACTGGAGGTTTTCAAGAAATGACTGGACAGTCACTTGTCTGAAATGGTATAGGACTGTAATGGTGAACATGTGCTGGAAGCGGCACACAGAGCCATCTCTCCAGGCACTCCAGCCATCACCCATTCTTCTGGGTTCTGGCACATGCATGTGCACTGGCCAGCTGGTCTTTGCATGCACGGGAGTGCCAGAAACCAGAAGAGTAGCTCCCTAGCACACATGCACGTGCCAGCCAGCTGGTCTTTGTGCATGCATTTGTGTTAGACACCAGAAGACCAGGTGGCCGGTGCACATGTGCGCACCAGGAAGCTGAGCTTCTAGTTTCCGGCACTCCCATGCGTGCCGGATAGCTGTTCTTCTGGTTTCTGGCGTGCATGCGTGCATTCCCATTTTGGCACTTGGTGCCAAGAAGGTTCGCCACCACTGGTATAGGATGTGCTTCTTGAGCAGGGGGCTGGACTAGAAGACTTCCAAGGTCCCTTCAAACTCTAACTCTACTCTACTCTACTCTACGCTATTTTTTTTTCTCTTTGTTCTTTTTTAATTACATTTATATGCCGCCCTTCTCCGGAGACTCAGGGCGGCTTACAATTTTTGGAGCACAACCCAATGTGCTCAGCAATAGCCTTAATTCCATTGTATATGCCTGCTTATTACTAAGCGGCATTTTTACAAGGTCAGCTAATTGCCCCCAACAATCTTGGGTCCTCAATTTACCTACCCCGAGAGGATGGAAGGCTGAGTCAACCTTGAGCCTGGTGGGATTCGAGCCTACAGCGGCTGTAGGCAGCTGGAACTTAAGTGCAGGCAACTAACAGCCTGAGCCACCAAGGCCCTATTGTCTTATATTATAATCCCAATTCTACACAATCATGAAATGGGAGTTCAAATTAGCTTCTCTTTCCTAGGCATCTATTAGAAAGAACGATGGCATCAAAATAATCATGATATCATCCCAGAGCAGTGTCAATTGTGTGACACGACTGATGCAGGTTAAAGAATCACCTCATTTGCAAAATGGCATCATGATGTAGGTGATACCCTTAATCCTCAGGATGTCTAGCACCTGTTTCATGTAAGCTAATTAATGAACCTTTTTAAAATTACTTTTTTCACTTAACAAAGGTACCAAGAAACAAGTTTTGCCATACAGATGCTTAGACCATCAATGTCTGATTAACAACGACGGTGATCTACAGAATTGGTTTTTAACTGAAATGATATGGAATGTTCTTAAATCATATGAGAGTCCTAGTGGCACAGTAGTTAGAAGGCAGTACTGCAGGCTAACTCACTGCTCACTGCCAGGAGTTTGATCCTGACCAGCTCAATGTTGACTCAGCCTTCCATCCTTCCGAGGTGGGTAAAATGAGGAGCCAGATTGTTGGGGGCAAGAGGCTGACTCTGTAAACCACCTAGAGTGGGCTGTAAAAACACTGTGAATTGGTATATAAGTGCTATTGCTATTATATGTAAATAACATTTTACCAGGATTGGTCTCCGGTTTTGTGTTTGGTGCACATAGCAAACAGTTTGTTGTCTGTGGAGAAGTTTGTTTGTTCATTATTTATATTTCATATTTCTTAACCAACTATCTTCCCTCAGAGTTTAACAGTATTTACTGTCCAGTAAGTATGCTTAAGTCTGCAATTCAAACCCATATTGCAGATTTTTTAACCCCACCTCTTATCGGTACATCCAGGATCAGCAATTTCATTTTGAGGGAGAAAATAGCAAGACAGCAACAGGAATTCTGTTTTTTAAAAAAAATGTTATTGAGGGAGGTAAAAATAATACAAATTGGTTCAAACAGTCCAAATCTCTTTTGGTTATTTTCTAAGTTAGAGATTTAGGAACTCCAGTGTGTGTGTGTATATATATATATATATATATATATATATATATATATATATATTTAATCTGCTTCTATGTTTATCTCAAAACCGATGTTGGGTTCCTCACTTGTGGGACATTTTTAATCAGGGATCAGATTTTATCTGCCTTTTGGTCTGGGACCACTGCTAGGTAATGCTTATTGGTCCAGAAGGCTGAACACAGTGTTCCAGCAAGCAAACGCCTCTGCAACAGTCTTTTTTCCACTTGATGGCAACATTTGATAGCTTGTGAGCCACGAAGGAAAGATTGATGGTCATGCTACATCTATGCATTTGAAAGTTGAATTTCCACTCTGTAATATTGCAGCTATTGCAGAGGTATATTGCTCTCTGGTCCCTGTCAATAACAACCAGGAATCTACTGTCAAGATGCAACTAGCAATATTTGAGCTGGCTTGGTCCAAACATTCAGACTCGAGGAAATGGGGTTAGTTTTGATTTTTCTGTGTCTAATTTGGAGTAAAAATAGGAACAGTGTCACTTATTTAGAGCAGTGGTGGGATTCATTTTTTTTACTACCGGTTCTGTGGGTATGGCTTGGTGGCCATAGCTTGGTGGCCACAGCAGGGGAAGGATACTGTAAAATCTCCATTCCCTCCCCACTCCTGTGGGAAGGTTACTGCAAAATCCCCATTCCCTCCCCACCCCACTAACCTGCTTTCCAGCTCCATTCTCCTGTGCAGGGCAACAAAAGAAGACCCAGCCGATCAGCTGGGACTCAGGGGGCAGAGAATAGATGAGGGTGGGGCCAGTCAGAGATGGGATTTGCCGGTTCTCCAAACTACTCAAAATTTCCACTACCAGTTCTCCAGAACTGGTCAGAACCTGCTGAATACCACCTCTGATTTAGAGTCATATGGAGAGAGTATAATTGTGATTTGGGGAAAAAACCCCAATAACAACTGTTTTTTTACATGTATAGGTCTGGACTGATGTACAACAAGTTTCTCCAAACTTGGCAACATTAAGACTTGTGGACTTCAACTCCCAGAATTCCCCAGCCAGCAATTCTGGGAGTTGAAGTCCAAAAAGTTGGCTGGAGAATTCTGGGAATTGAAGTTCCCAAGTCTTAATGCTGCCAAGTTTGGAGACCCCGATATCATGATAAATGTGATCCTGAGATTCCTTGTTTTTGAAATAGTGTGTTGTGTGTACCCAAGGACTTCATGTTTTGCGGGGTTAGCATGATGGGTCCATACAACTTAGTCAACAGCCATGGGTTAATGTAATATGTGAATCCGGGATTATAGGATTCTGAGGATTAAAAGGCTGGACTAATTTACGCCCCTATTCAGTGGTGGGATTCAAAAAAAATTACTACTGGTTCTATGGGTGTGGCTTGGTGGGCATGGCAGGGGAAGGATACTGAAAACCTCTATTCCTGCCCCACTCCAGGAAGGTTATCACCAGTTCTATGAACCTATTCAGTGGTGGGATTCAAAAAAATTACTACTGGTTCTATGGGTGTGGCTTGGTGGGCATGGCAGGGGAAGGATACTGAAAAACCTCTATTCCTGCCCCACTCCAGGGGGAAGGTTATCACCAGTTCTATGAACTACTCAAAATTTCCACTACCATTTTTTTAAATTCATATTTATATGCCACCCTTCTCCGGAGACTCAGGGCAGCTTACAATTTTGGGATACAACCCAATGCGCTCAGCAATAGCCTTCATTCCATTGTATATGCCTGCTTATTACTAAGCGGCATTTTTACAAAGTCAGCTTATTGCCCCCAACAATCTTGGGTCCTCAATTTACCTACCCCGAGAGGATGGAAGGCTGAGTCAACCTTGAGCCTGGTGGGATTCGAGCCTGCACTAATTGCAGGCAGCGGGAACTAAGTGCTAGGCATTTAACAGCCTGCACCACCAAGGCTCTCCAGAACTGGTCAGAACCTGTTGAATACCACCTCTGTCCCTATTGCTTTTAACTTGTATTCAGTTGAAATAATTTTATTCTCTCAGCTGTAACCCCATAAAACAGACCAGTATTATCTTGTAACATGCAGATTTCAAGATGGAGATCCTAGCTGAGATAGAGAGATCTGATGATAAGAGTTGAGGCCTTGTAATGGTTTTCAGTTTTGTTTAGCTTTTCTTTTTTTCTTTTTTTCTTTGACTCCTTCAATATTTCTCTCCCTCCATCTCGTATGCATAACTATCTTTTCTATAATAATTGATTAGCGTCCTTCCTAAATAAATTGCCTTGCTCAAGGGGGAAGTTGAAAAGGGAAAAAAAAGTAATGAAACCTTCTGTGGCAATAAAAAAAGATCCATCTCATGGCTAGCCCAATATAGACCCTCAAGAACAAAGAGAATCTGAGCTGTAAATAATGACTCAGAACTTTAAGACTGCCCTGGCAAGTGTTATTTTCATCAACAACTTTCCCTGTGATTCACGGCTAACAACATAGCAGCCTTCAAGACATCACTCAATCTTCATTATGGGTAACGTGACTTCTCCTTCACTCCTTCACATCCAACAGGCCATAAAATGATGCTTGATACTGTATTTATGCTCCCAAGTGACTGAACTACCCATTAAGTTCTACCTTAGGCATGAAAGCCAGCTGGGTGACTTTGGGCAGTCACTAGGAGACTGTGAATTCTAGTTCCACCTTAGGAATGAAATAAGACTGGGTGTCTTTGGACCAATCATCATGAGACAGTGATTTCTAGTCCCACCTTAGGCATGAAGGCCAGCTGGGTGACTTCGAGCAATCACCAGGAGATCATGAATTCTAGTCACACCTTAGGAATAAAAATAAGACTGTATATCTTTGGGCCAATCATCAGGAGACCATGAGTTCTAGTCCTGTCTTAGCCATGAAATCTGGTTGAGTGATTTTGGGCCAATCACTATGAGCCATTTTCCAAGCTCTCAAAATGCAATCATGTTACAAGGAGGACAGCCATCAGAACTTCAAATCCAGGTTGTAAGTCGCATTTGGGGGTTTGTTGTAACTTTGAACAGTTGCTAAACAACCTGGATTTACCTGTGGTGTGGTACTTAGCTTAGTTAGCTCTCCAAATAAAGATAATACTAAACAAGGGGGGTAGAAGGCAACCTGGAGTTGATAGGAAATAGGAAAATTCTCAGTTGTTTTTCTTTTAATTATGGGATGTTTTGTAACTAGACACAATCACTAAAATGATCGTTTTGGGGAAATGCCTATGGGTTTTTTTCTCCAAATGTCCAAACGTGCCAGAGGTTTAACCCTATCTGTACTTCTGATGAAACTGTAGGCAGTTTTGGAAAGGTATTGGGGATTTAAGAAGGAGTGAACTTTCCAAATTTTCCTATCACTCACATGAAAACCAAGCTGGAGAAAAGAGTCTGGACCTTATATGTCCAATGCTACCATAATCACCAACTTTCACAGAGCACTCTAAGTAAAAGAAAACTGGGAGCTATTAAGAGTAAGGTACTCCATCAAATGCAGTCTGAGTGCCCCGTATGTTACAAAAGCTCAAGGAAGGAGAGGGGAAAAATAAAATAAGATGCACATTTCATCTGGAACCTCTCTGGTTCCTGTTTTAATTTCCACATCTCACAATTCAAACTGTGACTTTGCTAATCAATTAATTTATGAGGCTGCTGTTAATAAGAAATTATAGGACTCTGTCTAATTAATGAAGCCACTAAAGCATTTTGTCAATCAATTATTCTGACTGAAGCCATTTATTTACTTTAAGTAAGAATTTGCTCGATGAAGTCGTGAATATTTTTGCTTTTGCTACCACTTTCGAATAATTTAGCAAATTAGAAATAAATTAACCCCAGGGAATGATTTGGGATAAATTGCTGCCAGGGAAGCACAAACTAGGCACTGCTACTAAGCAAACTGACTCCTTCTAAAACCCTATGGGGGGAAAAGGCCCACAAAACAGGAAATTACAGCCTAGGGAAAGAATGATTGGAAAGGAAAGACGGGTGTAGATACTGACAGCTTTATTGATTCATTTGTTGGGTTTTCTCCTCTCTTTATTATTTTTATCAATAATTCAAGGTGATGAAGATGCAGAATAACATAATTGGAAAGAGTCTTGGAGGTATTCTAGTCCAAACCCGTGTTCAGGCAGGAAACTCTATACCATTCCAGAAAAATGGTTACCCAACATCTTTTTAAAAACTTCCAGTGATGGAGCATCCACAGCTTCTGTTGTTCCACTGATTAGCTGTTCTCACTGTCAGGAAATTTCTCCATAGTTCTAGGTTGCTTCTCTTCTTGATTAGTTTCCATCCATTGCTTCGTGTCCTGCCTTCGGGTGCTTTGGAGAATAGCTTGACTTTCCCTCTTCTTCAAATACATGCCCTTCAAATACATGATGTAATTACCTTGTCATAGACTTTCTGGGTTTGCAGTCCCCAAAATATGGAAGGTGCTGTCGAGGAGAAGTTTAACTGGAGTCTAAAACATATGAAGAACACTTACAGGAAATGGGTATGGCCAGTCTAGTGAAGAGAAGGAGCAGGGGAGACATGATAGCAGTCTTCCAATGTTTGAGGGGCTGCCACAGAGAGGAGGAAGGAGTCAAGCTATTTTCCAAGGCACCCGAAGGCCAGACAAGGATTAATGGATGGAAGCTGAACAAGGAGAGATTTGACCTGGAAATAAGGAGAAATTTTGAGAACAATCAATCAATGGAACAGAAGTTGCCTTCAGAAGTTGTGGGAGCTTCATCACTGGAGGCTTTCATGAAGAGATTGGGCTGCCATTTGTCAGAAACGGTGTAAGGTCTCCTGCTTGGGTGGGGAGTTGGACTAGATGACCTACAAGGTCCCTTCCAACTCTGTTAATCTGTAATAGTTAGAACTGAAGAAGCTTCTTGGATGAGAAAATAAAATTAAAAATGGAAAAAAAAAAGAAGTCCTGTTTCCTTTTGAAAAAAAAAAGCATTTTTTGGGACAACCATGACCTGGATGGTTGAGATTCTCTGTAGACATTCCTCTCAGCTTGTGACTGTTGCTTGCCCTCTTCCAATTATTCATTAGGACACCAGGAAAGAGTAGTTGCAAGTAGCCGGTATTTGTTTCAGAAAAGGAGAAGGAAGTGGAAGTTTATGGGATGGAGCGGGGACAGAAGGAAGGAAGAGAGAAAAGTCCTTTGACATAAATTCTTGTTCCTTCCGCGGATTCAAATGCTAATAACATTTTACTAATCAGTAATTCGTGTGCAGGAGTGGGAGAGAGAGTTGGGTTGCCATCATTCATTTGCGTGCTGTGCTTTATTACTGTACATTTTACACGTTAGTGAACAGAAGACATTGCTGGCTCCTTCTATCTTTATTCCACAATTTTATTCTCCTTTCGCAATCATTCATTCATACAAGCAGAACAATAGTCCCAGGAGGGAGGGAGGAAGAAGAAAGAGAAAAAGAACATGTGTAGGTCTCTCTCTTTTGGGTGTGAAATAGAGAAGCCATATTTCATAATTAGAGAAACAGAAATAGGGACTCAGGAACCCTTTGCCAAGAAGTACGAAGAACGGAGTTCAAGAATGTTCCATTACAGGTAGCCTTCGACTTTTGATTTTAATTTTCATTTGAATTGTTTATTGTCATTGTACGTATATACACAGTATACATCAGTGGTGGGATTCAAATTTTTTTACTACTGGTTCTGTGGGTGTGGCTTGGTGGGCACGGCTTGGTGGGTGTGGCAGGGGAAGGATACTGCAGGATCCCATTCTCTCCCCACCCCACTAACCTGCTTTCCAGCTCCGTTCTCCTGTGCAGGGCAACCAAAGAAGACCCAGCCAATCAGCTGAGATTCAGTGGGAGGCAGAGAATAGATGGGGGTGGGGCCAGTCAGAGGTGGTATTTGCCGGTTCTCCAAACTACTCAAAATTTCTGCTACTGGTTCTCCAGAACTGGTCAGAATCTGCTGAATACCACCTCTGGTATACATACAACGAAATTCACATAACACCCAGAGACCAGACCCGCACACACACACATGACAATCCCCAAACATCCACCCACCCACCAAAATTCCCCGCCCCCTAAAAACCCACAAGCATCCACACAACAGACCAAGTAATACTGTCCAACAGCTCACTTAAGTTCATTGTGAGGTGCCATTATAGCTCTGGGATAAAAACGGTTCAGAAAACGTGTGGTCTGAGTTTTAATTGTTCTGGTATGTTCTGCCAGAAGGCAACAGTTCACAAAGATCACAAAAACAGTTCACAAAGTTCACAAAAGCAGGATGGGAAGAGTCTCTGAGAATGTTGTTCCTCAAACAGCGAGATGCAAAGATGTTGCCCAGGGCTGGTAGCTGGAGCCCGATGATATTCTGGGCAGTTTTAATTATTCTCTGTAGAACGTTTTTGTCTGCTACAGAGCTGCTCCCATACTATAGCATCCTATCCTATCCTATCCTATCCTATCCTATCCTATCCTATCCTATCTACCTACCTACCTACCTACCTACCTATCCATCCTTTCATTTAGTGAAAAAATGTGACCAATTATGACCATTGCAGCATCTCTACATTTATGTGATCAACATTCAGGTGCTTGGCAGCCAGAATATATTTATGATGCCTGCAGAGTCCTAGGACTATTTAACCACCATGTAATTGACATTATTAAGCACTGTCTTGCTTAGCAATGGAATATCTAGTCCCAGTTATGGTTGTAAATCAAGGACTATCTGCAGTAACCTGAGATAAGTTGCCTGGTCTAACTGAAGAATGGAGATGTCCTTTTTAAGATCTCACTGGAGAGTCCCCTTCATTTCATTGACCATTAGAAAGTTAGCACCCACCCCTTTCCTAGAAGAATGAAATATTTTGAGAAATATTAAAAAGGCAGAATATTATATTTCCCTAGATGAGAAATGAAGAAACATGTTTTTTTAGAGGCAGGAAGCAGACTCACTCTTAATAGCCCCCACCTTTCTTAATAACCCCCAGCAGATGTCAGCACTTAAGAGATAAAGAGATTGATAGATCTATTCATAAGCAAATTTCCTGCAGCAAGGTCTGAACAAAGGTAGGATTAACCCTCAGCCACAATAGAAATTGCCCAACAAGCCCCTTCATTGCATCAGCCCAAACTTCAACCAAACATAGCTCAGACAAACTCATAGGATTTGTATATGGCCCCACGGGAGTCTGACAACAGCCAATAGATTACATGTTCTTGCACAGGAACAGGAAGTTCAAATGCAAAAAAGGTATAAATACCCCCCATTCTCAACTGCATGTGGTCAGCTGCCCAGAACCTATGTGGTTTTGCTTCATCAATAAATGGACCGTCTTTCCAATCAGCCTCCAGCTTCCATTTTGTCTCTCATGCCTTTCTCCTGGCTTGGACCTGGACCTGGGTATTTCTTCCAACAACCAGTTCATGGTTGAAGGGGCAATAAATATCAAGGATGGAGTAACTATTGTTTAGAGTTCAGCTATATGTTATGCATGCAAGACAATCCTGATTTGACCTTTGGCATTTGAAGGCAGAGCTCAAAAACCTTCTATGAAGAGAATAGCTGCCAGATGATAAGACTGGTCTAGATGCAACCATGGACCGACTCAGCCTAAAGAGGTGCTATGCTCCTACAGGATGAAGGCAGAAAAGATACAGCTGATCGGGCCAATGATGATTGAAAACCATAATGAGAAACACTGGAGGGATCAGGAAACAAAAGACTAAGTGAGCAATACCCATCTATAAGAAATTATAATTCTGAGATGAAGGAACTAGATTTCTCTTAAGCTTGCATTCAAAGCCCCCTTTTCTTCCACACTAGTCCAGCCAAAGCCACTGAGAAGTGTGGCCAGCCTAGCTTTTTCTCTGGTAATATTGTACTACTAACTAGAGCATACAAAACATTTGCTAGACCAATTCTCGAATACAGCTCATCTGTCTGGAACCTGCATTGCATATCAGACATTAATACAATTGAGAGAGTCCAGAGATATTTCATGAGAATAGTCCTCCACTCCTCTACTTGCAACAGAATATCTTATGCCACCAGACTTGAAATTTTAGGCTTAGAATTATGCCGCCTTCGGTCCGACCTAAGTGTAGTATATAAAATTATCTATTGCAATGTCCTGCCTGTCAATGACTACTTCAACTTCAACCACAATAATACACAAGTACACAATAGATACAAACTCAAGGTAAACTGCACCAAACTCAGTCTGTAATAGTGGGTTTATTGGCAGTGATTTAATAATTATTTATTGTATTCATATGTTTTAATCTGTGAGCCTCCCAGACATATAAGTCCAATAAAATAGATTGCAGGAAACTTCTGCAACAGAGGGGTCAACGACTGGAATACACTACCTGACTCTGTGGTTTCTTCCCCAAACCCCAAAAACTTTAACCTTAGACTGTTGACCTCACCCCCATTCCTGAGAGGTCTGTAAGGGATGTGCATAAGTGCACCAAAGTGCCTACTATCCCTGTCCTAATGCTTCCTTTTTATTCCTTTATTCCTTTCTTTATTCAATCAAGGACCTGTATACTGCACGAGTCAAAAAGAAGGCTGTGAAAATATTTACAGACCCCTCACATCCCGGACATGAACTGTTTCAACTCCTTCCCTCAAAACGATGCTATAGAGCACTGCACACCAGAACAACTAGACACAAGGACAGTTTTATCCCAAACGTCATCACTCTGCTAAACAAATAATTCCCTCAACACTGTTTAACTATTTACAAAGTCTGCAGTACTATTACTGTTAATCTTCTCATCACTCCTTATCACCCATCCCCTCCCACTTTTGACTGTATGACTGTAACTTTGTCGCTTGTACCCTTATGATTTATATTGACTGTTTCCTAGTATGATTTGATTGCTTATTGTACGCTATGACTATCATTAAGTGTTGAACCTTATGATTCTTGGCTCTTGACAAATGTATCTTTTATTTTATGTATACTGAGAGTTTCAGTTTGTTTGTTTGTGTTTGTTTGTTTTAAAACCATTGCTTGCTATTTCCTTTCACCCACTCCAGAAAGGGGAGAACTGCCAAATCCATGCAGACAGGTGGTGTGATGGAACACTTGACAACACATCACCATGAAGGCAGCAAAAGTAAAATACAGTCACATAATCCCTTGCAAAGCCTCTTAAGCGCTTATATCAGGGTCGGCTCAGTCAGTGCTTAGTCAACCTGTCTTTTAAAAACATTCCAATTTAGACCTTTGTACTGTCACGTCAGCTGAAATGCAGATGGGTGAAGAAGGAGGATGGCAAACATTGGTAAGGGAGCAAACACACACAAGCACAAAACCAACCAACCAAGTAGGAATGTGTCATATTTTTCATTCCCTTTCCATCACTCATGGGAAGCAATTTTCCTTTCATTCTCCCTCTCCCTCTCTCTCTTTCTCATTCTCTCTCTCTCCTCTTTCTCTTCTCTCTATTCTCTCTCTTTATCTCTCTGTCTCTTTCTGATTTTCTCTCTCTCTCTCTCTTTCTTTCTCATTCTGTCTCTTTCTCATTCTCTCACACTCTCTCCTCTCTCTCTTTCTCATTCTCTCACTGTCTCTCTCTCTCTTTCTCATTCTCTCTCTCTCTCTTTCTCATTCTCTCACACTCTCTCTCTCTCTCTCTCTCTCTCTCATTTTTTCTCTCTCTCTGACTCTCTGTCTCTTTCTCTTTCTTTCTCTCTCTCTCCTCTCACTTCTCTTTCTCTCTCTCTTTCTGTCTTTTTCTCTTTTTCTCTCTCCTCTCACTGTCTCTGTCTGTCTGTCTATCTGTCTCTCTCTCTCTCATTCTCTCGTGTGCCCGATAGGAGATAGGTTTTCCTTCTCCCTTCTCTAATCTCATTAAATTTACAGGGAAGATAAGGAATCTACTATATTCAGTGGATTAAGCACCTCAGTTTCACCAGGGATAAATATGTTCCAGTGGATTATCAGATGGTAGGCAAAGATAACAGGATACTTATTAGCAGAATTGCTCATGTGGCCGGGATGGGAAAATCTGTTCACAACCAGGAGCTCAAACTTTTCAGAACAAACTTCTAGAAGGGAGAGAGCTAGGTTAAGTCTTTATAAAACCGGTCACTCACTTCTGAGAATAGGCAATTGTATAAATATTTGGGAAAACATCTGGAATATCCTTATTTATTAATTTATTTATTTTTAACCCGCCGGTAGTATTTCTTTTATAACTAAATCGAGGGAACGGACATGCCTAGTACACCTTTCTCCTTGTGGTTTCCCCATAACAACTATCCTGTGAGGTGGGTTAAGAAAGAGTGATTAGCCCAAGGTCACCCAGCTGGTTTTGTGCCTAAAGCAAGACTAGAACTCACTGTCTTCCGGTGATTGGCTCAAAGGGACCCAGCTGGTTTTGTGCCTAAGGCAAGACTAGAACTCACTGTCTCCCAGTGATTGGCTCAAAGTCACCCAACTGGCTTTGTGCCTAAGGCAAGACTAGAACTCACTGTCTCCCGGTGATTGGCTCAAAGTCACCCAACTGGTTTTGTGCCTAAGGCAAGACTAGAACTCACAGTCTTCTGATGGTTGGATCAAAGTCACCCAGCTGGCTTTGTGCCTAAGGCAGAACTACCATAGAATTCACAGTCTCCTGGTTTCAGCAGGAGACAAATAAATAATGTTGACTATCATAATTTAGTCTTAGATTGCTGTGTAAATGGGTCAAAGTTATCAATGAAAGCCCAAGGATGTCAATATGTGCAAGCATTTCAGAAGACTGGAAGGATGTGTGTTTACCTAGTCCATGGGTATCAAACTCGATTTCATTGAGGGCCATATTAGGGTTGTGTTTGACCTCTGAAGGACCGGGGGGGCATGTCCAGGGGGGGTTATGTTGGGGGTGCCTATGCTGGGTGCTGGCAACTCTCTGCCAGCAAAAATGGGGCTCCGGAGCCCCATTTTCACCTGTGACTCCCTCCTGCAACCCCCTTCCAGCAAAAACAGAGCTCAGGAGTCTCTCCAAGCCCCCAGTCCCCCACAAGATCTTTTTTTGCTGGCAGAGGCATCCCTGGCTGGTTCTTCGCTGTTTCCAGGGTAGCCCCGTGGACCAGATCTAAGCACCCCATGTGCTGGATCTGACCCATGGGCCTTGAGTTTGAGACCCCTGTCTTAGTTTGTCCTTTTCCTACCCATTACTCCTGGTTAGAAATGATTCCACACTAGCCATATATTTAGACGGTGAGAAAAAAAATTATCCAGAGACCCAGAGAACCTTCAGACAGGTAGATAATGTATTCATGCACCTTCTTTTCTACTGTTCAAGCCTTGGACCACAGAAGTAGGATAGACTCTATAGCAAGCAATACCAACTGGGAAGATGATCACATTATAAAGGCATCTCTTTAGCTCTGCCATTCTCTCACATCTTTTTTCAAGGGTTTGTTTGATATGTGTCGGGAGCTTGTGGGGCAAAGATTATTCCTCTTTGAGCATCAGAATATTTATGGACTGTCATCTGCTTAAGTATGGATAGAAAACCTATCAGTGAGGCAAAGAGAAATAAGATCCAAATTAGCCATTATGTATACAATTCATCTTGCTTCAACAAGTCATTATCAAATGGAAATGAAGCTAATCTATTTGATGGCAAGGGGGCATGAATCATCCAGGATCTGATCTGACTTTCGCAATTTGATTTGGATTGCCCAGTTCATTTAATTCAAATCTTCAACTGAATCAACAAGTTGAAGTTACTTATTTAATTGATTACCCAGCTGCAATCTAACAGACCCTTGGGTTGCTTACAAGTACATTAAAATAAAATTTCAAACATAGAAAGGGCTAAAAACCAGTTCAAAGCCCTGGTTTATTGACCACTTTTGAAACACTGACCTGGAGAAAGGTGTTTTTGGGGCCTGCAGAAACATGTATGAAATCAGCACCTCAATTCAGAAGTGCCTGAATTCAATCCTGTGCATTCAATCCATTTGATGATTTCATCTGACAATCTGATCCAAACAAGCAATTCCATCTCATCATTCCATCTCATAATTAATAGCGATAACACTTCGACTTATATACCACTTTACAATGCTTTACAGCCGTCTTTAAGCAGTTTACAGAATCAACCTATTGCCCCCAACAACCTAGGTCCTCATTTACCCATCTTGGAAGGATGGAAGGCTGAGTCAACTTTGAGCCTGATGGGATTCGATCTGCCAAATTGTAGGTAGCTGGAGGTCAACAGAAGTAGTTTGCAGTAGTCACTCCAACCACTGCACCACCGAGGCTTAAATTAAATCTTTTCTCTACTCAACTCTAAGGATCTTTTCTTTTCCCCATTAAGCTTAAGCATTAACTCTTACACAGTTAGAACCCAATCCTGTGTACCACAATGTCTTCTAGAACATGGAACATCAGAGTTGGAAAGGATCTTAAAAATATTCTAGTTCAACCCTCTGCAGGGTTGAAGCAGGACACATTATAACATTTCAGACAAATGGCTATCCAGTCTCTTCTTAAAATGAGGACCCAGATTCTTGGGGGCAGTATGCCGACTCTGTAAACCACTTAGAAATGGATGCAAAAGCACTGTGAAGTAGTATATAAGCCTAAGTGCAATTACTAAAAGCCTCCAGTAATGGAGCGCCCACAACTTTTGAGGGCAAGTTGTTCCACTGCTTGATTATTCTCACTGCCAGTAAATTTCTCCTTAGTTCTAAGTTGCTTCTCCCCTAACTTCAACTTCTAACTTCAAGTTATGTCCATTTGTGCAACGGTGTCCATTTCCCTCTTCCATTTTTCACTCCTTAAAAAAGTGGACTTTTAAGCTTAAAGCTTAAGCAAAGTATTTATTTATTTATTTTATGAGATTTATATGCTGCCCTATCTCCCTAAGGACTCAAGACGGCTTACAATACTAAAAACAACACACTAGAAATATTAAAAAGTAATTAAACCCTAAATCTCATAAATTAATTAAATTTAAAACAACACTAAAAAACCCTCCCCCCCCCCATCAGTCCGGGTAGGCTAGTTGGAAAAGCCAAGTTTTTAGGCCACAGCGGAAGGATCGGAGGTCAGGGGCCACCCGGAGCTCCAGGGGCAGCTGGTTCCAAAGGGTGGGTGCCCCCATAGAGAAGGCCCTACCCCTGGGAGCCGCCAGCCGGCATTGCCTGGCTGACGGCACCCTGAGGAGGCCCTGCCGGTGGGAGTGCACGGGTCATCGGGAAGCTTTTATTGGCAGCAGGGTTTCCTGCAAATACCCCGGTCCAATGCCATGAAGGGCTTTATAGGTTAACACCAGCATGATGCCGGTATGTATGACGCTTCCAATATGGTCCTTTAGACCTTTGGAATTTTGAGAACCTCCATTTGTAGCCCATGGGATATGACAATGCTTGGACAAGATCCAGTGGTAGATTGCATGCACACAGGCCTATAAATTATACTTTGCATATTTGCATAAATACATATGGAATGGTCTCGTACTGAGTCATTGATCGATTTGCCTCCGTGTTCCCTACTCTGATTTGCAAGACAACAATCTGGGAATCGTTTAAAACCTGAACTCCCAGACCTTGCCAAGGGAATGTCCTACATACACAAATGTGCCCTACCACATCCCCACCCCATGTGCTCCACCGGGCACCACCGTTTGCACAAGGGCCCCAGTCTAGTTTGGCATGCCTGCTTGCCTTCCAACAGCGTTTCAGGTCTCCTGCTCCCCAACCAGGAATGGAGCCAATCTCACGCCATTTGCTTCTTATCTTCCCCCTGCATACCACTGCTGCCAATGCCACTGGCAATTTTACATGTAAATGAGTCCATCCATCACTCGGTCCCTCTGCTGTGTCTCACTTCCAAGCCTGCGACAGAGTTACACCATTAAATCTCCCGACTCTATGATATACATCATGACACATTTGACAGCTCAGCCAGTCTGCTCCTTGCAAACCGGCACTCCATTCTGTATCCTGCCTAAAATCGCTGCAGGAAAGCTTGCCGGTTAGTACAATGTATGGTGATTTTCCCCTCTCTTAAAATTAACTTCCCTGTCAGTCTCCAGTTGCCACCTCTAACTTCTCTTGTTTGTTCATTTAAGCATTGCACTTAGCTGGTTTTGCTGCTGGTGACAATGTTCAACAGTTAATCTTCCCTCGAGGACACCTTCCAAATTTTGGGGGACTGCAAATCCAGAAAGTCTATGACAAGGTAGTTACACCATGTATTTGAAGGGCATGTATTTGAAGCCTTAGTAAGACCACACTTAAGAATCCTGCATCCAGTTTTGGTCAGCACACTATAAAAAAGATGTTGAGACTCTAGAAAGACTGCAGAGAAGAGCAACCAAGATCATTAGGGGACTGGAGGCTAAAACACATGCAGAACGGTTATAGGAACTGGGCATGGCTAGTCTAGTGAAGAGAAGGACCAGGGGAGACATGATAGCAGTCTTCCCATATTTGAGGGACTGCCACAGAGAGGAAGGGGTCAAGCTATTTTCCAAAGCACCCAAAGTCCAGACAAGGAATAATGGATGGAAACAGAACAAGAAGAGGTTCAGCCTAGAAATAAGGAGAAATTTTCTGATAGGGAGCAATCAACCAATGGAACAGAAGTTGCCTTTGGAAGTTGTAGGAGCTTCACCACTGGAAACTTTCAAGGAGACTGGACTGCCATCTGTCAGAAATGGTGTGGGTCTCCTGCTTGGATGGGGGGTTGGACTAGATGATCTACAAGGTCCCTTCCAACACTGTTAATCTGTTAATCAAATCTGGCAAA
This sequence comes from Naja naja, assembly GCA_009733165.1. Taxonomy (NCBI): domain Eukaryota; kingdom Metazoa; phylum Chordata; class Lepidosauria; order Squamata; family Elapidae; genus Naja; species Naja naja. The sequence continues at coordinate 24,064,470 of CM019156.1, read as the reverse complement.
AAGGGAACTCTCTTTAGAGTTGAGTTTCATTTTTTTTGTTTTTTTTTCTACTTCTTTTTTCTCTGCTTTTGATGTCTGCCTCTGGTTCTGGAAATGTATCACAAAATGACAATAGGATGCTACTAGAGGGTGACATTTTGCAAAAGCCAGAGCAAGAGAGAGAAGAGGTTAAAATAAAGGTATGATCTGGTTCCTATTGTAAGAAGCTCTCCCAGACTGTAAGATGATATCAGAAATAGCATTAAATCAATGCTGTGATATGTGCATTTACTTCGGAAACTTTTGAGACCAATAAGAATTGAAAAAGTAGTTGTTGGAGAAGGAAGAATCAAAAAATAGCAACTTAAGCTGGGAGAAGATTTTATCAACATTTGTGTTTCTCTGTAGGACCGAATAAAGGAAACATTTTTGGATGGAAAGGTCATATATAACTCCAACTTACTGATTTAAATATAAAGAGTGGAAGATAGACTGAAACAGTTGGATTTATACTATTTCTGGCCTGAAATGCAACATTTTCTGGGCCCTACATATCATCTGAATATGTGATAAGCTCTTGAGAAATATTTTGAGAAGTTCAGGAGTGGGGACAATTTCAAAAGAGAGACATTATTAGCCATCAGTAAATCTATGCAAGCTTTCTTATTTTTGTCCTGCCTCTCCCCACAACCCCAAAAATCAAACAGCAAAGTGGAGAAAACTGTATTAGCCCATTCTTAAATAGACTCTAAGTTTATCTACCACCCTTGCTCTTCTAACCTGCAATGATTGCCAAAATATATACAGAAATTTCAAACCATTTCTTTAGTCCCCAACGGACCACACCCATAGCTTTACAATGCATCAAAGACAGCCTTCCAATGAAAAATAAACCAGGGTTAAAGTTTCTTTTTACTCACATACAGGAACTAATTGTGAAGCAGAAATGGGCTTTGTAGACAGTGAGGCCTCCTTCATATTTAAGTCACAAATTAATCATTTCCCTACTCGCACATCCTTTAAATATGTTGGGATACCAGCTTTCAAAATTCCCACTCAACCTGTTTGGAATTCAAGGGGAATGGAGTCCTAGCACATCTGGAATTACATGAAATTAGGAAAGAGGGCTGTGAAAATATCTACAGACCCCTCCCATCCTGGATATAAACTCCTACCCTCAAAATGATGCTATAGAGCACTGCACACCAGAACAACTAGACACAAGGACAGTTTTTCCGGCGAACGCCATTACTCTGCTAAATAAATAATTCCCTCAACACTATCCAACTATTTACTAAGTCTGCATTACTACTACTGGAATTAGTGGTTCCAAGAGAAGCAGAGGCAAAAGGGAAGAAGACAATAAAAGTTGCATTTTTAAAAAGTTTTGGGGTGCTTTTCCTTCCCTTCCCGGGACAGCCATGCAATAACATATCCTTCTTTACCGCAAGATGAATGGACATCTGTACAGGTTATGAGTGAGGTTTTATTGCAGATCCATAAATCCGTGTCAGAGGCCCCATCTGGAGGGAGTTTTAATTTAAAGTAGAGCGATGGATGTAGGAAGACAATAAATCAACAACTACAATAACAGGAAAAAAATAGTTGTGCATTCACACAGGCATTAACCTTCCATCAACACAAACATCAGGGCGGTGAGGTATAATTTTGCCAGCGAGGAATTGTCTGGCCTTGGAATCAAGGCAATAGGAGGGAGGAACTGGCCCAAAGTCTTGGCTTTGCGGTGGCTTTGTTGCAATCATGGGGAATATGATGTGCATATGCTGGATAAGATTTATTACTGTGCCATTAAGCAGAATTGGTGAATGCTTAGAGGGAGGCAGCGGAGTAAGAAATATACAAATAGAACTGCAATCCATATGTAAGGTGGCTGGTTCTCTATTTTAAGAATGAAAAGAATTTCTAATTTGACAACAGGCTTCTTTGGATACGACCAAGTCATCATCAGCAGGAGCCGTGATGGTGCATGTGGTTAGAGTGCAGTACTGCAGGCTACTTCTGCTGACTGCCTGCAATTTGGCAGTTCAAATCGCAGCAGGCTCAAGGTTGACTCAGCCTTCCATCCTTTGGAGGTAGGTAAAATGAGGACCCAGATTGTTGGGGGCAAGAGGCCGACTCTGTAAGCCACTTAGAGAGGGCCATGAAGCGGTATATAAATCTAAGTGCTATCGCTATTTGAGGAATTATCTTCTATGAAAACTGGGGCTGCCTCTACAGGTAGTCCTTGACTTACAACCACTCATTTACTCGCTGTTCAAAGTTACAATGGCATTGAAAAAAGTCATTCCCCCCGCAAAGGTCATTTCACACTTATGACCATTGCAGCATCCCCATGATTACGTGATCAAAATTCAGATGCTCGGTATTGATGATGGTTGCAATGTCCTGGGGTGATGTGATCCCCTTTCATGATCTTCTGCCAAGCAAAGGGACACCAGGTTCACTTAAAAACCATGTTACTAACTGAAATACTGCAGTGGTTCACTTAACAACTGTGACAAGAAAGAATGTAAAATGGGTCAAAAGTCTCTTTTGGGCTTAACAGTGGTCATAAGTCAAGGACCACGACCTGTATTGTATTCTTCACACCTGGACATACTATAAAGGAAGTCCAGCTCCTTGGAACCACAGGCGGGCAATGCTTTACCAGGTGGGACTTGAAGTACACCAACTAAACTCTTTTAGATCTTGTCTCTGCAGAACAGAGAGAAGAGGGGAAAGTTGTTCCTATAAGTTAACATACACTAAGCCACGTAAACCCAGTTTAGGAACTGGAATAAAGGGAGGAGAAAAGCATATGGAAGAATATTGAGGAAGAACAGCTGGGGTGCAAATAGCTGGAATGAAATTTCTCTCTCAGCATTCTCTGTTGAAAATCTGTCCCATCTTGTTTAGGAACTTCAAACTCAAAATCCATTCAGAAGTTCTCTTTATTTACCTTTCCCGTTGAGCCTCACTTGAAAATTTTGCATTTGACTTTATAAAACGCTTGCTTTGTTTTTCCAAGGCCTGTTGTTCTTCTAAAACAGAGTGGCGCAGTGGCCTAAACACGGAGCTCTCACCTCACAATCAGGAGGCTGTGAGTTCAATCCCAGGTAGAGGCAGGTATTTCTCTCTCTGGGCACAATGAGAATATATCTGCTGAACAAAACTCCGCATTGGTGACACGAAAGGCATCCGGCCATTAAAACACTCTGCTAGCTTCATTCAGTTGCCCAGACTCCACCCCGCAAGGGATTATGGGGTCATCAAAAGATGATGATGATGATGATGATGTTGCTGTTCTAAAACAGGGATCTCCAAACTTGGCAACTTTAAGACTTGTGGATGTCAACTCCCAGAATTGTGGCTGGCTGGAGAATTCTGGGAGTTGAAGTCCACAAGTCTTAAAAGTTGCCAAGTTTGGAGACCCCTGTTCTAAAAGATGACAGAGGACTAACCCAACTGATCCTTATTCTTCCACCATTAGCAAACCCTTCCTGAGAACTGCCCATCTGTTGTGGGATTCAGGAGATCCAGCTTTCCAAAGGGAGAGAGCCTTGCTTGGGTCCCAATGGACTGCAGTGACATTTAACACATTCAATAATTATCTCAGTTTTATCTGTTGGAAAGATACTTGCAGAACGAAGTAATTACGTGGCATTCTTTAATGACAGAATGCCTTGTATGGGATAATAGGATTATTGAAGGCTATGTGCTATTTAGTTACAACCAGCTGTTTCCATCACATTTAAAGATGAAAAGGGGTGCAGATGGGATGTGTGTTTATTTCCAAAACATCAATTTTGCAAGTGCTCACCCAGTTTATCCTATAAAAAATTTGCATCAGAACCTATACTTAAAATGTATATTTTGAAAAAAAAAATTCTGTTCAGCATATATACACTTCTAACTTTTGCAAAGTCTTTGCCAAAACAACTCCTTGTGGAAGAGACACGAATGTGACTCCAAATTAGTGATTATTGAAGAATTCCAAATTAGTCCTTCATGGTATTACATCTACATGGAGGGAAGTAAGCAGTGGGATACCACAAGTTTCCGTCTTAGGCCCTGGTAATCTTCAATATCTTCATAAATGACTTAGATGAGGGAATAGAAGGGGAATTTACCAAATTTGTGGATGATACTAAACTGACCAGAATAGCTAACACCCTAGGAGATGCGCTCAAGATCCAGAGGGATCTTGACAGACTTGAGCAATGGGCCCTATCTAGCAAAATTAAAGTCAGTGTAGAGAAAAGTAGTCTTACACTGAGGAAGAAAAACCAAAAGTACACATATAGACTGGGTGAAACTAGGCTTAATAGCAGTACCTATAAGAGGGATCTTGGACTCTTAGTGGACAACCAGCTAAATATGAATGAACAGTGTGCAGCGGCAGCCAAAAAAGCCAATGCAATCCTAAATTGCATTAATAGAGGGATACAACAAAGATCAAGGAGGTACTAATACCACTCTATAAAGCTTTAGTAAGACCATATCTAGAGTACTGCATCCAGTTTTGGTCCCCACACTATAAAAAAGATGTTGAGACTCTAGAGAGAGTGCAGAGAAGAGCAACCAAGATGATTAGGGAACTGGAGGCTCAAACATATGATGAACAGTTACAGGAACTGGACATGGCTAGTCTAGTGAAGAGAAGGACCAGGGGAGACATGATAGCAGTCTTCCAATATTTGAGGGGCTGCCACAGAGAGGAGGGGTCAAGCTATTCTCCAAAGCACCTGAAGGCCAGACAAGGAATAATGGATAGAAACTGAACAAGGAGAGATTCAACCTGGAAATAAGGAGAATTTTTCTGACAGTGAGAGCAATCAACCAATGGAACAGCTTGCCTTCAGAAGTTGTGGGAGCTTCATCACTGGAAGCTTTCAAGAAGAGACTGGACAACCATCTGTCAAAAATGGTGTAGGGTGTCCTGCTTGGGTGGGGTGTTGGACTGGATGATCTACAAGGTCCCTTCCAACTCTTTTAATCAGTATCTGTGATCAAGTTTTTTGAGGAGAGGGCAAAAGCATTTGGACAATAGAGATTTTCTGTTACTTTGAGAACATTTTAATGAAATCTGCTATTCGCACAAATTAGTCTGCATAAATCAACCTTTGAATTTATTTTGGCCCCTTTAACCTCAAATCTTCTGCTATAATTCTCCTCTTGTAATTTGATGCAGAAAAAAGGACAGGAGGAATCTCTGAATCCTATTTGGATCAATGCAGGAACTTTGGAAGGTGCCCAATTCTCTTTATTTAAGGAGAAATTACATCTGACTTGCAGATTCCTGGAAGTTTTTCATCAGATTTCAAAGCTGGAATCCACTCATATTGCAGGTCTAAACTCCCCCCGATTCAAACTGGAGACAAGGCTGAAAGGCAGGGTAATAAAACCTAAATAATGATGTGCGATCAATTGAGTGCAATCATTTTATTTGCAACTACATGAGGAATCGGCATCAAACCGTGATATCTCCCCACACCACTCCATTGTAATGGCTGTCTGTTCCTTTGTCACAACTGTTAGAAACATCAGGAGAAGGACTGGCTCTGGGTGCAGAGGAACATGGCCATTTAAGGATCATTCTGTTTGGATTCAAAAAGCTGCAATATTGCCCATGTACATGAGCATGAATCACATATATATATTACCATTGTGATAGTAATTTATACAGTGCTATCAATAAACTTGGCATTTTACACAGTAATGTAAGCAAAAAGACAGCAGGTGGGCAGGTGCCAATCCACTAGCAGTAAAAGAATGCTAAGAAGGCCCAACTAACAAGAGAAAAAGTATGACAAATAATGGCAATAAAGCATAGGTTACATAAAGCTGTGGAAACATACAGATATAGAATTTGCTGCTTTACTAAAACCTGGCCTCTAGTTCCTCAGAAGAACTGAATTGAGGTGGACTGATCCATAGTCACCCATCAGGCTTTTGTGCCTAAGATAGAGGAATAGGAATAAAGGAATAGAACACAAGAGCCTTCTGGTGATTGGTTCAGACTTGCCCAGCTGGCTTTCATGATCAAGGTGGGACTAGAACTCATCATCTCCTTGCAATAGGTCCAAAGTCATCCAGGTAGCTTTCAGACCTAAGGCAACAGGCCCAAACCATCAAGATAGCTTTCAGACTTAAGTAGAACTCTGCCTTCTGGGGATTGGGCCAAAGTCAACTAACTACTTTTCATGTCTAAGTTGGGACTAAAATTCACAGTCTCCTGATGATTGGCTCAAAGTCACCCAGCTGGTTTTCATGCCCAAGGTGGGACTAGAACTCACAATGTCCTGGTGATTGGCTCAAAGTCACCCAGCTAGCTTTTAGGCTTAAGGGGACAGGAACTCATCAACTCCTGGCGATAGGCCCAAAGTTACCCAGATAGCTTTCAGACCTAAGGTGGGAGCAGAACTCTTGTCTCCTGGTGATTGGGCCAAAGTCATCCAGCTAGCTTTCATGTCTAAGGCAGGACTAGAATTCACAGTCTCCTGATGAATTGCTCAAAGTCACCAAGCTGGCTTTCATGTCCAAGGAGGGACTAGAACTCACAATGTCCTGATGATTGGCTCAAAGTCACCCAGCTAGCTTTTATGCTTAAGGTGGGACTAGAACTCACACTCTCCTAGTTTCTAAGCCTAACCCTTTAGCCTGCATACCAAAGTGGCTCTCTGAATTGTTTCAAAAACTGGTAACTCTTCAGTCACAGAGACACCCCAAGTGTTTCAACAGAGAAAGTCCAAGCCAACATCTTCGTCACCCCTTTGCATTCAAACTCATTTGCCAAGTATGTCTTTTGCCTGCCCCCTCACTGATCATCGAACTAAGTCACCTTCACATATGCATTGAATCTGAACCCCCTGCCACAACAATTCTTCTCTCATCCTTAGAGTCCCACCAGCCCACAAAGATCAGTGTGCATTTAAAAGCTGAATACAGCCAAATGTCACAAGTGAGGATGGAGGATGAGAGTGTTAGCATTCTACTCTAATTAAATGCTTTAGTTGAGTCATATCTGTTGGGAAACAATATGGCCTATATATGGCTGGCATATGTGCAAAGAGTCTTTTTTGATGCTTTCCTCTTTTATCCAGTCTTTCACAGGTCAGCAAAGCAAAGCAAAATGCTGTGATATCCTTGCTGTTAATTTGTGGCATGCATGGAGACTTTTTCAAAAGAGGATTAGGTGAGGAAAGATATCCCAGCATATTCACTTTCTGGGTAAATCAGGAAAAAAGACATATATATTTATTTTCCTTCCTTAGAGTTGAGCTTAATAACTACATGGGGAAATCTCCATGGAATGTTCTTGGTATCAATATGGGAGTGATTTGCTGGTGTCTTCAGTGGCATTTTTTTTTTTTGGCTCTGTAGGTATCCAGAGGGGGTCAAATCTATTTTCCAAAGCACCTGAAGGCCGAACAAGAAGCAATGAATGGAAACTGATCAAGGAGAGAAGCAATCTAGAACTAAGGAGAAATTTCCTGACAGTGAACCTAATTAATCCATAGAACGACTTGACCTCAGAAGTTGTAGGTGCCTCCAATACTGGAGGTTTTAAAGAAGAGATTGGACAGCCATTTATCTGAAATGATACAGTGTCTCCTCTGGAGCAGGTGGCTGGACTAAAAGAGTCCAAAGAGTCCCTTCCAACTCTGTTACTCTGTTATCCCATCCTAGTACTAACCAAGTCCCATTCACTCAATTTCAAATCCTAGAGTAGGTCAGCCAGGCATCACCAAATCCTTAAGCAAAAATAAATTCTCCTTCAAAACAAATTAACCTGTACAGTCAACTCCTATGAAGAGTCCTAGTTTAAATATAGAAACTGTGAAACCTACATATAAAACACAGAAACTAGGTTTACAATGAATCATAGTGGCTGCTGAGGTGTCCCTTGTCTTCTCTCGTTCTTTAGAGATGGTGGTTAAATTAAATCAAATTTAAATTTGTATTGTAGTCACAGAACAATCACTTGGTTGAGTAAAGCAGCTGTAGAAACTGGATAAATAGATTTTTGGTGGTATTTCTCTCATCTCTTTCTACCTGATCTTTTTCACCCAATTCTAGAATTCAGCTAGGAAGCATCTGTGGATGAAATGACACCATTGAGTGACGATTATTTTCTTTTTAACAAAAGAGATCACAGAGTTGAACTGAGGCTGAAACAACTGTCTTGCATGCCAGAGAGGTGTTTCCATTTCTTTTGGAGGTGTTATGAACTCCAATCAGAGAGTTTCAAGTTTGAAACATAATTTTCAGGTTTAGATATTGATCAGAACAGTCTATTTTTAAATGTGGATAGGTGTGCTCTAACTCAAAACAACTGTTTTGGGCTTAAAGCAGGGTTTTCCTAATTTAAAAAAATAACATTTGGAATGGTGTGGCCATTCTGAATTTTAATACAGGTTTTTTTAAAACCACATTATTATTACTCTCAGATTGACATGGAAGTTATTTGGAACACACGTGTGACAGGATAGTTGCAAAATGGATGATTCCTCAAACTTATTTCTGATCAAAGTAAGCTACGAGAAAAATACAGAAGTAACAAATATTCTAAATCATCTTTTAGATGCCTTTTTTTCACCTTTCTTCTAGCCCTTTGATCATGCCATTTCTTTCAGCGTCTATCTTGGTTCTACAAAGCTCACCATCTTTTTTCTGACTGCTGAAGCCATTTGAGACAAACCCTAACCTTGCACTCAATAGCAGGAAAATAGTATTTTTCAAATATTTCACTTGTTAGACAGCAAGTGAATCCAGGGCATTAACAGCTTCGGGGTTATGATTAAAGGTATCAGCTGAAAGAAGGTTGGATAAATACTACTTAATACAGCAATTAATATTTACTCTTAATTCAATTTCTTTTTATTTTTCCCATTTGGCCTCTTTACCTCTTTTCCTTGATATCTATCTATCTATCTATCTATCTATCTATCTATCTATCTATCTATCTATCTATCTTCCCCAGCTCATGATGTGGATGATCCCCTTTAGGAAGGTTAACATTATCATAGCATAATATAATAATCTTCTGTTATAGCTTGGAAGCAGCTTATCACCACATTTCATTCCAAGAAGACACCAGGCTAAAAACCAGGAGACTGGGAGTTGTTTTTTTAATTACATTTATATGCCGCTCTTCTCCAAAGACTCAGGGCAGCTTACAATTTTTGGGATACAACCCAATGCGCTCAGCAATAGCCTTCATTCCATTGTATATGCCTGCTTATTACTAAGCAGCATTTTTACAAAGTCAGCTTATTGCCCCCAACAATCTTGGGTCCTCAATTTACCTACCCCGAGAGGATGGAAGGCTGAGTCAACCTTGAGCCTGGTGGGATTTGAGCCTGCAGTAATTGCAGGCAGCTGGAACTTAAGTGCTAGGCATTTAACAACCTGCACCACCAAGGCTCTAGTCCTGCCTTAAATGAAAGCTAGCAGCATGATTTTGGGCCAGTCACTCTCTCTCAGCCCAACTCAACACACAGATCTGTAGTTGTTGGGATAATAGGAGGAATAGAATAGAATAACAGAGTTGGAAGGGACTTTGAAGTTCTTCTATCCCAATCCCCTGCTTAGGCCCCTATACCAGTGGTGACTAACCTTTTTGGACTCTCTTACCAAAAATTACGCACATGCCAGCACACATGCACTCGCATGCCAGCACCCAGAATGCAATGTGCATGCACATGTATGCACACTCCCCCACCATCCCCTTACCTGCACTACGCCTCACAGCTGACTTTTTGGCTGGTGTGAGGCCTTTTTCAGCCTCCCAGAGGCTTAAAAAAAAACCTCTGCAAGGCTTTTCAGGGCGAATAATAGGCCCATTCATCCTGAAAAGCCTTGCAGAGGCTTTTTCCAAGCCTCTGGTAGGCCGAAAAAGGCCTCAAACCAGCCGAAAAATCAGCTGTGAGGCTTGCTCAGTGATAAGTTCCCTGCGGCTCCGTTCTCACAAATGGCTCCAGTGGGATATGTTCACTGCCTTGAGTTATTTCTAAAAAAAATAATAAAGGTGAGAAAGAAGCAAGATGAAACAAAACAAGAAGTCACATAACAAGGACCTGACAACGAATCATAGACAAGCCACTTCGTGGTTTAGGTTAGAGACAGCTGCAATCCAGTTGAAATCAAGGAATAGAGAAACTGCCTCCTGATCTCATCATCCCTGGTACGAGCCACAACCTTAGAAAATTGAAGTTGTAATGCATAGCATGGTGGTGTCAGATTTAGAAATGATAGCATTGTCCATGAGTCCATTTTGGTTTTCTGTTCATCTTTCTAGTGCTCTCACAGTTTGGATGGAGAAACAAAAGATGCTCCCAGATCAGATGTTGGCTTCATATTCTGGCATCTGAAGTCATTTGGGTTTCTGGACTCCATAAGCTCTTGGGAATGTATAAAACAACAAGGTACGATAGTTGAGACATTTTAAAACCTACCTTCTCATATGTGAAGAGGAGTGTGGAGTATGCCCAGGTCAATGAACGCTCACTATTTGCTTTACTTACTAGTTCCTTTACTAACTTTGCTCTCTTCTATAGATATGAGATGTAGCACTGCTCTTATCTGTCATGCTCTAAAAGAACATTAGCAATTACACAAAGAGGTTCTATTAAGGGATATACTTCTCCTTGTTCAAAGACAGTGCACCACTCAATCCTGGCACAAATCAGAAAAATGTACTGTTCACAGGCCCATCATTCAGTGCTGCAGGATTGGCTTTTCACTATGAACAGAACAGAAAAAAATAACAGAGTTGGAAGGGACCTTGGAGGTCTTCTAGTCCAAGCCCCTGCACCAGCAGGAGACCCTATACCATTCCAGGTAAGTGGCTGTCCAGTCACTTCTTAAAAACCTCCAGTTATGGAGCATCCACACTTTCTGCAGGCAAGCTGGTTAATTGCTCTCATTGTTAGAAAGTTTCTCCTTAATTCTTGGTTGCTTCTCTCCTTGATTAGTCTCCATCCATTGCTTCTTCTGGTGCTTTGGAAAAGAACTTGATCCCCTCTTCTTTGTGGCAATCCCTCAAATATTGGAATACTGCTATCATGTTACCCCTAATCCTTCTTTTCACTAGACTAGACAAACCCAATTTCTCATATGTTGCAGGTTACAGGTTTCATATGCTGAATGTCTTTCTTTCCATCTCCAGCTGCTTGAACCCTGGAGATAGTGTCTGAAAGAAACAGCTGGACTTGATCACAAGGTTTGATTATATCTTTAGCCTTTTTTTAGCCCTGTAATTCTTGACCTGCATTGTTCTATGTTAAATTTCTTATATTTTCTTCAACACTCATTCTTCTTTGTTTCCCATAATCCTTTGCCATGGCCCCGCTGGCAGAGGCTGATGGAAATTGACACTCAACCCTTCTGGAGAATAAAACTCCGTAGCCTTCCATCAACTGTCTATTTTAAGAGGTCTGCAAGAGGCAGAAATCCAGGAAGCTATGAATCAAACCAAGTGCTTTCAAATCTGCCTCTAGATTCCAAGCAGGTCACATAAAAAGCGTTTGCACCTCTCATTTGATATAAATGGTGTAGTCAAGAGAACAAGAGCATATTTGAATGGCAAAGAATGGATTATTTTGAAGTCCTAACCCTCTTTCTCACTAGAATGTGAAAAAGAGAGGGGAAAAAATAAACAAGTGTATTTAGTGCCTCTTAAGAGTACAGCTAGGTACAAATTATGGCAATTTCCAGCCGCTGAAATAAAGCACCCAACTCTGCGCCTTCGTAGTGGGCCAAGCTATTAATTCAAACATTTGTGCCTGGCAGATTATGGTGGGCAGCCGAGATTCCATTAGACGGGCCAATTTCAACTGCATTTCCCTGATAAACAGACAGGAGTCTGCTCCTAAATGGAGCTTGATAGATTTGATTAGGACAGAGTTTTCACAGGTTGTGATTTCAGCCAGGAAAATTGCCGTTTGATGTGCGAGGGAAAATAGCCTTTGAAATCTGCTTCTGAGGGAGGAAAGGTGGGACAGTGATGGAGTATCTAGACATCTACCCAATTACTATCATCCGGCTCCCAGGGCTACGAAATGTCACAAAAAAGACCAGGTTTGGAGAGAGCATCACCTCAATAGTGATGCATTAGAAGGCCCTAAAAAAAATTAGGGTGGAAAGATGTGTTATTGAAAACAAGCAGAGGTGGTATCCACAGCAGGTTCAGACCGGTTCTGGAGAACCGGTAGCGGAAATTGAGGAGTTTGGAGAACCGACAAATACCACCTCTGACTGGCCCCACCAACCCCATCTATTCTCTGCCTCCCGGGTCCCAGCTGATCGGCTGGGTGTTCTTTTTTTTATTATTATTCATATTTTTATGCCGCCCTTCTCCGGAGACTCAGGGCAGCTTACAATGTTTGGAGCACAACCCAATGCGCTCAGCAATAGCCTTCATTCCATTGTATATGCCTGCTTATTACTAAGCGGCATTTTTACAAAGTCAGCTTATTGCCCCCAACAATCTTGGGTCCTCAATTTACCTACCCCGAGAGGATGGAAGGCTGAGTCAACCTTGAGCCTGGTGGGATTCGAGCCTGCACTAATTGCAGGCAGCTGGAATTAAGTGCTAGGCATTTAACAGCCTGCACCACCAAGGCTCTGCACAGGAGAACAGAGCTGCAAAGCAGGTTAGTGGGGTGGGGAGGGAATGGGGATTTTGCAGTATCCTTCCCCTGCCATGTCCACCAAGCCATGCCCACCAAGCCACATCACTCCCACCAAGCCTACAGAACTGGTACTATTTTTTTTAATCCCACCACTGAAAACAAAGCATAACAAAATCCAAAGACGATATCCTTTCTCATTCTGCGTAAGTGCATCCTTGACTGGGGTTCTGTGGGAAAGAGACAAGGGGACAAGGATGTTCTAACTTTACTGAAGGCCTCTGTTCACTGACTCACAGAGTCCTCCTCCATTCCAAGTGGCCTAGTTTTTGTCGGGAACTTCATATGGTTTATTATCTATTGGACTTTATGCAATTAATTTGGAGCCAGGATAAAATAACCTCCAGGGACTTACTTAGGGTTCCATAAATAAGAAAAGTGTCACCTAAGGAACATGCGGGAAGAAAAATAAATGAGCAAAATTATGTCTATCGGGCTATGAAAGATAGCAACATGTGGGTGTGAAAAGACACTTGGTTCAAGTCTTATCTTCTAGAGATTTCTCTGAACCCCTTCCCAGTTCCTGAACTCAATTCCCACAAAGCTTTTAGCAATTCAGACAATGGGGACAGGGGATATCATCCACCGACTCATTGGGAAACTGCAAATTCTCCAGATCTGAACCAAAAGGTGGCTCTAGATGTATTTATGACTTTATGGACTGTACATCCCATTATTTGTTCATTCATTGATTGACTGGTGGATCAGTCTCCTGCCTTTCTGATATAGTGAGCCTGCCTGTAGACCAATTACATTTCTTCCAGTCTCCTTGAAGCACAGAGGACAAGTATGGGTTTTTACTCAGATGTGGAAGGTACGAGTGGCTCAGAACAGAGGTGGTATATTCAGCAGGTTCTGACCAGTTCTGGAGAACCAGTAGCAGAAATTTTGAATAGTTCGGAGAACCAGCAAATACCACATCTGGTTGACCCCGCTCCCATCTATTCGCTGCCTCCTGAGTCCCAGCTGATTGGCTGGGTCTTCTTTTGTTGCCCTGCAGACAAGAATGGAGCTGGAAAGCAGGTTAATGAGGTGGGGAGAGAATGGGGATTTTGCAGTATATCCTTCCCCTGTCAAGCCACCAAGCCACACCCACAGAACCGGTAGTAAAAAAAAATGAATACCACCACTGGCTCAGAAGCACAATATTACTCTCAAGTCAGGAGTTTTGTCCTTAATGGTTTTTATTTGTTAGATTTACATCCCACTTTTTGTATTGGAGTTCAAAGCAGTGTATATAGGTCTTTCCCCTCCTATTTTTCCCTGTGAGATAGATCGGATTGAGAGAGAGGGAGTAATTGATCAAAGTCATCCATTGAGCTTCTGTGGCTGAGGAGGACTTGTGAACCTTCTCATCCAGAACTTATGAGCCTTCTGGTCCATAATCTGGATGAGAGATTTAAACCAGATGAAGATGTTGGAGCCTAATTTAGAATCCAACACTTCTGCTTCCAATGTCACTGATGGAAATGCTCTGGAGGACACCAACTCACTTGGAACAGAATCCTTGCTGCTCAATTATGCATGATGTTTGCCCAGATTCCCAAAAGACTGGCATTCAGCGATGATCATTTCCCACCCCCCCATCACGTCAATTACAACCCGACTAATACTTGAGCAATTTCTGGCTGCATTTAAAGGCTTACCACTTTCCATTCTGGTTCCAACTGCCCTTTTTCCATCATGGCAAATAAACACTTTTCAATATCCATTTCAGAGCATCACCACTTTGCTGAACTTGTTATCCAAAAGCCGGGATTGTTGCTAAATACAACATCGGGCATCTTGCCTACCTATTATTAGATGTGTCAATGAATTATGAGGCTGATAATTAATGAGGCTATTCCCATCACAACGTAGAGAAATTATGAATAAGTGCAGGGTTTTGTCCTCGGCTACAGAAATATTTAACTGCAGGCATTTCGATAAAGGAGTACCATCATTATACTCTACAAAGGGTTGCTAGGTTATAACTGAATGGAAGGTTATCACCTAGAGAGGGATGGTGAAAGTGAAGTCCAATAAATCAGAGCTTGCTTTCAATTTCCAGCATTTCCAGGATCAGGTCAAGTTCTTCTATGCAAGGATGAATTTTAGATGAATCTAATGTAAGAGTGTGTTGTCTGTCTGTCTGTCTCTGTCTGTCTCTGTCTCTCTGTCTCTGTCTCTCTCTGTGTGTGTATGTGTGTGCAATGTTAACTGATAAATTCAAACAGTTCTGTCTGAAGGTAAAGGTAAGATACCTGTTTCCCAACATCAGAAGCCTGTGGCCTCCACACCCAACCAGCCTACTTCTATCACCTATTCAAAGCCATAAAGTGGTTGGGTTGGGTTGGGTTGAGTTTAGCATACTGTATGATTACAACTTGATCAAGAACCCAGGATGAAAAACTCCCAGACACTGTAAATCCACAGAATGGTAGACTAGATAGCCTTGATTCAACTTCAGAGATAGCAATAGCAATAGCACTTAGACTTACATACCACCCCATAGTGCTTTACAGCCCTCTCTAAGCGGTTGACAAAGTCAACGTATTGCCCCCAACAATTTGAGTCCTCATTTTACCCACCTCAGAAGGATGGAAGGCTGAGTCAAGCTTGAGCCTGGTGAGATTCGAACTGCCAAATTGCAGGCAGCCGACAGTCAGCAGAAGTAGCCTACAGTACTGCACTCTAACCACTGCACCACTGTGGCTCTTAAGTTCTTCTTAGGTTCTTATGGATTGGACTAGAGGACCTCCAAGGTCCCTTCCAACTCTGTCATTCAATGTTAGGCTGTCCACACATTGAGGAAAATTGCACAGATGGTACCCAGGCCGGCCATGCTGATCGCCAATCTCAGTCTTTCTCTTTCCAGATTCTCTCACACAGTCCCATCCTGTTTCCTCCTCAAAAGAGGGATTCGGCCTAACAAGACAAAAATCTAGAACACTCCAATGTTCCATTGGTCTGGATGCAATAAAAATAACCCATCACCCCAGCATTTTATCAGTACTCGCTCACGGTGCAGTACAGTAACAACCTTTAAAAGGAACTTCTAATAAGGTTACTTCTTACATTTGTGTGAAAGAAAAATAGACTCTCCCTACTTACTTGAAGCAGAAGTATGGATGTTTAAGGCCAAGGTCTGTTTACAAATTGTATTGATTAGGCATGATTAGACAGGGAAAGCCACATGTTCATTTCTCATTTGCTTCCTTTGGGGAAAGATAAGCCCAGCATTACTTGAATGCATCTCTTCTATTCCTATGTCACTGAAATCTGATTTTTTTAAAAAAATCTTTTGTTTTTATTATATTTCACTGTCAAATGCTAGCAGATAGAGTTCAAATCTGCAATTTGAAACAACAATATGTGTCTAAATTAATGCAAAAAGCAATGACCAGATCACAAATGCAGTCAGATTAGAACCAAATGAGTTTCTAGTAACTGATCCAATGCGCTGTAGATGTTACCTAGAAGGGTAATGAAACATCTGCAAGGAAACAACCAAGTTTAGATAGCACCAAGAACTCCACAGCTCAATCCTGAACCACAAATATCTTCTATTGGAGACAGGAAGGTGTTATAGCTCAATTTAATCCAGGGGTGGGGCTGCTGGGGGTTTGCAGGGGTTCGGAAGAACCCCTAGCTAAGATTCTGTGCAGTTTGGAGAACCCCCAAATCCCATTCCTGGCTGGCTCCACACACACCTCGCCCCTCCCAGGAGTCCCCACGTGGCCCATTTTGGCTGCAGGTAAGTGCAGGGCGCACACGGAGGTTCAGGGAGGGCAAAAAATGGGCCTCCCGGAAGTTTGGGAAGGCCTGGAAATGGGCCTGTTTCTGGTTTCCAGAGAGCCTCTGGAGCACCCCTCCCCCCCCAGCCGTGGTGCAGGAGGCAGACTAGTGGGCAGAGAACCCTTTGCTAAAATTTTTGAAGCCTACCCCTGATTGAATCCTAACACAGAGAAGATCCACTTTTGCATCCCAATCTCTCCTACTGTCAGCTTGGTGAGCAGGCTGAGATTCCAATAGTATTTATCTGCCAAGGGAGATGCAGTTTATTTATGCCAGGCTATGATTCAACACGTCCTTTCTAACTCCAGGCAATGAAAGCTCCCTACCCTGTCTCCCTACCAGCTTTCTTTAAATGCAGCAAAAGCAAATCTGCTTTCTGAATTTTGTCCAACCGACGTGGCAATACGGTGAAATCATTGTGAGTGGAGAACAAGGATTCCTGCAATGATTTAGCTACACGATCACCAACAGGCATGTGTGGAGCTCACATTTTTCATCCTGTAATCCTCTCTCCCTGCCTTCCCAATGGTCTGTTCAATCCCAAAGGAAGACATAATCAGACTAGCAACACTGGAAGATGGGTACTCTAGTCTTAAAAATGTTGGAAAACGTCATATTCTTCTGCCCAAATTCAGGGGAATTGGAAGGGAAGGGAAGGGAAGGGAAGGGAAGGGAAGGGAAGGGAAGGGAAGAGAAGAGAAGAGAAGAGAAGAGAAGAGAAGAGAAGAGAAGAGAAGAGAAGAGAAGAGAGAAGAGAAGAGAAGGAAGGGACCTTGGAGGTCTTCTAGTCCAACCCCCTGTTCAGGCAGGAAACCATATAGTATTTCAGACAAATGGTTGTCCAATCTCTTCTTTAAAACTTCCAGTGTTGGAGCAGCCACAACTGGAGGCAAGTTGTTCCACTGATTAATTGTTCTCCCTGTCAGGAAATTTCACCTTAGTTCTAAGTTGCTTCTCTGCTTGATTAGTTTCCACCTATTGTTTCTTGTCCCGCCCTCAGGTGCTTTGGAGGCTAGCTTGACTCCCTCTTCTTGCATTTAATTTCTGGTGGAACTTTTGATGTCATTTTCAGAGTCTGGAAGGTCAGTGTAACGAAGAGGATCAAATCTTAGCCCAGAAAGATTGGTTGATTCCTCTGAAAATGACCAGAAAGCGCTGAGACAGTTATTTGACTGGTCTAATTTACATTTCAAGTTTGTTGTGAAACTAAATGGGGATAAATATAATCCCATTGCCTAAATTGTCCTCATTCCATCTAAAGTGACATATGGTAACCTAAAGAATACCAGTTAAGAAATAAGTCACATTAAATTCAGCATGACTCATGCATACATTAGGAGCTGTTCCTCCCACTGAAATCGACCAGGTTCTATATTGTGCCATTAGCTTCAAAAGCCCTTAGTCACAAAAACAGATTAGGTGATGCAAGAACACTGTTTTACTGAATTCTGACTAGATCCAGTACATTAAAATTAATTTATTCTAGCATGTTTGGGCAAAATGATCAATTTGATTTACAGAAATAAGCAACGTAATAGGTTTTGACTTTACTGGAGAAGGCAGATCACTAAACCGCAGGATAGAAAGTATTCGTGATGAGCTAAAATGATTACTATGATCATGCTTGCATTTTTTTTCTTCCTGCCTTTTTGCATAATTATTTCTCTCTTCTCTCCCCCACCTCCCACACACTTCTTCCTTTGGTGATTTTCTTTTGCTGATAATTATTAAGAACCTTATCTGGTTCTGTCCAAACTGGTGTTTTTGTGCAATCTAAGGTAATTGCACAATTCCCAGGGATAACATATCATAATCGAGATATGTCCACTTTAATGAAAAGAAGTACGAGGGATGATATGATAGCAGTGTTCCAATATTTGTCTGGCTGCCACAAAGAAGAGGGAGTCAAGCTATTCTCCAAAGCACCTGAGATCAGGACAAGAAGCAACGGGTGGAAACTAATCAAGGAGAGAAGCAACTTAGAACTAGGGAGAAATTTCCTGACAATGAGAACAATTAACCAGTGGAACAACTTGCCTCCAGAAGTTGTGGATGCTCCAACACTGGAGATTTTTAAGCAGAGATTGGACAGCCCCTTATCTGGGATGGTATAAGGTTTCCTGCTCATTCGGGGGTTGGACTAGAAGACCTCTAAGGTCCCATCTAACTCTGTTACGCAGATCAATGCAGGTCAAGAAATACAGGGGGCCAGAAAGGCTACAGATATAATCAAACCTTGTGATCAAGTCCAGCTGTTTCTTTCAGACACTCTCTCCAGGGTTCAAGCAGAAAGTTTTGCACCCTAGCTGGAGAATGAAAGAAAGGCTTTCAAGCATCTAAAACCTGTAACCTGCAACATGTGAGGAATTGGGTTTGTCTAGTCTGGTGAAAAGAAGGACGAGGGGTGGCATGATAGCAGTGTTCCAATATTTGAGGGGTTGCCACAAAGAAGAGGGGGTCAACTTCTTTTCCAAAGCAACAGAAGAAGCAATGGATGGAGACTAATCAAGGAGAGAAGCAACCAAGAATTAAGGAGAAACTTTCTAACAGTGAGAGCAATTAACCAGCTTGCCTGCAGAAAGTGTGGATGCTCCATCACTGGAGGTTTTTAAGAAGTGACTGGACAGCCACGTATCTGGAATGGTATAGGGTCTCCTGCTGGTGCAGGGGGTTGGACTAGAAGACCTCAAAGGTCCCTTCCCACTCTGTTATTCGATCATTGCCCAGCATTGCCAAGTCATTTTTCTGACCCCGTGGTTTAACAAGTAAACAGAGGCTTTCCATGGCTGATATAAAGCCAATAAAAGGATGAAATAATTGCATCTGAGGAGCACAACCACTTCTTCTTAAGAGGCACAGAATTTTGCCTTGTGCACTCAAAGACAGAAAGTTTTGAAGGAAGGGAGAAAAAAAAAAAACCTCAGCAGACATTACTGAGATTCAATTCCTAATTGCTCAACCAGCTACCTGCAAAGGGGGGGGGGGGGCGCATTCACTTTCCAATCCAGCCCACATCAGAAAAAACAAGACAATATTCACTCTCTTTTCTTTCTTCCAACCAAACGGAAAAGAATGATTTTTGCAAGCGTTGCAAACCACAGAAAGATGTGCAGCCTCTGCTGAAAACAGCAGATGTCCAGTATTTTATTAAAGGACTCTGCCAAGTACTGTTCAAGATGCAACGTTTTGAGTTTGTCTAAGAAGGAAACAGCAGGCTACAGGAGAGAGGAGAAAAGATAATTGGGAGAAAATAAAGAATGCTGGCTTTTAAAAGCACCACGAGACTTTTGGTTGTTTTGTACGAAAAGAATTCTCACCCGACATTCTTCCAACCAACAGAGACAAGAAAAGCTATTTTTCAGGACATGCTAAGTCAGCTTTCCTTCAGTTTACTTGCAATGGTATCTTGCCTCTATTTATTATCAGGAATTCAAGACCCTTCATTAAAAAACTCCATGTTCTCTGTTGGGGTTAAAGTATTGACTGGGCATCGGTGATGTGTCGCAGGTCTCAGCCTCCTTCAAGGCAGAAGAGAATATATGATTTATAATCCCCAGTATTGTGTCAGAGCTGAAGAAGAAGCTTCTTGGATGAAAAGGAAAAAAAACACAGAAAGTCCAGTTGCCTTCTGAAAAAAGCATCTTTGGGATAAGCATGACCTGGATGACTGAGAATCTCTACAGACTTTTAGCTATACAATTTGGGATGGAAACCCTTTGAATGGTGTGTGAGTAGGAATGGATTTCCAGAGGGGAAACAATTGCAGACTACAGGAGCCATTTGCACTATTCAGGTGACCCTGAGGACACAGGTAAACCTCCAAGCAACCTCAACGACCCTCTAAAAGGATGCAAATGACCAGCTGTCTGCAAGGAATATAAATCCTTCCATTCCCCATCATCCAGTCAGAACTGAAGAAGCTTCTTGGATGAGAAGCGAAACATCTTCAAAGAAAAATAAGAAAGTCCAGTTGCCTCTTGACAAAGCACCTTTGGGACAAAAGTATATAATATCTTTGCCTTTAATAGAGAAATATAGATGGGCTGTATCAAGCATATTTACTTCAGAGTCTGATTTAAAAGATTTCAGTTGTTGAAGAGGCGTAAGAAAAGATGAAAGTGAAGCTTGCATTTCCCACTGACAGCCATTAGAAACCCAAAACTGGGTTTTTATATATATTTAATTTTTGTTAATCTTTTAGCAGAATTGAACAAAATGTGCTGAAACCACAGAACATTTTTCAAGAGGCAAATTCTTGAATGGTTAAAGATTCTGAAGGACAAAGGTTGTCCATTTGTTTTTCTGCTTAATTTTTCCCGTTTATAAATCCTTTAAAAACTGTTTTTAACATCTGAAAAGAATCAGAGATGTGTAATTTGGTGTGCATACTCCTAAGCCCGCATCAGTCTTGCAACTAAATAGTTTTTGGAAATAAACATCCCGCTAGGAAACATTTCAAAAATATTTTCAGGGATATTCATTTCTGCAGGAATATATTCTCCTATTGGTGAACTATGCCCCAAATTCAGAAAACTGCAAGTTTTAAAATTATATGTTCCGCTTTGGGTATTGATGGGAAAATGCAGAGTGAAATGAAACGGACGCCTAAAAAGACAGCTTGTGAGAGTTTGTCCCCAATTCTAAATGATTCTAATCTCACCCTTTGTAGCATCACACAGGCTTCCTTAAATGTCTGTCATTCAGCAAAGCTGTTGAAATCAGAACAGAACATCTCTTTTGTGGGCTTTATAAATCTTTGAAGAAGAAAAGAGGAAGAAGCAAGCTGTCACATTTTTAAAGAGTTTCCACACCAATCAAGAAAGGCATTTTGCACACGCATAGAATAAAATACAACAGCTTATGAAAATAAACCACTGGCTAATCTCAATAGCATTTTCCTCCTAGGAAGAATTCACGCTGGAATTCATTTCTATCCGGCTTCCTGAGCCAAAAGATTTTAAAATAAGTCCAACCATTTTCTTCTTACCTGGCCTTGCATACATACACCTTTTTGACACGATAACCCCTCACCTACCGGTGTCACTCTCCAAAACCACTGAGCCCCCCCCATTAACCTCCCATATATACCCCATAACTCTTCCCTGAATTACAATGAGGTTTTCTAATTAGACTAATTAATTTTGTGGCCAAGTTAATAAGAACTGTCTGCAGTTGAGAAATAATTGGACTTTGCAAATAGCAATTTTCCCCTCCCCTTCTCTCCTCTCCACTTTCCATGGAGAACGGTGATAGGATGTCTTAATAATTCAAAATTAGCTCCTGTTTTTTTTTTTTCAGATGATGGCTTCATGTTACAAGAATTATTTAGGTTTTTCATTAGCACCTAGACGACAGCCTCCCCCGTTTTTCCAATGACAACAGAAAGCTGGCAGAGGATGAGCGAGGGAGGGAACCCAGGGTGCATTAGCTCTACAGGTCAATAAATCTGTTCAGGAACCAGCTTGCTGTGGAACTCCTACATTAAAGATGATCCGTTTTCTGGCAGATTAATCTCTCCAATGGGTTCTGCTTCTTTGCAACATACTCTTTATAGCCGAATCCATTGTTCTTCAGTCCTGGACTATGAAGGATGAAAGGTAGGACATAGAATCAGAGAATTGTAGGGCTGGATAGGGCCTTGGCTAAGGCCGTAGTGGCCCACCAGTGGCCAGCAGAGCTGGCAGCTGACTCAGACAGTGAGGAGGTTGGGGAGGAACATGGGCCAGTCCTGGAGTCTAGGGAAGGCTCTGACAAGTGCTCTGCACCAGAGTCAGAGATGGGGCCAGGGCTGTCTGACAGCTATCAGCTGTCTTTGGAGTTGGAGATCAGTGAGGCAGAAGAACAGCTGGAGCCTGTTCACTGTGTGTGCATGCACAGAGATGCCAGGAGAAGGGAACAGCTAAGAAACAAGGGTCAACTCAGGAGTAAAGCCACAGGTGGACAGTGAATGGCCCCTCCCATAGGGAATAAAGAGGAGCAAAAGGGGAGTGGTGTTTGCAGGAGACAATTCATTCAATTCATTAAGGTGAAGATCTGTTCCTAACTCCTGGCCAAGAATTGTCTGATGTAGAGTGGTGTTTGGAAGATATTGGCCTGACAGCTCTCCCAGCCTGATAAAGGTCTGTAGTTGTGCAATATCCTGAAAGACTGTTTGTCAGGACTATGCTGGAAAGTGAATGGGAGGAATTCACTTTAAGCTAAATAAAAGGGGTTTTATTGGGATGAGGAGTCAGCTTTGTGCTTTTGGGAGCCTAGGTCAGAACAAAGGGAGAAGTCCTTATATTATGCTGGACAATCTTTTTGAAAATCTCCAGTGATGGAGCATCCATCACTCTGGGAAGCCAGCTGTTCCATTGACTAATAGTTCTCACTAACAGGAAATCCTTATTTCCAGGTTGGATCTTCCTCTGATGAGCTTCCATCTATTGCTTCTTGTCCTGCCCTCAGGTGCTTTGAAGAATACACCAACCCCTTCTTCTCTTTGATAGCCTTCAATTATTGGAAGATGGCTATGTGGTATCCCCTAAGCCAGGGGTGTGAAACTAATGGCCCCCAGGGCTGGATCTGGCCTGCGGGGTGCTTAAAGCTAGCCCGCAGGGCTGCCCTGGAAACAGTGAAGGACTGGCCCACGGTGCCTCTGCCAGTGAAAATGAAATGTGCTCCTGAGCTCCGTTTTCGCTAACAGAGGGTTGCAGGAGGCCGTTGCAGCCGAAAACAGAGCCCGGGAACCTGTTTTCTCTGGCAGAGTGCTCAGGCCACCACAGATGCCCCTGACATGAGTGACATCAAGTTGGCCATGCCCACCCACCCTAACCCCCTCAAGGTCAAACACAACTCTGATGCGGCCCTCAATGAACCCCCTGCCCTAAGCCTTCTCTTCATTAAGTTAAACATACCTAGTTTATCCCTCATTGCATGGGGTCTAATGTCAAACCCCAAACTAAGAATGACATTGTCAGGATTCTGGCGATTGCCCAAATTAAATCATGATCCTCAAGGATTCTTCAAAAGAATCCAGAAGATTTATTGTCCAGCATTAGCCTGTATGAAGCCAACTCTGGCATATGTAATTTATAGTCACCTGGGACCCTGTTGCCCCCCTCCCCCCTGGGTGTATCATAAATCAGATATTTCAATGAAGCATGTTCATGGGCTCGGTGTCATCAATCACATTCTCCAATTAAGGATTTTCGTGGGCAGAACATAAGTGTGGAATGTACTTCTGGTTTTAAGCTGCCCTACTCCTTCCTTCTTCCCCCCCTTGTTTATGGCAACTGTAAAACAGGCATAGGAATGCTTTGTGAGTTGACAGATACATGGTGATACTTCCAAGCTGAGTTCTTTATTGTTTCACACCTATAAACAAAAAGTAGCATTTTACTATCTGCATCTACGGTATAGTCTGGGAACTGTTAAGGAGGAGCTGTCTTCAGCCTCTTTCTCTTACACTAATACCTAGACTGAGTTGCTTCCTCAAGAATGCACCCATCCCTCCTGGGAGTTCATTTCACTCACTGCATTACATCACTCCTGTGACTCAACCAACTCCAGCATCCATGACAGTGCTTCATCAACAGGCATAATGGCAGTGGGTGGAAATGTCATAAATCATGCCTAATGGGGTTTGGGATTCTTTTTGACATCCTCATTCAGCTTTGTGTCATGGTTTGTCTCAGCACGAGAGCACAATAGATAGATAGATAGATAGATAGATAGATAGATAGATAGATAGATAGACAGACAGATAGATAGATATTGATTGATCTAGCCAACAATCCCTATCCATTTTGCAAACTTTCCAGGTTTGATGACCCCATTTCCTGCCATTTTCCATTGCATTCTTTTTAGAGCAGGGAAGAAAATAAAGGCAGTAAGAGAGATCTTCTGCCCAATGGACAGAAAGGAAAAGAGAAATGCTAGTGGTGCCACTGAAGCCCGAAGATACTTGGCAATATGTCTTTCAGGGAAGAAGTGACTGTGAAAAACTAGGTGGCAAAATCTTTTTGGTAGTAACAACGTTTAGTAGCAGTGCATTTGTTGAGTTTTCACAAGGAAGAAAGAAAATAAAATAAAATAAAGAGGGAGGGAGGGAGGGAGGAAGAAAAGGAAAGGAAAGGAAAAGAAAAAAAGAAAAAAGAAAAAGAATAGCAGTAGCAGTAGCACTTAGACTTATATACTGCTTCACAGTGGTTTACAGCTGTCTCTAAGTGGTTTAAAGAGTCAGCCTCTTGCCCACAACAATCTGGGTCCTCATATTACCCACCTCGGAAGGATGGAAGGCTGAGTCAACCTTGAGCCTGGTGAGATTCAATCTGCCAAATTGCAGGCAGCCAGCAGTCAGCAGAAGTAGCCTGCAGTACTGCACTCTAACCACTGTGCCACCATGGCTCTTCCTTCCTTCCTTCCTTCCTTCCTTCCTTCCTTCCTTCCTTCCTTCCTTCCTTCCTTCCTTCTTCTTTAGCACTTAGCAATAGCACTCAGACTTATATACCGCTTCACAGTGCTTTCCAGCCCTCTCTAAGCAGTTTACAGGGTCAGCCTATTGCCCCCAACAATCTGGGTCCTCATTTTACCCACCTCGGAAGGATGGAAGGCTGAGTCAACCTTGAGCCTGGTGAGATTTGAACTGCCAAATTGCAGGCAGCCGGCAGTCAGCAGAAGCAGCCTGCAGTACTGCATTCTAACCACTGTGCCACCGTGACGCAAAAAACCGCAAACCTACTGGTGGGCCACATAAAATTATTTGGCAGACTACATGTCCTCATGGGCAGATACTGTACAGGTCTGGTCTACTGTATGCTTTATGGCTGCCCACATTTCTTTCCAAAAACAAATGGAGAACTCTTGCTTGTTTAAATTCTGATAGCCCAGTTCCACTTTTCTTCCCAGTAAGATTTGCAATGGAGTGAGGATTTGATGAGGGTCCTCCCTTTTGCCTGCTTATACCCCTCTAATTCTGTAGCTGCCAAATAGATATGGAAAATGTTTCCTGAAGGTACATATGATATACTTCCAAGGCTATGAAAATACCATCCTGTGACATTTCTCAAATATCAGCTGTCAAGTATCAAAATAAAATATCATGGGTTGAAGGTTGACAAGAGAGAATATCTGGGAAGAAAATGCAGCAAAAATCTGGCAAAATGTGGGAAGAGACTATTGTAAATCAAAATTCCCAGAGACGGAGACAGCTTTTTGTTTAAAGAAGCACATTGTCTCAATTGAAGGATCAAAGTAAGGTTGACAGTTCCTACATATTGTGATTGTAGAGAGAGATCTGGGGAGTAGGTTGGTAAGCGAGTTGATTAATTAATGAGGGAGTGTCTTTAAAGGCCTTAATATTGGGTTGATTTCAAGAATATCTAATCCTACTGATACAACGACAGTTTTTCCCCCTTGCCATCACTCTGTTAAACAACTAATTCCCATAACACTGTCAAACTATCTAAAAAGGCAATGTTACCATCATTATTCTTATCTTCCCCATTACCCATCTCCTTATTTTCTTATGACTATAACTTTGTTGCTTATCACTATTGTTGTATGTACAGTGAGAGCTTACGCACAGGAAACAAATTCTTTGTATGTCTAACCACACCTGGCCAATAAAGAATTCTATTCTATTCTATTCTATTCTATTCTATTCTATTCTATTCTATTCTATTCTATTCTTATCCCTATCCCTATCCCTACCCCTACCCCTACCCTTGCCCCTACTCTACTCCACTCCACTCTACTCTATTCTCTATTTATTCCATTCCAATTTCAATTCTATCCTATCCTATCCTACTGGTGACCCGGACATTGAACAAAACTCTCAACAGAGTTCCAGTGAAGACAGCTCACTAGCTGTCATTTCTTCATTTCCTCCTTTATATTTCTTTTAGAAAATGACCTCTCCCCAGCTGTCACAGTTGGAAAAAGACAGGGAGATAGCAAGCAGGGAGAGAGAGTCAGTGGATGCTGGAGGCCATCCTGATAGACTCCGATTTCATTTCACAGCTGCATGCTCATCGTGACATCGCCAGTCCATTTGGATCTGTCATCATATACATTACGTTGTCCTGGGAAGAGTTTGTTGAGAGTGCAAAATTTAGCCCAGAGTAAAACGGGAAGGAAGAAGGTGGGGAAAAGACTTATGGTAGAAGAAAAAATGACACAAGCTCCCTGAGGCCAAGGAAATAAATGTAGCAGAAGTAGGGCTTATTTGCTACCTGAGATTAAATAGTCCAATTTTTCACCTTGCTGTGGCTGTTTGATTACAGAGGTCCTTGATTTCCCCTAGCAATATCATATTCTAGCCTCTCCTATAAGGCCTTGCTAAATGGATCGACAGAGGCATTGAGGCTTCCTTTGATACATTATACATATGCATGAAGGCAGCCTTTCTATGAAATGAAAGGAGTGGTTTTGGAAAGAACTTCATCTAGAATAGGAGTGTCAAACTCACAGCATCACAGAGACATCATGTGACATATCATGACTTTTTTCCCCCTTTGCTAAACTGGATAGGGGCATGGCCAGCACATGATGCGGGCCACAAGTTTGACAGCCCTGATCTAGAAGCAAGCTTCCAACTGGAGGGCAGTTTTGAAGCTCCAGCCACCACTCATGCTCCAGCAAGCACTCCAGCAAGCACTCATGATTAGGATGGCAGAGTCCTCTTTCACTAGATTGGTGAAGTTAATGCAATTAATCTAGACCAGGGTTGTCCAACCTTAGAAATTTGAAGACCTGTTGACTTCAACTCCCAGAATTTTCCCATGGCTGAAATCTGGGAGTTGAAGTCCACAAGTCTTAAAGTAGCCAAGATTGGACACTACTGATCTAGACCAGAGATGTCAAACATAAGGCCTGGGGGCTGGATTCATCCCATGGGGTGCTTAGATCTGGCCCATGGCCCTGCCCTGGAAACAGCAAAGGACCAGCCCATGGTGCCTCTGCCAGTGAAAATGGAGCTCAGGTAGGCTGTGCATGGCCATCCTGAGCTCTGCTTTTGCTGGCAGAGAGCTGCAGGAGGCCATCACAGCTGAAAACGGAGCCTGGGAGGGCCATCATGGCCAAAAACAGAGCCTTGATAAGTGACCTCAAGTTGGCCACACACCCTGGTCATGCCCTCCCCGGCCCCCTGAGGTGAAACACAACCCTGATATGGCCCTCAATGAAATCAAGTTTGATACCCTTGATCTAGACCAAGGTTGGTTCTCTAGCGATCTTTATTTGTACTTCCTAAAAGAAGCAAGCCCATCAGTAAAAAGCAGTAGCAAAACTGGGGAAATATGTCGACTATCTCTACAGATCCTATTTTAGAAATCATTACTCAGATTTCCACAGAAAGGCCATACATCTCCTCCTAATGAGAAACAGTACAACCTATATGCCTGCTATCATTAAAAAGAAGGGAGGGGAAAAGACAGATTGGTAAGGTCTTTAAGCAGAAGAAGTCTTCGTATAGGGGACTGTCCTCATTAAAACCCAAAAGGACACATCTGTCAAGAAGCTATGCAAAATGTAAACATCTCTCTCAAGCTAAAAGAGCAGCAGGAAGAAATGCTTTCACTACTCAGATAAACCAAGTGAGCTACTACCCAGTGACTAAAACAATATAACCACACCATTCCTGCGAACTCTCTCTCCTCCAAGTTGAATGTCTGTTCTCAAAGTGGAAAGACCAGCAATTCCCACTCATTTCAAATGGACTTTGGGACCTGTTATATAAGATCTATATTTTACAGCTGCATTTAGTTCAGCTTCAAAGCCTCCTGCATGTCATCGAAAGTTTATACATTAGCAATGCCAACAGGGGTATTCTGGGAGTTGAAGTCCACACATCTTAAAAGGGGTAAGGTTGGGGAAAAGCTGCCTTACAGGTGTATCATTCGGGCATGTCACAAAACGAAGTGCTTCCCTCAAAAGTCCTTTACACCAGGGATGGGATGCTACCAGTTCTGCCCGGCTCTATAGAACTGGCAGCTCTGAAGAGTAGCAGACTCCAAACCGGTTCTGTGTTTGCTGCTGTTTGGCCACCTGCCTGCCCGGGCTCATACCTGTCCTTTATTTCCTGCTTTTTCAACCTCAGCTGCTTTGCGCAGCACAGCTGAGGTTGAAAAAGCAAGAAAAAAAAAGAGGCTTTTCAAATGCTGTGCAGCTGTGCGCTGTGCTTTTTAGCTCTCCGGGTGGCACAGCTTAAGGTTTTTTTACATGCGCGCACGGCAAAATGTAGTCACCGAACCGGTAGTAACACTGGTTGAATCCCACCCCTGCTGTACACCATTTTCAATTAGGCAGGAAAAGTAAATATTTGAGATGCCTTTCTGAGCCAAGGTATTGTTGATGGGGTGGGGTGGTAAATTGCAAAGCCAGAGGTCTTAAATTTTGCTTACCTCACTTAGAACAGGGATTCATCTCCAAAGGCCTTGGAATTAACAGATTAACAGAGTTGGAAGGGACCTTGGAGGTCTTCTAGTCCAACCTTCTGTTTGAGCAAGAGACCCTGTATCACTTTGAACAAATGGTTGCCCCAATCTCTTCTTGAAAACCTCCATGGATGAAGAACAGGGGTGGGCAAACTTTTTGACTCGAGGGCCACAATGGGTTCTTAAACTGGACCGGAGGGCCGGAACAAAAGCATGGATGGAGTGTTTGTGTGAACTAATATAAATTCAAAGTTAGATTACTTCACATAGCCTTCTGGGAGAGCAAGAGAACCCTCCGCTCTTTCGGCTCTGTGGGCCGGATAGAACAGCCGAACGGGCCAGATCCGGCCCCTGGGCCATAGTTTGCCCACGGCTGATCTAGAACTTGTGGAAGCAAGCCATTCTACTAATTAATTGTTCTCAAGGTCAGGAAATTTCTCCTTAGTTCTAGGCTGAATCTTTCTTTAATGATCTTCCACCAGATACTTCTTGTCTTGCCCTTATTGGGGGGATAATGCACAAAGTAAAGTGGATATATCTGTGGATATAGCTGTGCACAATATATCTATGCACAAAAACTGTAAGAGTGCAGAGGGAGTTTTATGACTTTTCATCATGGTGTGAGTTGTCTCCCACCCCACCCCGCTTCTATGCACCTGTTCTTTTCCATTTCTTTTGTTTTCCACCCCCTCTTCTCTCTGCCTTCCTCTATCTTCATTTTTGCATTACAAAGAGCTGTATCAGTTTTCCTTGTTATCTGCCTACTGTCTGTACATCAACCCTGATTGCTGGTGATGTTTTCTTAAGACTCCCTTCTCTATGTATTTCATGAGACAGCATAAAAAGAGGTTGGCAGGCAGTGTCAGTTTTGGAAGATTCTCTACTGTGTCACACACCCACGCATAAAAATGCTTGTTCAGGTGCACTATGTAAAAAGGCATGGCATTCATACTGGGGGAGTGCAAAACAGCCCAAATCTGACTTGAAATTGTCAAACGGGTTCAGAATCATCTTATTTTGGAGTGACCTGTCAAATTAATTTCCCCGTTTGGTTCAACGATTCTGAGCGGGCGATTGTGACAAATCACCTGTTAAGATGAACCTTTCAGTCAAATCTTGGCACAATCTTAATGAACGTGGCAAAGGCCTGGAGTACATACAGCATGTGCCTATTTTGGGTACCTGTAGATTTTGCAGAATCATTGAGAAAGACCTTGTAGGGTCAATGAAGATTAAGAACAAACATTTGACACATGCTAATTTGTGCATGCCTACATAGATACATGCGGTGCACCCACACATTTTGCAGAACGGTGCAGAAAGGCACTACCCAATGGTGGATTATTAAGAATGAACATTTGGCACATACTAATGTGAGGGGAAAAAAGGAGACAATGATAAGTGAAAGCTTCTTCAGTATCTCTAATAGGGTGAAAGTTTTCAGGTGGTACCTTGTTTGCAAAATCCCTTCTCCAAGTGGCTTTCTCCTTAGTTCTAGTTCTCCAGGTACAGAAGAAACAATTACTACCAACCTGCCTTCCATTGCACACCTGTATCCTACACGAATCAAAAAGAGGGCTGTGAAAATATCTACAGACCCCTCACATCCTGGACATGAATTGTTTCAACTTCTACCCTCAAAACAACACTATAGGGCACTGCACACCAGAACAACTAGACACAAGGACAGTTTTTCCTCATATGCCACCACTCTGCTAAACAAGTAATTCCCACAACTCTGTCAAACTATTTACTAAGACTGTATTACTATTATTCTTCTCATCCTTCCTATTGTCTAACTCCTTCCACTTATGACTATAACCATGTTGCTTGTATCTGTATGATTTATATTGGTTTTTTTGTTTCCTAGTATGATTTGATTGCTTATGAGTAACCTATGACTATCACTAAGTGTTGTATCTTATGATTCTTGATGGATGTATTTTTTTTCTTTTTATGTACACTTAGAGCTTATGCACCAAGTGTGTCCAATCACATTTGGACAACAAAGAATTCTCTTTCTTTCTTTCTTCCTTCCTTCCTTCCTTCCTTCCTTCCTTCCTTCCTTCCTTTCTTTCTTTCTTTCTTTCTTTCTTTCTTTCTGTCTGCCGAAGACTGTTTCTATTCTCCCCAATTTATTAGTCTGGTTGTTGGACTCCAACTCCCATAATCCCTCACCCTCACTAATTATCTAGAATGGATGGCTGTTAGAACCCACCTCATTGCTCACAGAGCGAAGGAATATAACAGGCTAGCCTTGTGAATGTCTCAAGAGGCTGTGTTGTATATATGGCTAGGAATCATTGCACGTGACTACAGAATCATCAGGAGGCAGAAGGATTCTAATTAATATAAATTATTCCATCTTTGCTTTTCTGGAATTATTTAAAATAATGTTCATGTATTAAGGAGAGAGAGAGAGAGGGAGGGAGAAGGAGAGAGAGGGAGCAAGAGAAAGAGAGAGAAACTGAGAAAGCCACCCTAGATGTAAAAAATAACCAGCAGCAAATTAATTACTATTATAAGACAAATTGTTATCTGGAATGTAGCATACTCAACTTTACTACATAGGCTATTATGAAGACATGGAACAAAAATACCTCGTGGCTCTTAATAATTTAAATAACTAATAACAATTTGTAATTGAAATGGTCTCTTACTGATATAGCCAGTAGCAGCATCTTTGCCTCCATATCCAGCTTAAGCAAGATTATAAAATGCTCAGTAAGGCATTTAAATTCAGGGTTCCCATTTTCCTGCCCCCCTAATCTTTTCTTGTTTCCACTTAGAAATGCCTAAGGCAAAAAGCTCCCCCATAGAAACCCCCCAAAAGAAGAAAACATATTTGAAAGGGGAAATGAAGTCCTTCCTTCCTTCCTTCCTTCCTTCCTTCCTTCCTTCCTTCCTTCCTTCCTTCCCTTCTTCCTTCCTACCAACCTACCTACCTACCTACCTACCTGCTTCCTGCCTCTATCTTTGTCGCTTGTATCCTTACAATCTATATTAACAGTTTCCTAGTATGATTTGATTGCTTATTGTACCCTATGACTATCATTAAGTGTTGTACCTTATGATTATTGACGAATGTATCTTTTCTTTTATGTATAGTGAGAGTATTTACACCAAGACAAATTCCTTGTGTGTCCAACCACACTTGGCCAATAAAGAATTCTATTCTAAAAAAGCAAAAGGAGAAAATGAATGCCTAGCAAATGTCTGAATGACCTCTGTACACAGCAGAGATAAAGGGGGAAATGAATTACAAATCAACCTCAGTTGTTGTTGTTGGTAGTTGTAGCGATGTATTAATATAGGCTCTGAAGCTTACTTTCCTGTCTGCTTTCTTAGATGGGTTAGAGACCTGGTGACGCAGTGGTTAGAATGCAGTATTGCAGGTTAACTCATTGCCAACTGCCAGGAGTTCGATTCTGACTGGCTCAATCTTGATTCAGCTTTCCATCCTTCCAAGTTTGGTAAAATGAGGACCCAGATTGTTGTGGGCAATATGCTGATTCAGTAAATTGCTCAAGTAGGGCTGTAGAGCACTATGAAGTGGTCTATGTGCTATTGCTAGCCATATTGCTATTGTGAAATGGAACATTATGAAATCATGAACTACCCAACTGATCCACACCAGAAACTGTTTTTCTAATATTGTTTCCAAGTCCTTCTCTCTCTCTTCGTATGTGTATGTTTGTGACTGAAGGTATAGATATAGGTATGTAGGAAATGACCAGGATGAGCCCAAGGGATCATCAAGGGCCTTGGCGGTGCAGGCTGTTAATAGCCTAGCACTTAGCTCCAGCTGCCTGTAATTATTGCAGGCTCGAATCCCACCAGGCTCAAGGTTGACTCAGCCTTCCATCCTCTCGGGGTAGGTAAAGTGAGGACCCAAGATTGTTGGGGGCAATAAGCTGACTCTGTAAAAAATGCCGCTTAGTAATAAGCAGGCATATACAATGGAAGGAAGGCTATTGCTGAGTGCATTGGGTTCTATCCCAAAAACTCTAAGCTGCCCTGAGTCTCCGGAGAAGGGCGGGATATAAATATGAATTTTAAAAAAAATCAGTCATGAGTCTCTGTGCACCCACAAGAGATCTAAGTCCCACAGACCTTGAACTCTTAACTCCCACTAATTTCCCTTGACCATTAGTTGTTCAGATTCTTGTAGGGAGATTAAGATTGTAACGAATCTTTGTACTCTTTATGCTCATTCGAACTTCCTGAATCTCCTGATTTCCCCAGCACTTGACAAAGTATATGTATATGTATGTATATGTATAGATGTGTGTGTGTATCCATGCATGTGTGTGTGTATACATACATATGTATGTATGTACGTACATATGTGTTTCAGCAAACATATTGAAATTTGATGTGAATTTATTATCCACCCACCCACCCACCCTGTGATGACCCGGGGCATGGCACAAAGGCAACACAATCAAATAAGCGAATAATTTGCTTAATTATCTCCAACTTTGCCCCCATTGTCCAGGTTATCTTCAGCTGGAGAAAAACTCTCCCAGGAACAGCCTTTAACTGGAGAAAATTCAATCCAAAACAAGGTACGTACCGACTGTAACTAAAATTCCAAACAAACCAAGCTGCAGTAATTAACTTGACAGGGCAGGAGAAGGAATTTCAGATTTGAAAGCATGGCAAAACTCACACAGTTGGGAAGACACCAGGAACACAGATAAGCCACAACGAGGTCAGATAAATTGATGATTTGCTCCCAACAGCTTGCTGCGCACAGCTTCCCTTTTTAAATACTGTGTTCCCAGCTGCAGCTAATGAAGGGAATCAGGGCCCATTCCTCCTTTGTAAGTCACAGAACTCACATTGCTCCCTTCTCCATTCCTCCCTGCGTGCCCTAGGATGAAGAGGGAGTGGGCCTGGGTCTTCCACTGAACTCCGTCTCCCTTGTTCTACCTCTCCCCTGCTCTGCCCAGCCAGACTTTGCCCTTCCCCAGTTTCTTCCACAGCCAACAGAGCCACACTCCTACTCCCTGTCAGATTCCAACAGGGACATGACCCACCCACCCACCCATCCATCTTCTACCTCCTGTTCATACACCCAAGCACACATAGTGGGATGCTACTCTTCCTTCATTCTTTCATGAACTCAAGGAAGACAGAATTTTGATTCCACAAATCTGAAAAGAACTGAGTTTTTTTTTAAAGTCAAATAATGGAGAACTGGGAAGCACAGTAGAAGACTGCAGGAAATATTATTTCTGGTGAGCAAGAACAATGGGGAGGCTTAGAGAATAGTTCCTTTTGGATTTCTTGCTTACATCTTCCTTCCTAAATCAAATTTTCTCAGCATCTATGGGACACCATCAGTCAGCATGGACATCACGCGAGATAAAACAACC
Source organism: Naja naja (assembly GCA_009733165.1). Lineage (NCBI taxonomy): Eukaryota > Metazoa > Chordata > Lepidosauria > Squamata > Elapidae > Naja > Naja naja. The sequence continues at coordinate 24,030,225 of CM019156.1, read as the reverse complement.
AATGAACCAAAGAAGCTTCTTGGATGAGAAGCAAAACGTCTTCAAAGAAAAACAAAGTCCAGTTGCCTTTTGAAAAAGCACCTGGAGGGCTGAGAATCTCCATAGAAACAACTGAGGCATTGGTTGAATACACTGAATGGTACCAAGTTGGAGAAGGCCAAAGTGAACAGGCAATTTTACAATTTGAAATTCAGTTTGTGCAATTTATTTCCTCCCCGCCCCCCCGGGTGCATTAGAACAATGGAAAACACATTGTGGACTTCTTTTTCATCCTTTTCCAACTCTAATTTTCCCCTTCTTTATCCTGCATGTACTATATAAATTGGGCAGAATTTCTCTCAAAACAGACCCGAGCTGCCTTTTAAAGCTTTACCTCAAGGCTGGAATATACACATGCCAATGCCAACCTGATTTCAACATTCTTCTTGGCTCCAAATTTACTTTCTTTTCTTCCCAGCCTCCTACCATTCTCCACAAAGGTCATGGAAATGATTCAAACATTATCTAGCCTCTTTTGCGTGGATTATGTTTGGCTGAGAGCTGGGCCTGCCCTCCGTTTCAGCTGCCTCAACCAGGGTCAATCAACTATTACTTTAACACCTTTTCACAGCTGGCTGCTTTGCCACCGGCTGCCAGAAGCGCTGCATCACTTTATGGATGGCAGAAAGAAAGGTGGAGAGGGAGAAAGGGCCAATGGGGAAAAAAAGGAGAGAAGAGACATGTCTGGAGAAGAAGGGAAAGTGAGTTTAAGTGATGGATATTCTTGAAGATTGATTGGCCGTCAACTTGGTCTACTTGACCTAATCAGTGTTTCCGATATCTACCTTCTTTGCAAGACGGGATATCATGACAGAGTCATGACAGAGGCAAAATACAGAACATGGAATAATAGAGAAGGGACTTTGGAGGTCTTCTAGTCCAGCCCCCTGCTCAAGAAGATCCTATATCATGTCAGACAAGTAGCTCTCCAGTCTCTTCTTAAAAGCCTCCAGTGATAAAACACCCACAAATTCTGGAATCATTCCACTGATTCATGGTTCTCACCATCAGAAAATTTCTCCCAAAATTAAAGTAGAATACAAACCAGATTTTTTTTAAATTGGGAATCAATTTAGAGAAATATAACAAAGATATAATATATCTAATAATACATGTAATTACAGCTGCAAGATTAGTTTACGCCCAAAAATGGAAATGCAAGGAAATACCAGTTGAAATAGAAATAATTAGAAAAATTCGGACATGCGCAGAAATGGACAAATTGACACAAGAATTAAAAAATAAGGACGAACCCGAATACTATAAAATATGGGAAAAGTTTTACCACTGGTTGGTAAAAAGGAAGGATCAGGAGTATTAAAAACGACTAATGTTAATGTATATATTATATATATGTATCCTATGATGTATATGTCTTCATTTTAAATGTTATTATTACACATTAGTAATATAATATTTACTTTAAACTTATATTAACTTTACATATATACATAGCTATATATACATTTATCCTTATTTCCATTTTCCCTTGTTGTTTCTTTAATCAGTTTCACTAGACATCTTTACTTCCTTTTTATACAACCATTTGTACCATATATTCCAAGTTGTTAAAAAGCTCCCTCTTCCTTATTTTTTAGTATCATGGTTAGTCTAACCATTTCTGCACATTGGTAGATTTTATTAATTGCCAGATCTGTGGGTGTCATTGTTGATTTCCAGTTTTGGGCAAAGACTATCCTTGTTGCTTACTTTACTGAATTTTAAATGTAGTTAGAATTACATTTAATTTGTGACCCACTGTTGATATGTATATTCTTAATGTGCTTAATTATTTATCTTCTTTAAAGGTAAAATTATAAATTGGGGTCAACCTTGGGAAGAGATTTCAGTGGTTCACTCTTACGTTTCCAGAAAAGGTGAAAGTAATTCCTGCCTGATGTTTGTTTTTAAATATCTCTCATTCACATTTTGTGTATTTATTGGATTTATTACCCACTGCAGTCCTGAGACTCTTGGCAATTTACAGTAATGAAACATTAAAAACAAACAAATAAGCAATTAGATGCCGGCAGTGCCTGAGCTTAAAGACTGTCGTTCTTCAGGCTTGCCCCAAGTGACAGGGCCAATAGCTGGGTTACTACCAAAGGGCATACACACTCAACAAAGCTATACAAATCTCTTGTTTGGTATATTTCTGTCCTTGCATTAATCTACACAAACACATATACACGCACCCCTAAGCATCTACAGATATAGAAACAGTATTTATTAAATATTTAATAGAGTATCTACTCTCTGAATCAAATTCTTGGAGTCCATCCCAACTCAAGCAAAGTCTCCCAACTTTTTTAAAACAAGATTTATTGACGAGAATAAGACAAGGTTAAGTACATCTGCACAACGGAGCTGCTTTTGCTTAACAAGTTACTGTACTTCTCAGCTGCTTAAGGTTACAGAGTTTCCCAGTCTTTCCTTAATAGCCTTGTATAAACTGTAAAGAGAAGGCTATTCTCTGTTAGATGGAGGATATCCATGTGGACAGGAAGTGAATCATTTCAGACTCTGAATATACCATATCTATCTATCTATCTATCTATCTATCTATCTATCTATCTATCTATCTATCTGGGATAATTTTAAGTATTTTAATTTGGTTTTATTGGGCTTTATAATTGTTTAATCCTTTTTTAAAAAAATATTTATTGTATTGTACGTTTTAATTGTGAGCCTCCCCAAGTCTTCGGAGATGGGGCGGCATATAAGTCCAAATAAATAAATAAATAAATAAATAAATAAATAAATAAATAAATAAATAAATAAATAAATAAATAAATAAATAAATATCTCTATCTATCTATCTATCTATCTATCTATCTATCTATCTATCTATCTATCATCTATCCTATCTATCATCATCTATTCTATCTATCTATCTATCTATCTATCTATCTATCTATATTTCTTTCATCTATCCATCTATCTATGGACATATATTTGCAAGCTGAAAAGAACAGTAATAAAATCTGGTGCTAAATCTGTTATGTGCATTTGCAATTCAAGTTATTGCATACAGATATTAACAAAGACTGGAATCTTGTTCTGTATCTGATCTCATATTGATATAATATGGATATAATATGTAGTAGAACACTGGCAAGCATCAAGACTCTCCACTTTTCACAACTTGATGCTATTCAGTAAAATGAGACTTCTACTTTTTTAGATCTTTATTTGGACTGTCCCTATTTCTATCCAGCTCAGCTTAGCCTGTTACTAGACATATTTCCCTATCTATTTCTAATTTTAAGTATTTTAATTTGGTTTTATTGGGCTTTATAATTGTTTAATCCTTTTTAAAAAATATTTATTGTATTGTATGCGTTTTAATTGAGGCAGCCCCAAGTCTTGAGGAGATGGGAAGTCCTAAAAATAAATAAATAAATAAATAAATAAATAAATAAATAAATAAATCTATCTATCTATCTATCTATCTATCTATCTATCTATCTATCTATATTTCTTTCATCTATCCATCTATCTATGGACATATATTTGCAAGCTGAAAAGAACAGTAATAAAATCTGGTGCTAAATCTGTTATGTGCATTTGCAATTCAAGTTATTGCATACAGATATTAACAAAGACTGGAATCTTGTTCTGTATCTGATCTCATATTGATATAATATGGATATAATATGTAGTAGAACACTGGCAAGCATCAAGACTCTCCACTTTTCACAACTTGATGCTATTCAGTAAAATGAGACTTCTACTTTTTTTTAGATCTTTATTTGGACTGTCCCTATTTCTATCCAGCTCAGCTTAGCCTGTTACTAGACATATTTCTTAATATTGACCAAACGTTTGTTTTGATCTGATTTCCGAAACATCTCCAAAGATTTCTTCAGCCAGCAATCTTCATATTGGTTGTGACATCACATTTCAAGCGAAACTCATCTGCCACCCATAAGGTGAAAATGAGAGAACTAACAGGGCAGTAACCTTCTACTCTGCTGAAATGGTTAGCTTGATGATCTAAGATTTGTCAAAGTTATTTCTTCTGCTTTAATTTGCTAAGCATGTATTCAGGAGGCAGTTTTGTCACCAGAGACTCCAAAGTGGTTAATGTTTATGTAGATTATGCTACAATGCAAAAGAGATGCAAACAAGCATTTAGTACAGATTCATCTTTCGTTCGTATCTCGTACGTTGTTGAGCTGGTGAGCTCTCCCCTTCATTGAAAGGTTGTGCACAGATAAGCACATTGTGCTAAGAAATCACTTTTACTCTACAGATGTCTGAATGAGAGGGATGCTAAACTTGGATTTGCAGAACATAGGAACATAGAATAATAGAGTTGGGAGGGATCTTAGTCCAACTCCCTGATCAAAAAGGAGACCCTGTACCATTCTGGATAAATGGCTGTCCAGTCTCCTCTTAAAAGTCTCCAGTGATGGAACACCCACCACTTCTTAAGTCAAGCTCTTTAATTAGTTAATTGTCCTCACTGTTAGGAAATTTCTCCTTAGATCTTGGTTGCTTCTCTCCTTGATTAGTTTCCATTCATTGCTTCTTGTCCTGCCTTCTGGTGCTATCTTCTGATGAATGACAGTTTATTGTATTGACTACAATGCAGCTGGGCTTATACAACACTCCAATGCACAAACAAGCAAACCACAACTTGTGTTAGTGTACTATACATTTTCCCCTTTCCAGCAAAAGCGCAGGACCCACTTTTTTCCAGATAAACCTGGTGTTAATCCAGGTTGCAACAGGAATTGACAAACCAGCTTGTTATCCAAGCCTGACATTGTGCTCTAAGAGAGAGTGACTAACCCAAACTTCCTCTCTTTCTCATATATATATATGAATATTATTTCTTACATCTGTGTATATTCACCCATATTGTAGCTGTATTATTATTATTGTTATCTGTCTCATCTTCTTTACTAACTCTTCTCATTGGTATCATTATTATGGTTATTACTCTGATTTTTTGTGTGTCAAATCACACTTGGCCAAATAATTCTATTCTATTCTACTCTACTCTACTCTACTTTACTCCACCCTTCTCTATCCTATCCTATCCTACTCTATTCTATTCCTTATTCTGTTCTGAACGCCATTTCTCTGCTAAACAAATAATTCCATCAACACTGTCCAACTATTTACAAACTCTGCACTACTATAACTATTAATCTGCTCATCACTCCTTATCACCCATCCCCTCTCATTTGTGACTGTATGACTGTAACTTTGTCACTTGTATCATTACAATTTATATTGACTCTTTCCTAGTATGATTTGATTGCTTATTGTACCCTATGACTATCATTAAGTGTTGTACCTTATGATTCTTGAATCTTGATGAATGTATCTCTTCTTTTATGTATACTGAGAGCATTTGCACCAAGACAAATTCCTTGTGTGTCCAATCACACTTGGCCAATAAAGAATTCTGTTCTATTCTATTCTATTCTATTCTATTCTATTCTATTCTATTCTATTCCATTCCATTCCATTCCATTCCATTCCATTCCATCCCATCCCATCCCATCCCATCCCATCCCATCCCATCCCATCCTATATCCCAACTTCTTCCAGGAGCTCAAAGTGCCTTATATGAACTCTCTTCATCTCCACAATGTTAAAACAGCAGTCCCATGAAGGCAGTAAGACCAATAAAATGTGACTGGTCCAAAATGACACAGCTAAAAATAGACTGGAACTAGGATCTTCCACCATCCCATCCCAATCCAACATCTTAACATCATCTTGGCCTTAAGAACAACCCTAACTTTCCAAAGCACTGACCTAGCCATCCAGCTAGTTAAAAGTTGCTTAATTAAATGCCTTCTCTTAAGTAATTAATTAATCAGTTGACTGTGAACCTTTTTAAAAATACAGCATCTCAGCACAACCTGCCTTTTAGACTCAGCGACAGTAATTTGTTTCCCTTGAGCAAGTATGCAGACAAGCCAGTTACAGCCAGGTAGGGAAGACGGGCTCTAATTGCCCCGAGCAATGCCCCATGGCACTGATTATTACAAAAATACTAAACTCCCTCCCATTAACCTGCAATTAATTAAGGTTTCACTTCACCAATGACATTATTCTCTCTGTCCCCTGCCAGCCCCCAGTCCTTGCAGGACTATTACTATTAAAGTACCCCTCTGTGGAGAAGATGGGTGGAAGGTGCAACTCATCCCTGGAACAGCTTATTGCTAAAAGCCCCATGGGAAGGATGGGAGAACACTATTTATTTGTGTTTAATAATATTCATTGTAGTTCATTTACCATGTTTATATTGCTTGTAAGCTGCTTTGAGCAGATTTATCCTGAAAGGGAAAAATATAAATAACTGCAGCAAAATAAATATACAACACATCAGCCATCACAATCTCCATTTCTCTCCCACCCCCCATTTTCCCTCCTCTTGCTTCTACTAGAAGCAAAGAGAGCAATGTATGTATATGTGCATACACCCACTCACTCTTACAGAAAGGTGCATCTGCCCACACAGGTACATTTAGAGCATGGGAGAGTTTCGCAGGTATGGGAAGGAATGACTGGCATATTCCAAATCGGATCTGTTATATACTACAGCATTAATTGAATGAACACTAATTAATATTTGTTGTGGTCTTGCTGTTTCTGGAATGGTGGCTTTTGCAAACATAAATATGCTGTACACATATAGATATGCTTACTGAGTTGTTAATATTTTTGGGGACACAACATTTCTGGGATTGGTTTAACCAAATTGACAAAGTGTGGAAACTGTCACACAGATTGTTTTTTGTCCATTTCCTCCTCCTCCTCCTCCATCCCCTGCTCCTTCTCCTCCTCCTCCACCCCCTTCCTCCTCTTCTTCCTCTTCTTCCTCCTCCTCCTTCCTTCTCCTCTATCATCTTCTTCCTCCTCCTCCTCCACCTTCTTCCTTCTCCACCTCTTCCTTCCTCCTCTTCCACCTCCTCTTTCTTCCTCCTTCTTCTTCCTCTTCTTTCTCCACGCTCATCCTTGAATGGTCTCCACTCTACTGGTATTTTGGTGAATCATATTCTTCTTCTTCTTCATCCCCATCCTCTTCATCCCCTTCCCCTTCCTCGTCCCCCTTCCCTTTTCCCCTATTTTTTTCTTCTTTGGAGTAAATGTAGGAACAGCATCTTTAATTAAGGATTTATCATCCTTGCAGGTAATTATGGTAATTAAGCTCCCATTGATTTCATAGCCACAGGATTGCGGTCAAAATAAAATGCGCCAGGATTCTGGATGGACAACAAACCCTCTCCCAAATATAACCACCCACCATTTCTTTAAATTAGCAAAGTTTGGCTTTCTGCAGCCTCCAAGGCCATGCAAGGAGGAATAAAAACATGGCTGAACTTAGTTTAAATGGAGAGAAGGGTGAGAATTTAGTTCAAATAGTCTATAATTAAAGCCTAGCTGGGAGACAATGCCAGTTGAACTCCTTGCACACACATATATTTCTTTTTCCACCCAAAAATTAATTGGGAGATCAAAAGGAAAGCATTTAACAACTAAAAATAAATAAGGAGGGTGAGTGGGTGAGGAAGTGATGAAAGATTTTGCAGCCTCCAGAATTTTGGCTTGCCAGAGAGGCGATTAATATTTCTGTCACGCCACAGATGAAAGGCAACCACCATCCAGAAACCAGACCATGGCTGCAACACCAGCTGCTACACCCCCTCCACCCCAAACTAAGCAAACTGACACTGCCTATAAACATTGCCAGACCTCAAACTCGGAGCCAAACCAAGGCCCAGAATGCCACATCACAGCCTTCCACCCAGGATACTACATCACAGAACTCAGGAGATCACAACACAAAACATCAGGAGGTTGCAGCACAGACAGGAGATTACAGCACCACCCAGGACGTCACCAATAGAACTCAGAAGGTCATCACACAGCCCATTACCCAGGTCGTTACAACACAAAGGCTGAAGACACACAGCCAGCACCTCAGCCACACAGGGTCTCAGGAAAAAGCCATCCAATCTGCATACATCAACTCCACAACCAATCAAGAAGTAACAACACATCCAACTCTAGAGTTTAAAAGGGAAAACAGCCACAATCACACACTTCTCCCAGGAGAACGAAGCTGAAGACACCAGCCTGAAGATGACGGATGAGATTTCGTCGAAACGTTGCCAAGGTATTCTCAACCTTACACGGGACAAGACCGAATACACCAAGACCTACATACCTTTACCATGAAAATCTATATATATATATATATATATATATATATATATATATATATATATATATACACATACACACACACACACACACACACACACACACATATATATATATACATACATTGGAAAACATTGGAAAGTATTTCCTTATTTGATTCCAGGAGGTAAAAAATGGTTTTAACAGAGGAGCTGGCTGCATTTACTCACTCATGTATGCATACTCACACGTACACCAACCTGGCTGAACCATAACTCTATTAATCTTCTACCCTTTCCTTGTCCTAAGGGTAGGACTAAAACAATGTTTGATGCTCTTTGTTGGTTTCTGGGAGCTAAATCAAATAAAAAATGAGGATCGCTAGCAAGAGCCATAACAGCTTCTATCTTACAAAAAGAGATGACCAGCGAAATAAATAAAAGAAGAAAAGGATAGCAGAGACTTGCAGAGGGAAAGTGTGAATAGACACTCACTCTCCCCACCAACTTTCTCCAGTTCTTAATATTGTTCGCGTCTCATCCTCCAGTTGTCCAGAGACCTTAAAGTTGCTTTCATGTTGCTTGGAGCAAATATGGTTTAAAGCAAGTGACATTCCTAATATTGTCAAATAGTAACTCCTGGAGATGCCTAATATGGCTGAGGGCAAGCGAGACTGGCTATAATAGCTTGGTGCTATCTGGAAAGCCAAAGGTCTCCCATGTTAGACTTAAGGACTTGGCCTAAAATATTCTAACTTTGAATCTTTTAGCTGTGGTGGTGCAGTGGTTAGAATGCAGTACTGCGGGCTACTTCTGCTTGACTGCCGGCTGCCTGCAATTTGGCAGTTTGAATCTCACCAGGCTCAAGGTTGACTGAGCCTTCCATCCTTCCAAGGTGGGTAAAATGAGGACCCAGACTGTTGGGGGCAAGATGCTGACTCTGTAAATCACTTAGAGAGGGCTGGAAAGCACTGTGAAGCAGTATATAAGTCTAAGTGCTATTGCTATTGCTAAGTACTATAATAGCTTGGTGATATCTGGATAGCCAAAGGTCTCCACTATTGGATTTAGCCACTTTGCTTAAAAGATTCCCATCGTAGTTTGAGGAACCACTGCTCAGGTTCACTGTTCAATAGATCATCAGAAACATAGCCTTTTTTAGCCTCCCACCCACAATACCTGCAGCTGAGGAGCCACGTAATCGAACAAGGACACCAGAGCAGCCAAGGTGATGATGCCAAAGTGGCATACAGCCCATGGCTATATTTTTCTCATTAATCTCCAAAAGTCTTGGAATTAACAGATTAACAGAGTTGGAAGAGACCTTGTGGATCACCTAGTCCAATCCCCTGCCCAACCAGGAGACCCTACACCTACAGATGGCAGTCCAGTCTCTTCTTGAAAGCTTACAATGATGAAACTTCTGAAAGCAAGCTGTTACATGAGTTGATTGTTCTCATTGTCAGAAAATTTATCCTTATTTCTAGGTTGAACCTCTCCTTGTTCAGTTTCCATCCATTATTCCTTGTCTGGCCTTCAGGTATTTTGGAAAATAGCCTGACCCCCTCCTCTCTGTGACAGCTGCTCACCAAAAGGCTATGTTTTCTACTTCTTCACCAAAATGTTATGTTTTCTACTGAAAAATAGTATCAAGTTTGTGCTACTGAGTTTTGATGGCAGGATTAGGACAGAAAGTCTCTGGAGAGTGGAGAAGACTGATCTGGGGCTGCACATGGCTCACACATATCCCTGATCCTATATTAAATTTAACAGATGGATTGATTATACATCATCAGTTTGGTGTCAATGACATCAGTAGATGTTTTTGTCTTCAACCTGGTCTTCAGATCTCCCAATGAAGCATCCATTGCTTCTGCTGTAATGGAGCCTAACCCTAATTCTAACCTCACTGCTAACCTTAATCCATCCTCTTCTTCTCTTTTCTTCCATCTTTTCCAGCATCAAAACCTTCTCCAGAGAAGTGGGTCTTTGCATAATGTGTCATTTGAGCCTGACCGTTTGTATCTGGAGTGAGTTGGTTGATTTATTCAACGATCCACTTATCTTCTTGGCTGTAACATATGAAGAACGGTTGTGGGAACTGGGCATGGCTAGTTTAGTGAAGAGAAGGGCCAGGGGAGACATGATAGCAGTCTTCCAATATTTGAGGGGCTGCCCCAGAGAGAAAGGGGTCAAGCTATTTTCTGAAGACCCTGAAGGCCAGACAAGGAATAATGGATGGAAACTGAACCAGGAGAGATTCAACCTGGAAATAAGGAGAAATTTTCTGACAGGGAGAGCCATCAACCAGTGGAACAGCTTGCCTTCAGAAGCTGTGGGAGCTTCATCCTTGGAAGCTTTCAAGAAGAGACTGGACTGCATCTGTCAGAAAAGGTGTAGGTCTTCTGCTTTGGCAGGGGTTGGACTAGATGACCTACAAGGTCTCTTCCAACTCTGTTAATCTGTACCATGAAAGAGCCCCAATGTTCATCCTATTTGTGTAGGAATCATGACATTAGCAAGTGCTGCTTTCCTTCTTCCTTTCTGCAGATGCATTGTGCACTTCTTTGAAGGATTTCTAAGCGACTTAGACTGAAGGCAAGCAAGGTATGGACAAACAGCAGCTAGCATGTTAGATTAAAACCAGGGGACCTGAGGCTGAACTAAAGTCTCCTTAGTAATGAAGTTTACTGGACCAGCCCTAATCTCCCTGACTGAAAACTCTTTGCAGGATTATTTTAAGGATGAACTAAGTCAATTCACCAATCTGCCAAATGGAGCTTCTCAGAGAGATGAAAATGCAAGAAAGAAATCAGCCTGTGAGGTAAATGTCACAGGAAGAATATTACTATGGGATAAACTAAAAAGCATTCATTCCCAGCCTATTTCAGAGTCAATAAATCGATGCTTGAGAATGATAGCGCTTGCAGTAGTCCAACGTGGTGTCACAAATGTGGGCGGAAGCATGTAGTGATTGATTGATTGATTGAAAGAAGAGAAACAACAAATCTCAAGTACCTCTTGGGCTTATAAATCACATTTGCCTCAATGGGATTTATGATACATTTCAAAAAGACTCCACGGCTTTTTAAAAAGGAGGGTCAGATCATTGGGAGTAATCCTATTGACTTCAACGAGACCACTCAGTGGTAAACACTGGAAAAAGGGCTTAGATTCCTGCCAGTTTTGCCCACTGTCTCAGAATAATCTGATTAATTAAGGCCCTTTGATGAACTTTCCCCTCTTTTAAATATTAGAGCCAAAGCTGTCTTGGGTTAAGGGGCAGTCAGTGTTCCCTCAAAGGCTATTTTGTCCTCAACAAGTAACACAATCAGCACAAACCTGGAATATGCAGTGATACTATAAATCGTTGTATGCACTGATGAAAAGCATTTTCTTTTAAAATTCCAAACTGAATAAAATTGTTGAATAAAATAAGAAGGCTCAGAAAGATTATGGCTTTATGTACTTCTGGCTCTATTCCCACCCATTATGCAACTCATGTGGCCTTGCTAAAAGATAGGTTGGAGGGAAAAGAGGAACAGAAAATGTTTCAGAATGGAGAATTTGATTTGTACCAATAAAAGGAAGTATCTGTAGCTCAGGGTAGAGTCTTTGGTGCTCTCTGAGCTTGGTTGCTTTCATGCAGATGTTTCCTTTCCCAGCTAACTAACATCTGCAGTGCACTGTACTGCATCTTCACATACTTCATGAAGATATACTACAAATGTATTGCATCTTTTTTATTCTAGCCAGCTGTGATGACCCAGGGTGGGATGCAAAATAAACACAGTCACAAAAACAGGTGAAGCCCCTTTATTCCTTCACTTTGCTTCAAAGCTCCAAATATCCTTGACTGGAGACAAAAACTCCCATACAAGCAGTTACAAGAAGGAGGAAATGCCATTTAAACTAAAAATGCCTATAAATTATAAGGAGTAAAAACAACACAAACCACACTGAACCAATTAAGGGAACCAGGCAAGATAAGGGCTTGAAGACGTCCAGATATCGGAACACACACTGGGAAGGACGTCAAACTCAGAGAGGAACGACAGACTAGAGATATTTCCATGCTTTGTTTCCAGCACTGGCCCATACGCATGTCCGTCCTTTTAACCAGTTCTCACAGCTGCAGCCCATGAAGAGGATCAAGGCCCTTTCCTCAATGACCACACCATTCACATCTCTCCCTTATCCTCTCCTCCCTGCATGTCCTAGGATGAAGAGAGGATGGGCCTGGGTCTTCCTCTGACTGCTCAGCTGGCCTCTGCTCTTCCCCAGCCTCCTCCACAACCTCCGGAGCCACACTTCCACTCCCTGTCGGTTGTTCCTCCTCTCCCTCGGAGTCAGTCTCCAACAGGGGCATGACACCAGCTAACGAAATGTCTGAAAGAAAATAACTATGCTCAGAGAGCACCAAGGACTTCAGAATTGTACTTGTATCTGCTCACTCAGCACATTCTGTCACCTAGTTCCCTGCAATTAGGATGCTTCCCTAGCAAGTTGGTCACTTGTAGCCTTTAGCCATAAAAATGCACAATGTTTATGCTTCTTCTCTACATGAGTAAAAAGTCATGAGGAAGTATCTGCTCTGGAGACAGAAGGCAAAAAATACCAAGGAGACTTCAAAACGCTTGCATTTAAGTGGCAGAGTATATCCCAAAGGTGCTTTTCAAGAGGCAACTGGACTTTCTGGGCTTTTTTCTCTGAAGATGTTTCACTTCACATGCAAGAAGCTGGATGAGAAGCAAAGTCCTTCCAAAGAAAAACCAGAAAGTCCAGTTGCCTCTTGAAAAAGCACCTTTGGGACAACCACGACCTGAATCTTCATAGACATTTGGCGGAGTATGTTTTGGAGAACTGCAAGAATCAGCCACCAGGAGCCAACCCTGACTCCAAGGCACCCAAATAAACACATTAAAATCCAGAAACAAGCTATAGGTTCCATCTGGGGCCATCTACAAGGAGATTGGAGGAAGGATTATATCTATGCTTTAGCTAAGTGAATGTCTGTCACTGAAGTGATCTACATGCCTTGACTCAATTAGTCTCCTATGGAGACCATGCCTCCTAAGATCCAGAAAAGCTTCAATTTAAAATACTGGAAAGCTGATTACATTACTGGGGATAATTGGGATCCATTGGAGCCAATAGTTGATCTCTGCAGCCAAGCCTACCCTATAGATGACAGGCCATAAGATAAGAATTTTGCAATGAAGTGAATCTGTGTGGTTTACTTCCACCTGACCTCATGGTAAAATGGTACACTGGCACCAAAGACCTCTGAAGTTTTTCTCACTACTGAAAGTGTCCCCTAAAGAGTCACAGTGCTATAGTTCTTTTTTAAAAAAAAATCTTACATCAAAGCAATTTACATTTAGAAAGTCAGCATCAGGGCAACTGATGGTTAAAGAATGAAAGCAGAGTGATTTACATTAAAATATTCTTGGGCAATTTACAATCTTACATAAATTACCGAAAGGCAGATGGAAAGCACCCATATGTTATGAGACATTATAAATATATATATATATTTACAAAATTTCCCATGCTTTTTGTATTAAAAAAAGAACCAACAGTCAAAGGAGAGTTTAAAAAAAAATTAGGAATCATTCACATTAAAATAAACATTGAACCAAACAAGATCTTTAACTGCTCATATATCCCTACATAGAAACAGTATCTAAATTCTAGCAACTGTTCAGTTCTACAGAATAACACAGTTGGGAGGGAGCTTGAAAGCTTTCTAGTCCAAACCCCTGCTCACACAGGAAACTGTATATCATTTTACACAATGGTTGTCCAATCTCTTCTTAAAAGTCTTCCGTGTTGGTTGATTGTTCTGTCAGGAAATTTCTGCTTAGTTCTGGGTTGCTTCTCTCTTTGTTCAGTTTCCATTCACTGCTTCTTCTTCTCACATGATCTATGAAGTCTATGAATCTCAGTCATCCATGTCATGGTTGTCCCAAAGGTCCTTTTTTCAAGAGGCAACTGGACTTTCTGTTTTTTCTTTGAAGACGTTTCGATTCTCAACCAAGAAGCTTCTTCAGCTCTGAGTGGATGGTGTAGAATGGCAGTCAGAGCTGGAAGAAGCTTCTCCGATGAGAAGCGAAACATCTTCAAAGAAAAAACAGAAAGTCCAGTTGCCTCTTGAAAAAAGTGCCTTTGATCTATGAAGCCATATTAATTTTCAAACTTTGATATAGGAAACATTGTCTCCCAAAGGCATCCTTTAGTACAAAATACCCTCATGAAAAGAAATCTAGAATTTCAGAAACTGCCACTTACAAGTGTATTATTGGTGGGTCACTCTTCCATAGTAAAATTTGTCTTTATCCCTACTATTAATGCAGTTATATCCCACTCCCTTATTTATTTATGTTTTAATTTGCAATGCTAGTAGACAGAATTGTAACTGGAACAATATAATTTCCAAAGGATAAACCACAAAAGAAAACTTGTGGACTTTGAGTCTGCTATATGGGCAATGTTTTAAAAAGTCGGGTCAGGTTGGAATGACAGATTGTTGTCTGACTTATAAAGTGCAGAAGGTTATGAAATCTCTTTAATAATACGGCAGGGGGAAATTTTAAATCATGCTTGCTGTCCTTAAAGCTGTCCATTATGTATCAAGCTGAACATCTAAAAAATAGCCTAAGGAGACACCAGTTATATCTGCGTATGAATTCTGAACGCACATGAGCAAAGTGCATGTTTTCAGCAGTAAGAAAGACTGCCTGTGTAATTATTTCTGCTAAATCCTTTTGATCAAAAAGCCCCCATTTGGATGGAGATGCTGGAAAAAATGACCAGGAAGATGCCAGAGTGGTTAGTACCATCTTGAGGTACCTTGGCTGTTTTGAAGATAGAATGTTATCTTGTCATAGCAATATAAGTCAATGCATATAAATATTAAATATGCCCTAGTTGACATACAACATATCAATAATGAACTGCAGACAGTTTTTTAAAGAAAAAACTAAAGTCACAGAGTTGAAAGTAAGGGATTTCAAACCTCTTTTAATGCCAGAGCTTTGCTGATGTAAGTTACCTACCATTGCAATCTTCCTGATTTTTAAGCTTAAAAAGTACCAATGAATGAGAGCCAACTTTATTACAGGACCATCTGTTCTTGAAATCTAGCCTTTTTTGTTTTGTTTTAAGTGTACCAACTGTCTTCTGTTAAGGCCATATAATTCCTATGATAGCCTTTTGATTCTTTGAACATTGTATCATAAGGCCCAGTAACATGGATGATGGTGCTCTTGGAATGAACCTAATTGATTGACCTATTATAACAGATCACTTTTCTAATCAATAAGAGATGTTCTACATCAACAGATATTCAATATATATTCTCCATTGATATGTTTAGTGTGGTATAAGGTTTTGCTATAAGCCAGGCTTAGGTTGAGTCTGAATGATTGACGTGGTGTACAAATATTGGAATAATTTAAAACATTGGAGGTGAAGAGTCTTGACTTCACATTGGAGCATGAGAGAATATCCTTATGAACAAATTTCTCTCCATAGTTGAAAGACCAAATTTAATAAAGGGAAGGAAGACCTGATTTTGACGGGCAACATTCTGAACAGAATCTTCGGCCCAATCTTCAGCTTCTTGACTTCATACCGGAGCACGAGAAAATTTCCTTATGAACAAATCTTTAATGGAATTAAGGAGAAACTTCCTAACAGTCAGGACAATTAACCAATGGAATAGTTTGCCTTCAGAAATTGTGGGCACTCCATCATTGCAGGTTTTTAAGAAGAGGCTAGACAGTCAGTTTGTTAGGGTTCCGATGGATGCCCTA
Organism: Naja naja; assembly: GCA_009733165.1. Taxonomy (NCBI): domain Eukaryota; kingdom Metazoa; phylum Chordata; class Lepidosauria; order Squamata; family Elapidae; genus Naja; species Naja naja. Next base: position 24,014,201 of record CM019156.1, on the reverse strand, counting down.
ATTAAATTAGAGCCTCGAGCAAGTTTCAAAAGAAATCCAGCTATTTATCAGGAGCAACATGTCGGCACATACCCAAATGAAGTCAGATCTGCCTCATGTAATTTACGGTCCACCTATGACCCTGTTTCCTTACTCCCCCCAGAGTGTGTCATAAATCACATTCTCCAACAGAGCACTTTTTCAGGCTGTAGAAATCACGCCTCTCTGGTTGGTCCCAGTAGCCTGGGATACAGCCTTGAAGAAGGTATGGCAACTCAAAAGCAGGCCAGGAATGCCTTACGAGTTGACACAGTTATCTGAAATGGTATAGGTTCTTCTGCTTGAGCAGAGGGCTGGACTAGAAGACCTCCAAGGTCCCTTCCAACTGTTATTCTATTCTAAAGAACACTAGCAAAACTTTGATCCCAGTGGATCTACCTCACTGACGATGCATCAAAAGCTTGTAGCCCTAGTACAACCTTCAGTGGACAATTGCACTATGTCCTTATTTTTTTAATATTTCTGATTATTGTTCTGCCATTTCTGAAATGTCAAACGCAGTTGAATAAATTCCATCCTGATCTAATTAGAGTTTGAGCTAGTTAGACGGAACATTCTCAGCTATTAAGGTGAGAAACCTCATGGGCCAGATTATTCTCCTGCAGGATCGTATTTCCACCCTTGCCTTTTGCTAGGAGGAGAACAAAATCAGTGATTTGCTGTAATAATAATAATAGCTTCCATAATTGTAATAGTAGTATTTCACAGTCATAGTCATCTACACAATTAGTGTCGTTCATCACTAGCCTTATTAATTACCAGCAGAGATGGCCGCAAGGCAAAATACTTTCAATCTCATTTGCAATTTGGATGTGTTTGAGAATCAGCACAAGGAAGAGAGAGAGAGAAAAAGAGGATAGTCATCTAGCAACATAAATCTGATATTGGCTGATCTTGGCATAAGCAGGAAAAAAACATAAGAGCAGATGGGTTGTTTTTTATCAGCTCAGGCGAGTGTTTATATACTTTCCTGGAATATTTTTCTCGCTCTTTTGAATAAGAGAATTGTTGGAAGGAACCTTGGAAGTCTTCTAATCCAGCCCCCTGTGCAAGCAGGAAACCCTATACCACTTCAGACAAATGGTTGTCCAATCATCATCATCATCTTTCATCTTATAATGACCCCATAATCCTTTGTGGGGTGGAGTCTGGGCAACTGAATGGAGCTAGCGGAGTGTTTAATGGCCGGATGCCCTTCTTGTCACCAATGCAGAGTTTTGTTCAGCAAATATATTCTCATTGTGCCCAGAGAGAGAAATATCTGCCTCTACCTAGCATAAAATTCACAGCATCCTGATTGTGAGGTGAGAGGTCCACCTCTTGGCCACCACACCACTGCAAATGTTTGTCCAATCTCTTCCTATAAACCTCCAGTTGGCAAGATGTTCCACTGGTTAATTAGGGAAATTTCTAGGGAAATTTAGGGAAAATTTAGGGAAATTTCTCCTTATTTCTAAGTTCTCTCCTTGCTTCTCTTCTTGATTAGCTTCTTCTTTCTTTCTCTCCCTCTTGTTTTCCAAATTACTTAAACATCGAGTATACAATGCCACAAGAATGAACTTGGAATGGATTCAGAACATGATCTAAGAGCAACGTAACAAAAACTTGGATGTCCTGATTTAACAAAAATCATAAAAACATATGTTGGGACTCAGGAGCTCAACCTCATTGAGACCAGGTGTGTCCAACCTGTGGGCCACAGGCCAGATGTGGCCCTGGAAATCTATCAATGTGGCCCCACAAGATTGAAAACTTTTAACATCATTATATCGTTTCTACTGATAGTTACATTATATATTTTACAGGTGGCCCAAGAGAATTCCTTGTTACACAATATAGCCCACGAAGTAATATTAACACTTAGCAACAGCAGTTAGATTTATATACCACTTCATAGTGCTTTACAGCACTCTCTGTGGGATTTATAATGTTAGCCTATTGCCCTCCCCAACAATCTGGGTCCTCATTTTACTGACCTAGGAAGGATGGAAGGCTGAGCCCACTTTGAGTCAGTCAGGTTGTGGGCAGAGTTTGCCTGCAATACTGCATCCTAACCACTGCACCACCATGGGTTTAAAAGATTGAACACACCTGCTCTACATCAATCTAGAGGCCATAGGGTACGACTTCCAGATCTCAGTTCTAGAGGGAAAACTGAACTGACTTTGATACAGCATCCTTGACTAGCAAGCTGCAGATATGATCCATTTGGGCTCCAAGAAGGAAGTGCTGAAAAAGCTTCTTGGATGAGAATCGAAACGTCTTCAAAGAAAAAACATAAAGTCCAGTTGCCTCTTGAAAAAGCACCTTTGGGACAACCATGTCCTGGATGACTGAGAATCGCCATAGATAGTCTTCTAACCTAGGCTTCCTTAAAAAGCATGAAACACAATCTTAGTTCTGGCAAAAAAAACCTCTTTTATTTCCATGGCTGTGAGTTACGTTCATTCACAGCCTGCAAGGCTTCACAAACAGTCTTTCAGGGGAATGTTTATAAACATCCACCTTATTGAACTTGGAATGCTGCCAGAGAACTAATTGCTAAATGCAGAGCAAGGCCAAACTTGGCACAGAGTCAAACAGAACTTTTTAAAGCTTGAATCGACCAGATGAACTCATTGCTTCCTGCAAAAGCTCACCTCCCATTCGTTTCTGTTTTATATCTTATGGGAGGGGCCAATCATCTCTGAGGTGTGGCTTTATTCCTGAGTTGACCCTGCTTTCTCAATTGTTCTTGTCTTCTGGTAGCCCTGCACATGTGCAGGCTGGGAACTGGTTCCAGAAACTCCGCCGCCTCACTGCTGTCTGAGTCTGAAGGCAGCTGATGACTGCCAGCCTGTCCTGGCCCCATCTCTGCCTCCAATGCAGAGCCCTTGTCTGAGCCCTCCTCAGCCTCTAAGATTGGCCCAGGTTCCTCCACAACCTCCTCACTACTGCCCAACTCTGCTGCCAGCTCCGTCAGCCACCGGCAGGCTATAACAGATATTTAGAAGTTCTGGAAATATGCAGATTTGCCACCAACTGTATTTCTTTCTTCTAAGTAGCCCTACCATCCTTCACTTAAGGGGAAATGTCCTACCAACCAATGGAACTTGCTAAGAACCATCTTGGTAAGATGCAATAATTTATTCAACAGATTTCACTGACTTCAAAACTGTTTCAGCCTATCTGCTCTGAGTGAACCTGTCCTCTGTCCCAACAAATAAATAACCATGATTCTCACTTACATTGATCTATAATCATTTGTAAAGTAGTCTCCAGTTCTGCAATCTTCCTAGGAAAGGGACTACATCTAAGTAATGTCTTCACTCCATCAAATCCAATACTTGGGGACTTCATAGACATGGCTAAATGTAATTCTTGGGCCAGTATGGAAGAGATGTACCACTGACATTTTCCAGGTTGGTCTTTTTCTCTCCAGCTGACAATGCTGAGCTTTTCTGATAGTCTCCAATTAACAAGGTTCAACACTACTTAACCTACCTAACTGGATAATCATATTCAGAGGCAGCCACCAAAATTGATTGCTTGAGTGCACCCTGGTAAAGAGACATAGAAAAATCACGGGACACCACAATGACTAATGAGCTTTCATAGGGAACCATGTGGGCTTTCACAGACAAGCATCATCATCCTATCCCCAAGAGACTCAAAAAGATAATGAACATAATTTTTTAAAAGTCAATCAGAGGAAAATCTTACGTGAGATTTCTGTAAACAAAGGCCATGGTGATAATTATGTTTACTTTGGGGTCCAATCCAAAATTGACTTGTTTTGTGTCAACTTGTGTAGGATTAAGCTTCATGGCTCATTCAGAGGATTAAACAGCCACTGTGTTAGTTATAGCATTGAACAGAAATTTGCTGAACTGCATTCAGGAATCCTAGCATGAAGCATTTAATACATCACTAACACTCCAAATACACCCAAAGCATGGAGCTCTTTATTTGCTCTCTGTTTACTAGAAGGAAGTGCATAAGATCTGCATGTAAAATACAGTTAGTTTAGAGATTACTTGGAAGGGAGAGATGGTAAGAGTTGAGTCTGTAATGGTTTATCATCTCCAGGGTTTGCAAAGCTGAGAAATTCCATTTCCTGATGTAGCTCAGAGAAGGGAGAAAGGCGCTCATTATGCAAACCCCAGCCAGTGTAAATGTTGCTTCTAACAAGATTTTGGGATAGGAAGAAAAATATCCCAAATCACAACAGTGATTTAAAATGCAAACATACATTAGACTTGTGGGTTATCCAAGAACAGTAGCTGTTGGTGAGCTCTACGCTCTGCCCCAAGGCAGTCACACGCCTCTCTATGAAGGCTTTGGGTAAACAATCACATGGTGTTTAAGCGATTGAGTTCATTTATTTGCTGCTGTCGTTCAATGTCATTTTAATTTGATGAAAGCATTATGGCTGTTGCCAATTTCAGCTGGACATAGCTTCTTAAATGAAATCCCCAGATGAGTGGCATGGTTCACCACATGAAAGAGAGCAAAGGCAGTTAGGGAGAGATTGATCCTGATCCATTTCTCTGTGACTATCTGGAAAATTACCAAGGAAAGCATCTGAGGTTTACAGCTTCACCAAAGCCACAGCTGGAATTAGCTAGCTTAAGAATATGTCAGTGGGTGTTTGTAGAGGTTCTTAGTCATCCAGGCCATGGTTGTCCCAAAGGTGCTTTTTCAGGAGACAACTGGACTTTATTGTTTGTTTGTTTTTTCTTTGAAGACGTTTTGCTTCTCATCCAAGCAGCTTCTTCAACTCTGACAGGATGGTGGGGAATGGAAGGATTTATATTCCTATTGGCTCCTGAAAAAGCACCTTTGGGAATTCCACTAAGTTGTTGGTAAGTTAACAGGTTAATTAAGCAGGGATATGTGCAACTTTAAGGATGAGGTATAGGGGCAGGGCTGGTATAGTGTTTGTCTCATGAAAAATGTCTTATGAAGATCAGTTGCAGGAATTGGATGTGTGAGATTAATGAAAAGAAGGACTAGGGGTGACATTATAGTAGTGATCCAATATTTGAAGGGGTGTCAGAAACAGGAGGGGGTCAATCTGTTCTCCAAAGAACCTGAAGGTAGAACAAGAAGCAAGGATGGAATCTAATCAAGGAGAGAAGCAACCAAGAACTAAGGAGAAATTTCTTGAGAACAAATAATCAGATTGTTCCTAAATCTTCTTTAGAACATTTTATCAGTGGAACAGCTTGTCTACAGAAGTTTTGGGTGCTCCATCATTGAAGGTTTCTAGGAAGAGATTGGACAACCATTCATCTGTAATGGTATAAGGTTTCCTGCTTGAGCAGCGGGTTGGACTAGAAGACCTCCAAGGTCCCTTTGATCTCTGTTATTCTGTCTCAGACTAGGTGCAAAGTGGAGGGAACTTGAGTAATCAAGTGGCACCACATTTCCTACAGCTGAATACAACATTGGGAAAATGTTGACATTATCCAAAGTTACTGCTACACACGAAGTAAGGAAACAACAGCAAACAAACAAAACTTTGGGTGGCTCAGGCTGTTAATTGCCTGCACTTAAGTTCCAGCTGCCTACAACTGCTGTAGGCTTGAATCCCACCAGGCTCAAGGTTGACTCAGCCTTCCATCCTCTCGGGGTAGGTAAATTGAGGACCCAAGATTGTTGGGGGCAATTAGCTGACCTTGTAAAAATGCCGCTTAGTAATAAGCAGGCATATACAATGGAATGAAGGCTATTGCTGAGCACACTGGGTTGTATCCCAAAAATTGTAAGCCACCCTGAGTCTTCGGAGAAGGGCGGCATATAAATGTAATTAAAAAAAAAACTAGACAAATTCTGGGTATGGTTGAAGGATATTGATACTGTCCTACTGAACCTTGATCAACTCTAACCCTTTTTAGATATTTTAGACTGACTATATTTTTCTTTTAATGGATTTTTGCTGACCAAGACCAAATAATAAGTCTTTAAAGATTTATTTACAGACAAGAGATGAGATATGGGAAGAAGTCTTTCATTTTATTTTCAGAGAAAGTGATACTTTACTACGTTTTTTAAAAAAATTACATTTATATGCCACCCTTCTCCAAAGACTCAGGGCGGCTTACAATTTTTTTGGGATACAACCCAGTGTGCTCAGCAATAGCCTTCATTCCATTGTATATGCCTGCTTATTACTAAGCGGCATTTTTACAAAGTCAGCTTATTGCCCCCAACAATCTTGGGTCCTCAATTTACCTACCCCGAGAGGATGGAAGGCTGAGTCAACCTTGAGTCTGGTGGGATTCGAGTCTGGTGGGATTCGAGCCTAGAGTAATTGTAGACAGCTGGATCTTAAGTGCAGGCATTTAACAGCCTGAGCCACCAAGGCCCTTTTTGAAAGTAAACTAATATAAAGTGGGCTTATTTGATTAAGGTTAAAATATATCTGTTACTTCTGTTATATTCTTGATGGACTTTTGCTGGTTAGGAATGAATGAAGAGGCTTCAAGAACTGTTTATAGATAAGAAATGAGTTAGGGAGGAAGAGAACTGTGGTTGTAGTATCAGAGAAGTGGTAAGTTACTGAAATTGTACAAATGTCTTGCATTTTCCCTCTTCCCATTTTATTTTATTTTTGCTTGCAACACCATTAACCAGACATTTCTAGATGTATATTATGAAGGGCACACTAAGACAAAAAAATACTTCACACATATCATCTGAAAGTTGAGCAGGTAGCTTACACTCAGAAAAATACATACTCCAACTCTCCACCTCTTACTACCAAACCTTCTGACAGCTCTTGCAATAAAATTCTGATTTATAATTTATAGATAAACTTCTCCTACTGGCTCTTTTTTTCTTTTCATTTTCTCAGGAAACTCCAGCACTCAGGCCTTAGTCAGCTCATCAGAGAAAAGGCTACAGATGTTTCAAAGGCCCCAGTTGCAAAACTGGGCAGACAGGAACAAGCTAAGCTAAGCAGGTTTTTTTAAAAAAAAGATTTTTGGCACACAGTGTGCAAGCTAACTCTGTAACACTTTAAAGCAAGCTTTGTCAATCTCCCAGGTATATCTTTAATTTAAAATTAACAAGGCAGCTCTTGCACCCTTAATAAATAACTATTGATTACTTCCCCACCCCTTTTCTGCTGCCATCTTCTACTTTTTTAAGCACCTGGATGGAGACTCCTTATGGTACCTATGGATAGCAACCTGAGTCAAGATGTACTACAGCAATTAAAGTCTTATTAAGTCTCTAGATCCAGGGATGGCTTCAGCGGAACACTTTGTTTCTTAATTAAGTGAGGCTTATGTAAGGGTTTTAACGAGTTTAGTTCTATATATAAAAAGTGCAATGTAACTTTCTTAGGAGAGCCAGTTGCCAAAGTGCTGGACTAGAATGACTCTAAGGAACCAAATGTGTGTTTAAAAAAAAAAATCTCAAAATCAATGCAACGGAAGGTAGGTTTTGGATCTGCAGTCTTTTAAGCTGTGGTGTCTTGAGCCCTGCCTTCATCTATTGACCCATGACTCTACGACTGGATACACACAAACATTTAACCTAGTTAACTCAGTTAACCCATTTTCTTGGTTGGTGCAATATCAAACTGGTTGGTTGCAACCCCACAAGGACATGAATGAAGGAGAAAATGAAGGAAAATTAAGCATGGAATACAAACACGGTTGCTGAGTCTTCAAGTCTTTTCTTTTTACAACCTGTAATCCTTTAATTTGGAGTCACGTCGAGGTGACTGAATGGGGCTGAGCGTTTACTGGCCAGATGCCCTTCCTGATGCCTATGCAGAGTTCACAGCACATATTTTCTCTTCGTGCCCTGGTAGAGAAACATCTGTCACTGCCTAGGTTTGAACTCTTAACCTCCCAAGTGGGAGGCAAACGTCTGTACCTCTAGGCCACTGTGGCAGTCCAATAAGAACTTCATATATTCATATGCAATTGCTCAGAAGGAAATCTACTTCCATACTATCCTACATCTAGTGTTCTAGTATTTCTCCAGTGCAAGGTTGAGATTGAAACCACTGAAAGTACACACCGAAACACACCTTTCAAATCAAGGCTAATCCTCCAGTCAATAGTTCAGCTATCTAAAAATATGCTTGTTTCCTTAAAATGGAATGGAACGGAATGGAGTGGAACGGAACAGAACATAACAGAAAGGAATAGAATAGAAGCTATAAGGTGGCTCAGGCTGTTAAATGCCTGCTCTTAAGATCCAGCTGTCTACAATTACTGTAGGCTCGAATCCCACCAGGCTCAAGCTTGACTCAGCCTTCCATCCTCTCGGGGTAGGTAAATTGAGGACCCAAGATTGTTGGGGGCAATTAGCTGACCTTGTAAAAATGCCGCTTAGTAATAAGCAGGCATATACAATGGAATGAAGGCTATTGCTGAGCACACTGGGTTGTATCCCAAAAAATTGTAAGCTGCCCTGAGTCTTCGGAGAAGGGCGGCATATAAATGTAATTAAAAAAAATAAAAATAAGGAACCTTGCAGGTCTTCTAATCCAGCTCCCTGCTCAAGCAGGATAACTTATACCATTTCAGACAAGTGACTGTCCAGTCTCTTCTTAAAAACTCCAGTGATGGAGCAGCCCACGATTTCTGGTGGCAAGCAGTTCCACTGGTAAATTGTCCTCACTGTCAGGAAGTTTCTCCTTAATTCCAGGTTGCTCCTCTCTTTTATTAGTTTCAATCAACTGTTCTTGTCTTGTCCTGTAGTGGAGAATATTTTGACCCACTCCTCTTTGTAGCAGCCTCTCAAATATTGGAATACTGCTATCATGTTACCCCTAATTCTGTTTTTTCTCTAGACTAGCCAAACCCCAATCTTGCAGCTGTTCTTCATATGTTTTAGTCTCCAGGCCTTTGATCATCTTAGTTGTTCTTCTCTCAATTTTTTCCAAAATCTCAACATCTTTTTTTTTTTGTAGAATTGGCTGCAGATGGTTACACCATGCTTGTCCTTCCACTGCCGTTCTCTAATAACAAGGGAACAGGAGAAAAAGTTGAAAACCATCCATGAAAATGATAACCATCTAAGCCCTGAAAAGACGAGGCAGAAATATTTGGAAGGAATGAGATAGGTGGCCTCCACGTGGACGTCACGACCTTCTGGTCCACCAAGCCAAATTCTATCTTTGGAATCTGAATGCCAGTCACTTCTTTGTTCAGGGCCACCAATTTCAACCAACTCCAGTGGCCTCTGACGTACTTTGCCAGCTGCTGGTTCCTCTCCAACTTCCTTCACTGGAAGAAAGGGCAGATGCTGACACTGACTCATAGAGGCCAGAGCTTAAGCCGACTTTTTTCATCTGTTGCTTTTATTAAAAGTAAACAGAGGGAGCGCTGAAATCCTTTTTTTAGACATCTCTGCACCTGGCAATCACCCATTCACATTGGCAGAACGTGGGGAGATTAAAACAGCCCTGATTGCTTTCTGTTCTTCTGCTCTCATCTGCCCCGCAGCTTGTGACTTCTTCTTCCTCTTTTTTACACTCCTCAATCAGCTAGGAGAGCGATGGTGACATTAGGCATTTAGTGAAAGGGAAGTTTGATGAGTTTATAAATTATCAGTCTTTAGAGAGGAGCAGTCAGCTATTGCTCACGATTTATCAAAGCGTACATGCTTGGTTTTTCCAATGAGTATTCCCGAAAAGTTCTCCATTAGCTTTCTGGTTCTGGCCCAGTCTCAATTCTCATTGGTCTACATGCTGGGGATCAGCACTTGTCCTTTAATGACTGGCTTATGCATTTATTTAAATAATTAAAACTCGTTTTAAAACTTTAAATAATTAAAAGGTCCACTGTTCAAAACAAGCTGTGTTCCCCGCATAAGCTTTGGGCTAAATATAGAGCAGAGCAACAACTTCTGAAATGGTTTTGAAGACCCAGTTTCAGGGTGCAATGGGTATACCGTAGGGTAAAATTTGGGGGGGGAAGGAGGTGTCACTTCTTTCTGATTTAGCAGTGCTAAAACTAGTCCACGGTTCTGTATTTAAGAGGCTGTGAATAAGTTCCCTTCCAAAGCAGAGGTACGTATCTGAGATTCTCAGTGAATGACTAAGTTGCATGGCATGATGAGATGATATTGATGCATTCGATGTTTGGATGGAGGCCTCCTTCAATAATAATCATCTTCTCCTTCTCTTTCTTTTTCTCCTTCTTGTCATCTTCCTTTCCTCCTCCTCCTCAGATTACATTAACAGAGTTGGAAGGTGCCTTGTAGGTCATCTAGTCCACCCCCCTGCCCAAGCAGGAGATCCAACACCATTTCTGACAGAGGGCAGTCCGGTCTCTTCTTGAAAGCCTCCAGTGATGAAGCTCCCACAACTTCTAAAAGCAACTTCTGTTCCATGGGTTGATCGTTCTCCCTGTCAGAAAATGTCTCCTTGTTTCCAGGTTGAATCTCTCCTTGATCAGCTTCCATCCATTAATCCTTGTCTGGCCTTCAGGTGCCTTGGAAAATAGCTTGACCCCTTCCTCTCTGTGGCAGCCCCTCAACTATTGGAAGACTGTTACCCTGTCTCCCCTGGTTTTTCTCTTCACTAGACTAGCCATGCCCAGTTCCTGCAACTGATCATCTTATGTTTTAGCCTCCAGTCTCCTAATCATCTTGGTTGCTCTTCTCTGCACTTTTTCTTAGAGTCTCAACATCTTTTTTATAGTGTGGTAACCAAAACTGGATGCAGTATTCTAGGTGTGTTTTTAGTAAGGCTTTACAGAGTGGTATTAGTACTTCTCTTGATCTTGACTTTATCCTCCTCCTCCTCCTCCTTCCTCTCCTTCCTCTTCTCCTCCTTTGTCTTTTTTGCAAAGCACATAGAACAACAAGTTTCTTCCAATGAATCCTATCTAAAGTGGGGTCTTCCCCATCTTCCCATTTGATGTCCACTGTCTGTAAGTCACCTTTTAACACCAGACACCAACTTTTGCATGGTCCACTTTGCCTCTGCTTTCCCACTGGTGACTTCCATGAGGCATTTATTTATTTATTTATTTATTTATTTATTTATTTATTTATTTAACTTATATGCCGGCCCCTCTCCCAAAGGACTCGGGGCAGCTCACAGATTAAAAGAAAATACAACAATAAATTACCTAAAAAGCGCATTAAACAAACTAAGCCGAATTAACATTAAAACCCCAAAGATTAAAATCAAGAAAACCCAAGGAGTCAGCATAGCCCAGATTGTAAAAACAGCCAGGTTTTTTAGCTCGATGTTTTTTAGCTTGATGTTCTGGCAAGCAAAGGATATGGCGCATTTGACAGTCTGTCCTCCAGCTTCCTGGATCCACCCTGCACAAAGCTTTGAATATCTTGATGGGAAGAAAACAGAGGGATAAAGAGATTGGATGGGTATTCTGGAAGCAGCAGGCCCAATACATTCTGAGGTCGCCCAGTTGGCAATGGCTGAGTTAATATTTTAATCTTTGTTGTCCTTCTCATATTTTGTGTGCCTTTCTTCTGACCATTGCCCTCTTGAGTGATTGGGAGTCAAGCTGCACTGGGTGTCTGTATGTCTGTTCCCTCCTTAATATGTGTCTCCCACTGCAAAACAGCCTTCATTAACCCGCTCTGGCTTCTTGTGCTTTCTTTGATGTCCTGATTCCTGCCGGTTGATGGAGTGAGAAGAAAGCTGGTCATGCAATATTAGTCAGGGTGTTGACCCTGGGAGACTGACTGTCAAATAAAGACATTACCAAGCAGGAACCTGAAAGTCTTGTGCTTGCTTTTCCATGACAGTGAAGCAGGGAGGGAAAAGATTTAGAAAACACAACATAAAGACACTCATCCTGATGCTGATATGGAGCTGGCATGGGCTAATCCAAGGGTCAGCAACCTGCAGCTCTGGAGCCGCATGTGGCTCTTTCAGCCCTCTGCTGTGGCTCCCTGTCTCTGGTTGGCTCCACAATTGATAGGGCTTTCAGTTAGCAGGTAGAGGGAAAAGGATGCTGTGCTAGGAGGAGACTATGGTGGGGGGAACCAGAGTTCCTGTCGGTTCCAGAATTGAACGGGGGGCTTCCAGTTAGGACCTTTGTGGCTCTTTGAGTGTTTAAGGTTGCCAATACCCGGGCTAATCAAAGAATGGGGAATTCCATAAAAGGAAAAACCAGGAAAAGATGAAGGTCAGAACAAAAATATTAAGAAGACACGGACAATTTAATTTCTGCAGGGGAGATCCTGGTTTTCTAAATTATTCCATATTTAATTCCAAACCAATATTAGATCATTCCTGGATAGATATCATTCCATTCTCAAGGCTGACTTGAGTCTTTCCTGATAATGTCATGACTCCAAGGAGAGAATGACATTCATTTGATAAAAATATAGAAGACGTGAGAGCCAGTTTGGTGTGGTTGTTAAGACATCAGGCTAGAAACTAGGAGACCTTGAGCCAGTCCCTTTCTCTCAGCCCTAGGAAGGAGGCAATGGCAAACCAGTTCTGAAAAACTTCTTAGACAACATAATACAAAGAGAGGAAGAAGCATAGAGGAATTTAAGAAATGTGGAAGAAAATACTTGTGAAGCTTTTTGGATAAAAGCTTTTTAGGTAAAACATACGATGAACGGTTGCAGGAATTGGGTGTGTCTAGTCTAGTGAAAAGAAGGACCAGGGAAACATGATATCAATGATAGACTATCTGAGGGACTGCCACATAGAAGAAGGGGTCAACCTATTTTCGAAAGCACCAGAAACAACAGATGGAAACTAATCAAAGAGAGACTCAACTGAGAACTAGAGAAATTTCCTGACAGTGAGAACAATTGTCCAGTGGAACAACTTGCCTCCAGATGCTCCATCACTGCAGGCTTTTAAGAAGAAACTGGACAGCTACCTGTCTGAAATGATATACCTGCTTGAGCAAAGGGTTGGACTAGAAGACCTCCAATGTCCCTTCCAACTCTGATATTCTATGTTCTATGCTCTATAATTCATTTCTGTCCATCATAACAGCTAAAAAGGCTCAAGTGACCGGCTGCACCCCATCTTTCTCTCTCTCTCTTAGAATGGCCCCTTTCCTCTTCCCAGCTCAAACCAGGATAAGCTACTAGGCCTATTTGCAATTCTCCTCTTACAACTGGGGTCATTTGATCTGAACCAGAAGAAAGCTGCAACCTGGCCTATTGATTTCTCAGTCCCTGACATTTATGATTTCTCCTTTATCCAAATATTACATGATTGAGATGCTATGTTATTTTTTCCTAGAATGGCACACATACTGTCAAGTTGCAGAAGGATGCCCAGAGTAACAGGTGTCTCTTTTCAACCTGTTCCTCTCTCCACATATGCTCCTAAACATGTTTTTTTTGAAAATATACCAATTTCATTCTAAAACTCTGATCCCTTATTTTAAAAAAAAGCTGGACTTTTGATTCAGCTTGTATTAAGAAGAAAACAGCCCTGATTTTTAGTTGTACAGACAATGTTAAAAATTAAAAAAAAATATTCTGCTAATTTTCTTCTTATTCCTTTAGATTAGTAAATTTAGAGAGCACATCAGAAATACAACATGATAAGTAGACGCAAAGCATAATAGAAGTAGTGTTTGGGGCAGGGCTCAGCAACCTGTGGCTCTGGAGCCACATGTGGCTCTTTCATCCCTCTGCTGTGGCTCCCTGTCACTGGTCGGCACCACAATTTTGAGAGGAATTGCTTTTGGTTGAGGGGGGAAAGCACAGCACGCCAGAAAGAGACTCTATGGCAAAGGGGCGGGTTTTCCAGTTGGCTCCACAATTGATAGGACTTCTGGTAGGACAGGTAGAGGAAAAAGGATGTGGCACTAGGAGGAGACTCTATGGTGGGGGAACTGGACTTCCAGTCAGCTCCAGAATTGAACAGGGTGCTTCCAGTTAGAACCTTTGTGCCTCCTGGTGGTGGTTTTTTCCCTGTCCAAATGGCTCTTTGAGTGTTTAAGGTTGCCAACCCCTGGTTTGGGGTATGTAGTACAGAGAACACACATCAATGAAAATAACATACAACTCCCTCCAATGGTGGGATTCAAATTTTTTTATTACCTGTTCCGTGGGTGTGGCTTGGTGGGCGTGGCAGTGGAAGGATACTGCAAAATCTCCATTCTCTTCCCACTCCTGGTAGAAGGTTACTGTAAAAGCCCATTCCCTCCCCACCCCACTAACCAGCTTTCCAGCTCCATTCTCCTGTTCAGGGCAACCAAAGAAGACCCAGCCAATCAGCTGGGACTCGGGAGGCAAGAATAGATGTGGGCGGAGCCAGTCAGAGGTGCTATTTGCCAGTTCTCCAAACTACTCAAAATTTCCATTACTGGTTCTCCAGAACTGGTCAGAACCTGCTGAATATACCACCTCTGACTCCCTCTATTCATTGCTGGCATGTAGCAGTTCATACAATACCAATGATCAAACAGTGTCACCAAACAAATCAACAACCCCAAAACATTTTATCTCAGATCCAGGCCTTCTCTTCTGTTGAAACGAGAAATGAATCTGCATTTATGAAAATCTGCAACTTAAACTTCTATCGTGGCTGTCCAGAATACTAATATTCAATGCAAAATCCTGCTGGGCTCAACTGTTTGGCCTTGACACCCCCATCTGTTATTTAGCAAGAAATGTTATGCATAAGAAGAAGTGTATTAAAGTTGGCTCTAGCTCTTTCAGTAACCCACAGAAGATATAAAAATCAAAGCTGGCCATGACTACCTCTCTCCAAAGATCAGCATTCCCCATGATGCCTCAGTTCCCCCTTATTTCCTTTCACCTAAAAATGCCAGGAATGAAATCTAAAATCTTTTGCCCACAAAGTATGTTAGGATGCATGCACAGGGTCTAGGACAACTCACCAAGGCCAACTCACGATGTTTTCATCGAAATTATTGTAACTCTGTATGTCTGGGTTGTTGGCCTTATTGGCCACCATTCCATTGAATTGAATTTAACTTTTGTCTTTGCTGAATTGTCCTTGGAGAGTTTTCCCATGGTGAGTTGGCTGTGGTGAGCTGGTCATGATTATTTTTCCCATTCTGGTCATGATGATTTTTCCCATTCTGGTCATGATGATTTTTCCCACTCTTCCACCCAAATCCAAAAGGACAAATTGGTTCCAGAATGACCAAGGAACTCAATACAGGTAGTCCTTGATTTACAACAGATTATTTAGTGACCATTCAAAGTCGCAACAGCTGTGAAAAATGTGACTGATGATTTTTTTTTCACATTTATGACCGTTGCAGCATCCCCATGACCACAAGATCAAAATTCAGACACTTGGCAACTGATTCATATTTGTGACGATTGCAGTGTCCCAGGATCACATGATAAACTTTTTCCAACCTTCTGACAAGCAAAATTAATGGGATTCACTCAACAACCACATTACTAAGGTCATAAGTCGAGGACTTTCTGAATTAATATTTAATTTCTGCTGGGGAGAAAGCCTTCAGAAGTGAGTATATTCTTCAAAGCGATGATTCGTTTCTGCTCCATCAGGGAAAAAAATGCTGTAACATGTGTCTGAGATATTCCTACCATAATTTGATTTCTTGCATGATTAAATTACCAGATTTTTGGAACAGAAGAATTCTAAGGTATTTACTAGACTACAAGATCTCTAGTGTTACTAGACTGCAAGATCAAACTGAAAAAAAGACTTTGCAAGAAATCTTCTGATGAACCTTTTTTTTAAAGCAAGCTACTCACTTCAGTACTTATTCTGACACTTTCCCATGTAAGGACTTAGTGCCTTTTAAAAATAAATAGCACCTTTGTGTGTCTGCATGTATGTACGTAACTAAGGGTTTTTCAAGCACCAGATGTCATTAAATGTAGGTATGCTTTTAAAAAATGGTCCAAACCTTGTCATCTCGATGTAGGTTTGAAGCATTTCACGTAGGCTTGCAAAAACTTCACTTTTGAAAACTTGACATTTCATACAATGTTTGACATTCTCGTCTGAATCATTCTGAAATCCCACCTAAGAACTTTCTAATCTTAAGAAATTCTGGCTATTTTTACTTTATTTTATTTTTTTACAAATAATAATAATAATAATAATTGTGGGGTTGTCAAATGCCAGAGAAGCATGTTATGGACACTTTGGCATCAACAGCAATGAATAACAGGCAGTGAACGGAGGTGTTTAAACCCATTTAAAAGTTGATAGATTTGCAGAAAAAAAAAAAGATTCCAGGATGAAACATGAGTCAGGCAGTAAGAAAGCCTGTGAGTCATGGTGACCCATTCGTGACACACAATTTGTGTCTTTTAATTATTGACTCGCCTTGATTTTAAGACATTTACACAGATTGCCTGTCCGGCTTTACCTGGGTAGATAATAGCGCTGATTAACTCATTTCTTCACAGAACAGAAAATGGACAAATCTACAGAAATCCTTTTATCTGGTGATCTACTTTATAATTATTTGCTTTGAGTTCCTTGCCACTTGTTCACCTACTCTGATAAGTTTCTCAAAGAGACAGGGTGTGGCAATAGTCCAGTTTCTTCACAAAGCATTGAGGGTGTCTACTTTCATTCAATCGCTCCCCAAATTCTTATGACCTTGCTCCATCTTTTTTTTTTCTGTCTGGTAATATGGTCCTCATAGCTACAGTTTGGTGGCCTTCGAACCTAATGCCACATTTGTGCAGCGGTTCCAAGTCTTTTGCTCCAAGGAATTATCCGTTTCTTTCATGTGCCTGCAATTTTATTTTATTTTATTTTTATAAAAAAGCTATAATTAAAATAATTATGAAGCTGTAGTCATTCCTCTGTGACCATAATGGAGGTTCTTGGATTAAGAAGAAAATGAATTGGGGAGGTGTGCAAAAATCAAATCCAGCATGGGAAAAATACATAGAAAATGTTGTTCCTCTTTTAATATTAGAAAGGCCTTCTGCTGGAGCTAAGGGAAAGAGTCTAGAATTTATACCTAGAATGAATGGGCTGGAAGGGACCTTGGAGGTCTTCTAGTCCAGCCCCATGCTCAAGCAGGAGTAATATTTCAGATAAGTGACTGTCTAGAGTCTCTTCTTAAAAGCATCCAGTAATGGAGTGCCTACAATTTCTGAAGGCAAGCAGTTCCACTGGTTAATTGCCTTTATTGTTAAGAAGTTTCTCCTTAATTCCAAGTTGCTTCTCTCTTTGAATAGTTTCCATCCATTGTTTCTTGAATGCTAACGGCCGGGCTGAACGCATGGTACGTTTTACCAAGGAGAAGCTTCAGCAACTGGGTCCTGGGGACATCACTGAGAATGTTGAAAAACTTCTTAGTGTTCAGCACATCACTCCTAACCCATCTAATAACTTATCCCCAGCAGAGTTATTGATGGGTAGGAAACTTAGGTCTTTCCTTGACTGCCTTCATCCCACTTACGCACCCAACACACCACTAGATTCCACTTCCAAAGTTCGCACATTCAGTGTGGGTGATTCTGTTTATGCTAAGAACCTTATAGGTGAACCTTTGTGGATTCCTGCTGAGATAACCCAAATCACAGGCCCTCGATCTTACAGGGTACAAACAGAGGATGGTGTCCTCTGGAGCAGGCACATTGATCAACTTAGATCCAGGTTCTCTCAGGAACATCGCACTTGTTCTCTCTGGGTTCACCTGATGTCAATTCTAGGGGAAGGGGAGGAACAGGAGGAAAATCAGCAAGCAAGAATCCATCCCATGTGTAACGAGCCATTACGACAGGAACCATTCCAAAACCTGTCACAATGCCAAAATCCATCCTTAGAAGTGGAAGATTGCACATCACTACCTGACTTGGGTGCTGACATTGGGCTGGAGATGGGTTGGGAGGAGAGACCAGATTCTAACAATCAAACAGGGTCTTCTTTCACAGGAAGTCCCAGTGGGAAATGTCAGCAGACACATTTCCTCTCTCACTGGGTGAGAATGTTAAAACTTCTGAACCACGAAGGTCTCAACGTACACGCAAGAGCCCCACCTATTTAAAAGAATACATTAGATAGGTTGGGGTTTGGTATGGACTGAACCTAGTGGGGAGGGGTGTTATGTATGTAGGTTTGAATGTTATTGGTTTAGTTTGAATTGTTCTTGTAAATTGTCAAATATGATTGGTTTAAAAAGTGCGGGAAAACCCTGCACTCTGATTGGCTGGCAACTACAGCTGCTGGCTATAAGTAGCAGCCGTAGCCCAGCCAAGTCGGGTCCATTCGAGCTGTAGTCACTTAATAAACTCTTCACTGAAGCTCTTCGCGTCTGACTCTTCATGCAAACTTAACAAGTTCAATCCCAGGTAGAGGCAGATATTTCTCTCTCTGGGCACAATGAGAATATATCTGGTGAACAAAACTCTGTATTGGTGACAGGAAAGGCATCCGGCCAATAAAAACTCAGCTGCATTCAGTTGCCAGACTCCATCCTTCAAGGGATTATGGGGTTGTTAAAAAAATGAAGATGATTGTAACTTTGAACGGTCACTAAGTGAACTACTGTAAGTCAAGGACTACTGTATGTCTCTCCAATATTTCCTCTACATCTGCCCAATTTACTGCATAGAAATATCCTGTTGTGCATTTGCCTCATCTAACTGCACGCATTTCGTAATCCTCATGAAGATTTGAAAAAGCATCCTTGTGCATTCTTAAACTAAGTTGTGCAGCATACATTTCCAGGAATTGAGATCTGGAGGAAACGGCTGCTCCATTGGAACTTTAGCCTACGGCAAGGGGTTGGATTGGGTCAATCTGTAACTGAATTCCCAAACATGCAATTCTTCACCAATCCCCCAGTTAGATGCCAGATGTCCTCCCAAGGGCCAACTTTTCAGGAATTTAAACTATAGTGAGAAGGTGACATTATTCACCTTCGGCAGAAGGTTTTCTCAGGAGCTGTGCCATCACCTCAAATTAAGGGGAAAAATTATTTTGCCACCAGCTGGTCTTGCCATTGAATTACCCATCAGGTGTTGCCATCATGTTTGTGTTAAACCGGCATCCAGATGGGGCTCTTTAACACAGCTTCAATACAGCACCATGAGCCATTTTTAAAAGTTGCCTTGAAAACATCTAATGTATGCAAATAAATGTGGCTTTTTATAATCCAGGCAATGATCAGCAACAATATCCCTTGATATTCAAGTCTTTTCATCAAAATATGGTTTGGGTTACAAACGTCTTCTCTGAATTAAAGGTTCTTTCTCCCAGTGGGGAAAACAAGATGGTTTTGTATAAATTCAAGCTGGCTTTTATATATATACATATATATATATATATATATATATATATATATATATATATATATATATTCTATTTCTCTCATTTGGACCAAATTAAAATGTTATCAATAGTGCTCTTTCTCATATGCTCTAAATTGCATCATTAGTTGGTGCAATTGAAAAGTTCCCTCTTGGAAAGTTCTCAGGCTATCTGTTCTTTTGTATCAGTATACATAACACACACACACACACACACACACACACACGTACAGTCAGACCTGGTCACACACAAATCTACCTGCCTAAAGTCTCAGCAGCCTCTTGCAAGTATATGCCCCAGGATCCTGCTTATTATATCTTCGGGATACGATTTGGAGCTGAGGTCAAGAATTCCACCATTAAAGAACAGAAAGGCAGATTTTCTTGCGTGTAAAAATAATAATGCACCGAAAATTTGAAGATGTAGAGGAGCTGAATGCCAGTTGGATTGACATGGTTTAAATTTAGACAAGGGGCCCAAACCTTTTGGACTAGGACATTTGATGACAATCAAATGATGAGCATCAAAGAGCCGCAGTGGCACAGTGGTTAGAATGCAGTACTGCAGGCTACTTTTGCAGACTGCCAGCTGCTCACAGTTCAGCAGTTCGATTCTCACCAGGTGTGATGACTTGGAGTGTGGCACAAAGGCAACACAGTCACAGAATAAGTCTGAGTCCCTTTATTAGCTCCAACTTTGCCCCCAGTGTCCCGGTTACCTTCTGGTCTGGAGAACCCCCAACCTTCAACAGCTACGTATATTCCAATTCAAACGTTGTAAACTGAAAACTTTAAACTATAAATCCAACAAGGCAAGATAAGGTAATAAATCTGGTGGGGCAAGATAAGGAGTTCCAGAAGTGAAGTAACATGGTAGTAAATCAAACCAGTTGGGAGGATGCCAGAAACTCAGATAACTGCAGCCAACACAAGATAAACTCAATGTTTGCTCCCGACAACCCCCCCCCCTTGCCTCTCCTTTAAACACCATCCCCAGATGTGCTTTGTGAAGGGAATCAGGACCCTTTCCTCCCTCGTAAGCCATGCAACCCACATAGTCCTTCCCTGTGTGCCCTAGGATGAAGAAGGGGTGGGCCTTAGTCTTCCTCTGAACTCCCTCTCCCTTGTTCTACCCTTTCCCTGCTCTGCCTAGCCTGACTTATCCCTTCCCCAGTTTCCTCCACAGCCAATGGAGCCACTCTCCCATTCCCTGTCAGCTGTTTGTCTTCCTCCTCAGATTCAGACTCCGATGAGGGCATGACACCAGGCTCAAGGTTGACTCAGCCTTCCATCTTTCCAAAGTCAGTAAAATGAAAACCCAGATTGTTGAGGGCAAGGCACTGACTCTGTAAACTGCTAAGAAAGGGCTGTAAAGCACTGTGAAGCAGTATATAAGTCTAAGTGTTATTGCTATCAAAGAATGTGCTGTTGAACATATCCTGGATAATATTGAAATCCCACATATGTATCAGTTCACACATTTCTATTTGGGAGATGTATACAATTTTTTGAAGCTATGATACCATAAGTGAAAGTACAGATTCCTTATACCATGCTTCTCCAACATGGTGCCCTCCAGTTGTGTTAGACTGCAACTTCCAGAATGGTAAGCTGCTAATAGAAGATGTCACTTTTAAAAAATATATTTGTATGTGGCACAACCCAGAATGATACATTGGGCCACAAATATTAAATTGTGAGAAATCAAAATGGTGGTTGGATCCGGAGTGATAACTTTTGATGGAAGTATGTACTAGCAAACTACATCAAACCTGGTAAAGACACAAAGGCAATGTCCTAAAAATATTTGACCCTACAGGATCTTTGTAGTTTTGTAACTTTCTCCTATTGTGTCCCTGTGCAATTCTCTAAGGAGTGCAATTTCTAAGGAGAAATTTCCTGACTGTGATTTCAATTAACCAGTAGAACAACTTGCTTCCAGAAGCTGTGGATGCTCCATCACTGGAGGAGAACAAACACATCAGGACTAGGTTCATCCATCTGCATTTAAAAGACACAGGCCACTCTTTTGAAGACAACAACGACCATATTCTGGACAGAGAGGACCACTGGTTTGAAAGAGAAGTCAAAGAGGCGATCTATGTCAAAACTGAACAGCCCTCTCTTTCAACAGAGGGGGAGGGATATGACATCATCTATCTCCAGTCTACAACACAGTCCTTTCAACATTCAACATTATAAGAGCCTTGGTGGTGCAGGCTGTTAAATGCCTAGCACTTAAGTTCCAGCTGCCTGCAATTACTGCAGGCTCGAATCCCACCAGGCTCAAGGTTGACTCAGCCTTCCATCCTCTCGGGGTAGGTAAATTGAGGACCCAAGATTGTTGGGGGCAATAAGGTGACTTTGTAAAAATGCCACTTAGTAATAAGCAGGCATATACAATGGAATGTAGGCTATTGCTGAGCGCATTGGGTTGTATCCCAAAAATTGTAAGCCACCCTGAGTCTTCGGAGAAGGGCGGCATATAAATGTAATTTTAAAAAAAAACATTTGCAAGAAGGCTCCACACCCATTTGCACCATTCAGGTGACCATGAGGACACAGATAAACCTGCAAGTTGCCTCAACGACTCTCTAAAAAGGATGCAAATGACCAGCTGTCTGCAAGGAATATAAATCCTTCCATTCCCCCACCATCCAGTCAGAGCTGAAGAAGATTCTTGGATGAGAATCGAAACATCTTCAAAGAAAAACCAGAAAGTCCAGTTGCCTCTTGAAAAAAAACACACCTTTAGGACACCTATGAGTCTATGTTCCCTTGCCACTGCAGTGTCTCTTATGCAGCATGAACACTAATAATAATAATAATAATAATAATAATAATAATAATAATAATAATTTATTAGACTTGTATGCCACCCTCTCTCCCTAAGGACGCAGGGCGGCTCACAGTATAAAACACAATACAGTAACTGTCATTACTGCCCAAGTCTCCCTTTAATTTCTATCCCTCCTCCCCTCCCAACTTTTAAAACAGCAACCCTGAAGCTTCCTCCCCTAGTTCTGCTCTCTGTCAATTTTCCCACTGAAAAGCTTTTGTGCTGTACCGCTGTGCAGGGACAAAAACGGGCTTCAGCTGGCATTTAATGGCCTGGAACGTTCACTCTCCAGTGCGTTAGGATAAAGCTTTTGGACAATATTCCAAAGCTTGTGTTTTAACTTTTGGAGCGGGTGAGGAAACAGAGACGAACCATGAAACTAGGGACGACAAACACGTTATGCAATTATGCAGAATGGTACCAAAAACATAAATAAAAATAAAGCATTTACCCATAACTTTCTGGTGCTCGAAGCAATTCAACAACTGGCATGCCAACGTTAATTCAAGGAAACAACAATATACGACCAAAATGGAGCCCAACATTCCTGTTGCTAAACACGACGGTGGCTAAGCAAGTTTTGCTCCATTGTAAGATCGTTCTTGGCACAGTTGTTAAATGAATTGTTGCAGTTGTTAAGTTAGTCAGACAGTTGTTAAGCGAATCTGGTTTCCCTTTTGACTTTGGTTTGGTGGCAGCAGTGCCTCAGATAGAAAGTCCCTACAGAGAGTGGTGAGGACAGCCAAGAAGATTACAGGAAGCCTGCTTCCCGTTATTCAGGATACTGCTTATAAGCACTCTGTGCTGAGAGCTCAAAGTTTTGTTAGAGACCCCACACACCCACTTCCTGGTCTGTTTCTGTTGCTCCCCTCTGGAGGAGGTTTCGAAGTATTTCTAGAAGGACTTCCAGATTCTGGAACAGCTTTGTTCACTGTGCCATCCGCCTGGTAAACTCACAAGATTCATTTTTCTTGCCATGTACATTTATACATCTGAACTAGACTGTGTTGTTTCTCTGTATCATATAATATTTTTGCATTCGGATGTGTTCTGCATTTTCCCATATAAGCCGCTGAGAGCCATTTTGATCATGGCAGCCCTGAAATACCTTGGCATATAATAAATAAAATCTTTGCAACATTACTGCAAATGAGTCTAGAGGACTATGCCTACTGCCCAGATGATGAGAACGGAGCCGGCTTCATACATAAAACGATCCAGAATGAGTTTCATTTTGATGCCGGGTGAACCCAGCTCAATCGTGCTGGATTCCACAAACCCTAATTAAGCAAGTCGGTGATAAATACAAGGTGTGAATACAATGCAGACCCAAAAAGCTTGGATGCCTTTCTTTTAACTAACCATCATCATCCACAAAGAAGCATGAGATGCATATCTCTGGGGCTGTTCAACAGGCCTTTGGCCATTTGCAGAGCAGAACAAAACCCAACATGATTGCCTAGCAACTATAATGTGTCTTAGGATCACCAACCAAGTTGGACAAAATAGCCAGCCTAGATTTTTTTTTCCTTTCCTTTCCTTTCCTTTCCTTTCCTTTCCTTTCCTTTCCTTCCCTTCCCTTCCCTCCTCCTTTTCTTCTTTCCTTTCCTTTCCTTTCCTTTCCTTTCCTTTCCTTTCCTTTCCTTTCCTTTCCTTTCTTTCCTTCCTTCCTTCCTTCCTTCCTCTCCTCCTCTTCTTCTTCTTCTTCCTCCTCCTCCTTCTTCTTCTTCTTCTTCTTCTTCTTCTTCTTCTTCTTCTTCTTCTTCTTCTTCTTCTTCTTCTTCTTCTTCCTCATCATCATCACATCAGCATGGAAATGCATCCCTGTGTGCCATAAATTGCATGCAATGAGGCTTGGCATATCGAACAGCTGCTGAAACGGGGCTTGCTCCCCTCTCTGGCTTTCACTCGTACCTCTGAGTCACAACAGAGACTGACTGATTGCAAAGACTTCATCTCCGGATCTGCTAGTCAGGAGAGCTTCCCACCAACCGTAGTTGTTTTATTCACTGATGGCCAGGCCAAGAGGGTGGAGGCAGCTGTTCCTTCCTGCCTGGCGGCCACCTTAACACCAGCCCAACATCTGTTTGAGCCTGCTGCCAGCCTGCCTCCCTGCTGCTTGAACCCTATATCTGTCTAAACACCTGCCTGTTCCTTGAATCATTAATCTGGAAGGTCACCTGGTTGGATCTGAAGATGGAGAAGAGCTTAAACAGCAGGAGGAGCATTGCATAATAGGGGGAAAGCCACGGGGATGAGTGTCTGGTGTTAAACCATCCCTTTCTGTTTGTATTAAGAAAGGAGTTCAGAATCTCCACATATTTAGGACCTCAAGGAAGTCATGTTTTCCAGAACGTCTTCCTAGTCCCTTAGCCTTCAATGCATGTGGGGGGCACTGACTTGTAGGCTGTAGCTCGGCTACCATTGTAGTGCAGGGGTGTCAAACTCAAGGCCCATGGGGTGCTTAGATCTGGCCCGTGGAGCCAGCCTGGCAACAGCAAAAGGCAGGACCACTGTGCCTTTGCTAGCAAAAATGGAGCTACGGAAGACCATACACAACCTGCTGAACTCCATTTTTGCTAGCAGAGGGCTGTCAAAACAAACTGAAAACAAACCAAAAGGTGAAATGTTTCCCCTTTTGCATCTGAACAGATTTTGATTGCATGATAATGGGGATAGTGCAAGGATCACGTTTTTTTTAATTTAAATTTATTTTATATTGGGATTTCTATGCCACCCTATCTCCCGAAGGACTCAGGGCAGCTCACAACAATAAAAAAACATGCAATACAAACATTAAAAGGCCAATTAAACAACATCCCAATATAATAATTAACATTAACAAACCAGCATTAAAAACCCCACCCCCTCCATCAGTCCAGGTCAGCAAGCTGAAAGAGCCATGTTTTCACCCAAGGATTGAAGGTCAGGAGCCACCCGAAGCTCCAGGGGCAACTGATTCCACAGGGTGGGCGCTCCCACAGAAAAGGCCCTACCCCTAGGGGTCCCAGCCAACAAGGAGGCCCTGTGTGTGAGAAGTCGTTGCTGGCAGCAGAGATTCCCACAAATACCCCAGTCTTAAGCCATGTAGGGCTTTGTAGGTTAATACCAACACCTTGAATCTCACCCGGAGGGCAACTGGCCACCAATGCAGCTCACGTAGGAGGGGTGTAACATAGGAGTATCGGGATACTCCCATCACAATCCACGCAGCCACATTCTGCACCAGTTGAAGCCTCTGAGTGGTCCTCAAGGGCAGCCCCATGTTTTTTTGCAGTGCCGTCATAACTCAGAACGATCATTAAACGAATCGCGGTCAGTTGAGGACTATCTGCAATTTAAATGGGGGCGATGCACACCTGCGTGATGCAAGCCAGGGTCCTTTTCTTTGAATGACGCAATCCCTAATACCAGCTGCCGCCTCTCCTGCTATTCCACCTGCCTGTTTTAGCTCAACCCCAACGGCCTGAATTCCAGGAATCTTTCCACACCCGTCCATCTGTTTAATAAAAGAGACGTGCTTGTGTATTTGACGAGGGTTGCAGAAGGTGGGAGAGGTTCTTTTCCTCTTGAAGTGACTGCGTGAATGCATCAACATTGAAGAAGGGGGTAGGGGGCTGGGGGTTGGGATATGACAGAGGAGAGCCGCCCCATATAAACCCATAATTCTGCCATCTCCAGGCTGCCTCTCGGAATAAGGACAGTGAAGGTTAGAGGAAGAGTTAGTGCTCCGGTCTGGAACTGCACACAAATAAATTCTGCTCCCCTCAACTTATCTCTTTTGTTCTAAAGTCTTCAGCAGCAATGATAGCAGGGCAGGAGGAGATCTGGTACTGGAGTCTCTTTGGCCCTTTCCTGCCACCTAGCGTCCCTCTCTTGTTCAGCTTCTGTCATTTAAACAGTTCTCCTTAGGAAAGGGACACAAACAGATGGGAGAGAGTCTAGTGGTGAAGGCAGCAAGCTAGAAACCAGGAGATGGTGAGTTCTAGTCCCGCCTTAAGCACAAAAGCCAGCTGGGTGTGTTTGGGCCAATGACCAGGAGACTGGGAGTTCTAGTCCTGCCTTAAGAATGAAAGCCCACCTGGGTGTGTTTGGGCCAATGACCAGGAGACTGGGAGTTCTAGTCCTGCCTTAAGAATGAAAGCCCACCTGGGTGTGTTTGGGCCAATCACCAGGAGAGTGGGAGTTCTAGTCTTGCCTTAAGCACAAAAGCCAGCTGGGTGTGTTTGGGCAAACTGGCAGGAGACTGGGAGTTCTAGTCCCACCTTCACCATGCAAGCCAGCTGGGCGACTTTGGGCGAGGCACTCTTTCTCAGCTCACTTACAGGGTTGTTGTTATGGAGAAAATAGATGGAGGAAGGTGTATTAGATATGTCCACTGCCTTGCAATAATAATAATAATAATAATAATAATAATAATAATAATAGGATAAAAATAAGTAAATAACAAATAAATGTGGCCAGAAGTTAAGAAATTATCTTCAAAGCAAGGGAGAACCTCAGGTCATGAGATGGCCCTCAAATGGGACAATCTCTGACTTGATCAGTATGAACAAACCAGTCAAAATCTTCTCAAGACAAAGAAGCAAGAGAAAGCTGGGTGCATACAGTCCATTTTCCTGGTGCACAAGTCCTAATCAGCTCACTTGCCACATCAAGGGAATAAATGTTTCCTTGTGTATTTGAACCTGCTTTCAGGCCACTTCCAACTTATCCTTGCTTGATCCTCAGTTCAACTGTAGAAGGAACATGTTGGGAGGAAATGACTTATTCTACCAAACCTGAGCTATTTCATACTAGGTGAAGCCAAGCCACAACCTGGTGTGTCGTACTTGGTGCCTTCCTATAATCAGTACTTTTCAATCTGAGCTGTCATAAGACATGTTGGCTGGATGTTGTGGTGATTGTGGTCTAAACATAAGCCCAATGAACGAAAATGGCAATAGCCCCAACACTTAGACTTGTATACAATGGTGGGATTCAAATAATTTAACAACCGGTTCTCTGCCCTAATGATTTATTCCAACAACCAGTTCACCAAACTGCTCAGAAAGTTAACGACTGGCTCTCCCGAAGTGGTGCAAACTGGATTAATCCCACCACTGCTTATATAATGCTTCACAGTGCTTTATAGCCCTCTCTAAGCAGTTTACAGAGTCAGCCTATTGCCCCCAATAATCTGGGTCCTCATTTTACTCACCTGTAAAGGATGGAAGACTGAGTCAACCTTGAGCCAGTCAGGATTGAACTCCAGACCGTGGGCGGAGTTAGCCCGCAATCCTGCATTCAAACCACTGTGCCACCACCTCAACTCTTTTGCAAAATATAGTAAACGTTGAGTCTAAAAGCTTATTGCCTACCACATATTGATGATTCCATATTTGCTCATGCAGCATATATTTATAGAACGGCTTTCAAATATTACCCACAGCATGTCAACTGTACTGCTAATCCCTTTTCTGATAATCTCCAGAATGAAATTGGGAAATGGATAATCTCCAGAAACGAAATTGTTTATTTTCCTCTCTCCACTGTCTCACTATTTTTATTCAATGTTTTTCACTATATTACTCCAAGAACATTTTCCTGATCATTACCAATTCAGATTTCCCTGAATTTAGGATTCTTCGCCACCATCACAAACCAGCATATAATTCTGTTGTAGTTTAGTCTGTGAAAACGATTTGCAGAATATTATCGTTTCTTCTAGGTCTTGTTAAACATGTTACAAAAATGAACACAACTCGGATACACAGAAGAAGAGAAAAGCCAAGTATCAAAACCAAGCAACCACCATTGGACAATGATGCTCAAACATCTTAGCTTCAAAACTCTGGTTTGAAAAGCAATTCTAATTCCTAATCAGTGGCTTTCTTTCTTTCCAAAGGAGGCTTAAGCATTTTTTAAGATAGAGAAATACTGACACCTCCTGTCTCTGTCTGTTCATTACAGGGAAAGGAATATGCCTGTTTCTTTTGGAGAGCTAGGGAAAAAAATAACCAAATAAAAACAGAACACATGATGAAATTTAGAGTCTGGCCCATTTCCAATTTATAATGCTATTACAAAAAAATGCAGTGTTAAGTCTCCTCACTCCCGTATTCTATTTTAAAAAGAAAATTGCCTGGAAATCTGTATTGGAATTGGGCTCATTTTCAGTGCGCCCAAAACGCAAATCTTTGCACACATTGTTAGTGATAGAGGTAATAATGTAGCAGTGCATGTTTTTACAGCTGAGAACTACAACACGCAATTAACAAGAAAAGGCAACAAGGAGTGGAATAAGCTTTTTTAGGAGATGCAGGTTAAATTGTTTTTTTCTTAAAAATGGTTCTTTACTAAGTTCTTTAAAAACAATATGTGGAAGAAGAAAGTACAGATTGTTTGAATTATGGCCACAATTGAGCTCAGAATTTATGTTGTTAAGTGAGAAATTAGTTAAGTGATTTTTGCCCCATTTTCTTCCTGGTTTTATTAAGTGAATTACTGCAGTTGTTCAATTACTAACATAGCTGTGTAGGAACCCCACCTCCCAGAAGAATGAAATATTTTGGGGAATGTTAAAAAAGGCAGAATGGAATATTTCCTCTAAATGAGAAATGGGGAAAAATCTTAAAGGAGGCAGAAACCAGACCCATTTTCCCTGCCCCAAGCAGAAACTGAGGAGGCCAGCTTTTACAAATGCAGATTTGGTAATCCATTCAGAAAGGCTGGGCCAGACAGATACTTCAGATAAGCAACAAACAAAAGGTTGACAAAATTAGCTCAGACAAACACCTAGGATTTGCATTTCCTCTTTTACTTCTTCCTAGAGCACAGGGATGTCCAACCTTAGCAATTTAAAATTGTTTTGTGGACTTCAACTCCCAGAATTCACTAACCAGAATGGCTGGCTGTGGAGATCTGGGAGTTGAAGTCCCCAAGTCTTAGAGTTGCCAAGGTTGGACATCTTTGCCCTATAGTAACAAACTAATGAGCTGGGATGGAATGAGGGAGGAAGAGGCTGTCCCAAAATCACCCAGAGAACATCTGTGGCTGAGGATGGATTAGCATTTGTGTTCTCCTACTTCTTAGTCCACCTCCTTAACCACTACACCACACTGGCTTTAGAGAATCATATTTCCAGTAAGAATAGGTGACAAAATGGGGATGGACAACAGAGCTTTCTCCATTCTGTATGCATTATAATTTGCAACCCAGAGAAATTCTGCCTGACAGAAACTGCATTTTAACCAGCTGATTCATTTATTTCCCAATAGTGTTAAGTGCCTGGGAAGTTCTATTCTTTTCGGGACATTCTAGAGAAGGATTCAGTCAGGGTGATTTGCCCATTCCAAGTTCCATAATTATCATTTGTTAAATGAATCTTTCATTCCTTTTATCGGATAAACTCTGGGTTCAAACAGTGAAGGTAGACATTGGTTCCCTGCTGGGAGAACTTGATCAAACTACTTTTCCCAATGATGCTAATGAGGCCCTCTGGCTAATTAAACTAAAAATGATTAAAAGAACATAACACCACTAGAAGCTAAGGCCTCACTTCATCAGAATAGTTTTATCTGAAGTATGCACATCCATTCACGGCTTGCCTCTTTTTTGAGTGTAACGTAGACAATCTGCGATTTGATTCGTTAAGACCAGTGAGACGACACTGTAGGACAATGTTTCTCAACGGTTTCTGAATCAGAGCTGCAGGAACAAAATGATGGCGAAGAGGTCTATTGGTGGGTTTTTTTCTCCATCTGAAGAGAAAACACACAATTAGTGGGGAATTCAGTCTTCACCACCTTTGTTTTTCAGTTTTCTTGTTTTCTCAAATCTCTGAGAAATGGTTGACATTTGGACCAAAAGAAAAAAAAGAGAGAGAAGCAGTAAACAGATTTTTCTAAACAATTCCTGCTGCAAGATCTTTTGCTTAGGTATGCATTATTAATATTAATATTATTAATATTAATATTAATATTTGTAATTAGAATAATACATGACTCTAACTCTAACCATGTTTGGAATGTTGTTGTCCAGTCACTAAGTCACATCTGATTCTTTTGTGACCCCATGGACCTCAGCCTGTCCTCCACTGTCTCCTGGAGTTTGCCCAAATTCATGTCTATGGTGTCGATGACACTGCCTAACCATCCTGTGCCATCTCTTTCTCCTTTTGCCTTCCCATCTTCCCCAACATCGGGGCCTTTTCCACTGAGTGTTGTCTTCTCATTTCATGTGCAAAATTTTTGAGCTTCATCTTAAGTATCTGTCATCCCAAAGGTGCTTTTTCAAGAGGCAACTGGACTTTCTGGTTTCCCTTTAAAGATGCCACCCCCGAGAGGGCATCTAGCAGCTCGGGAAGGGCCATTCCAATGCAGCTGGGGGACAGGTACGTCAGCAACAGACTCAACCGACCACCCGGGCCCAACCTCAGGAGGAGGGACTCGCACCCGCCTATCTGCGGGACAGTGGCCTCCCTTGGAAACAAGGTCTCCCTAATAACAATGGCTACTCCTCCGCCCCTTCCCTGAGCTCATGACCGGTGCAGCACCCCGAAACCTGGGGGACATAGATCACACAGAGGGACAACCCCCTCCGGTCCCAACCAGGTCTCCGTAATACATGCCAGATCCGCAGCCTCCTCCTCAATAAGTTCATGGAGGAGGGGGGCTTTATTAGCCACGGATCTGGCATTTACATACACCAGCCTAAGCCCAGGGACCACACCTCTGAGGACCCCAGGGGAGCAGGCAGAGACCTGAGGGTCGGAGCGCTCTACCGCTCGTAAACAGCAGGGGCGTGCTCCCGACACATAATTTGGCCCTCTGTCTCGTCCACTACTGCCATAAGCGATCGCCCTAGGGATTCTTAATCCCTCCCTGCTCAGCGCGGACCCCGTGGCCCCTTCACCCCGCCCTTCCACTACAAGACCCCTCTCCGGCCTGGATAGACCAGACTCTAACAACAAGGGTTGAACCCCCTCCCTCCTCCCTATCCCATTAAAACACCGAGTTAAAAAATTTAAAAGTCGTCCCTTAAAACCAAATTTGAAATTTAACCCCTTGGTCGTGCCATGCCACCTCTTGGGATCCTAGGATCTGTCATTAAGGTAAGCTGTCGATAACCCAATGGGCCAATTCAAGGACAAGGGAGCAGTCCTGAGGGCCCATAACTCCGATAGCAAGTAAACACCCATAAAACAATAGATCACAGTTCATAGAGGGTGGAGATGGAATAAAAACGTCATACGGCAGAGGTGATAGACGTTACACAGATGTAAAGTGTCTAGGTGAAGAATAGAAGGTCCAGGTACCAGTGTCCAAAGAGATGACTGAGAATCTCCATAGACATTCAATATCTGTCCTTCCAAAGGAGAGTCAGAGTTGATTTTATTTAGGATTGACTTGTTAGATCTTCTTGTTGTCAAAGGGGCTCCCACAGAGGTGGGTATTCAGCAGGTTCTGACCGGTTCTGGAGAACCGGTAGTGAAAATTTTGAGTAGTTCAGAGAACCGGCAAATGCCACCTCTGACTGGAGATTTTACAGTATCCTTCCCCTGCCACGCCCACCAAGCCACGCCCACAGAACCGGTAGTAAAAAAAATTGAATCCCACCACTGGGCTCCAACCCATAGTTTGAAAGCATCAATTCTTCAGTGCTCAGCCCTTCTTGTGGTCCAGCTCCCATAGCCATATATTACTTTGGAAAACCATAGCTTTGATTTTAACAATAGGAATGGTTCCCTGTTTGTCCAGTGAAGGCATGCAAGGGTAGAGATCCTCAGCTAAACCAGTCCCTGGAGACTTTTTCTATTGTCCCTTCAGGATCTTCATAGTTCCTGAAGGAAAGAACCTGTTGACAGTTGTATCTAGGTACAGTATGTCACAATGTTACTATGCACAACCCCACAGAAGCTTAAGCCCACAACACGACTGAGATTTGGATTTAGAAGAAAAAAATTTCAATTCAGCAAGTATCACCAAAGCTGCAACTGAAAAAAAAAAGCCAGGAACCTTGGAATACTGAATCAGAGAGGAAATATAGGACGGTTATCATCATCCATCTTTTATCCTCCTCCCCTGCAGGTGTTCCTAGATGGGGTCAAATTCTGACTTTGGTTTCTTCTTGGTCTCAGTACATTTCTCCCTCATTTCCACCGAGCAAGGAAAACCACCTCCACAAAAACAGGAAATAGTCCAAGAATGTTTAACATCCTTGTCATCTCTCCATCGGAAGTTAAGGTGGCCTTTCCCAAAATGTTCTGCCTTGTTTGTGCATATTTGAAAAGGCCCGAAAATCTTTGGCAGCTATTGATTTACTCCTGAAATATGTTTCTTTTCACGTAGCAGGAAGCTCAGCCCCAGAAAGTTATCTGCCTCCATCCATTAAGGAATAGCTTCTTACTAGAGATTCATTTTCCTTAAATTCACTTTAGCACACCACAAGGTGGAATGAAGACATAGGTGAGATTACAGATTGGCTTCCAACTCATCCTTTTGGGGAAATGAGGATTGATGTATATATAAAATAAGACCGTAACAGCGAGAAGTTGGAAAGTTGAAAGGAAGTAACTCAAGTTTCCTACTTACTTACTTATTTGCTTGTTTATTTATATCCTACCTTTATTTCATTTACAAAAAGATCAAGGTGGCCAACACACCTTCCTCTTCCTATTTTCCCCACAACAACCACCCTGTGAGGTGGGCTGGATTAAGAGAAAGTAACTGGCCCAAAGTCACCCAACTGACTTTCATTTCTAAAATGGGATTAGAATCCACAGTTTCCTGGTCATTGGTCCAAAGTCACCCAGCTGGCTTTCATTCCTAAAGTGGGACTAGAACTCACAGTCTCCTGCTGATTGGCCCAAAGTCACCCAGCTGGTGTTCATGAGTAAGGTGGGACTTGAACTCACAGTCTCCTGCTGATTGGCCCAAAGTCACCCAGCTGGCGTTCATGAGTAAGGTGGGACTTGAACTCACAGTCTCCCATTTTCTAGATTGGTGCTTTTTAATCACTTGGACCAAACTGGTTCTCTATGCCTGGAATATGGGAAGAAAATGATACCCAGGAAATTTCAAGCTGCTTTGAACTGTCTTTCAGAGTCTTCTTGACATGATATCTATGTATATAAAAAGTGAAATACGACTCACACATCATCACAAAATCTCCAGAACCGTAAAGCCTACAAATTTGAAACGTATGTTCCTTTTGGCACATGTGTTCCTCTTGGCTTCCAGGTGCTCACTAAGAAAGGATTTTTCGAAAGACCATCAGAGCATTAGTATTTTGTATATAATTATTAACACGCTCTGATGCTAAGGAGTTCTACTCCCCCTCCCCACCTGAAAAGAAATCTCTTCCAAATGCAAAGCACAAGCAGAGGAGTTTCAGTTTCAGTTTCACAGCGCCAAGCAGCTTTATACAGAACAGTTGAGCTAAGCCACGCCCAGGCTCCTTGTTGTCTCCTTCTTGCTCACACAGCAATTACAGTTTCACTTTCCAAACAGCCCTCAACTCTCTCACACACCGACAGGACGTTAGCCAGATGAATACCAATAGATGCCGATAGGCAGAGGCAGAAATTTCCCCCCCTTATTTTCCTCCCCAAAAACTAAGCTCAACCACATAGTTTTGTAGCGAAGCACAGGTATCGAGCTAGCTGTTAATAAACTAAACATTATGTGGTGATTTCAAACTCGTCATTGTTGAACTGAGATAAGAGTGCTCTGTTTCTCGTAATGGAAACTCCCATGCTTAATATTCAGTTCATTATTGATTATCTTACAGAATAGTTCAAGGTGTTTCTTGTTTGGGAGACACCCCCTGTTCTGTCTCCCCTTCCCTTCCCCAGAAGGTAAGGAACTTGGCAGCAACACTAGCACAGAGAGTCACGCTGGCCTGTCTCCAAAATCCAAGTTATCTCTCCAGATAAGAGTGTTGGCAGTCACCCAGGCTCTCACTGCCAAATTCAGAACTAACAAGAAATGAAGTACTCACAGAAGGACTGATTTATTCTCAAAGTCCAGAAACTAAATCAGGCACACAGACGGAATCCTCGGCTTAATTCCACACTTTGTCACGCACAGAGTTTGCAATGTAGGCACACCCACCTTTATACCTGGTGGGGTGTGGTCCAGCTCAATCTCTGGCCCTCCCACGCCCCCTACGTTGCTGCTGACATTTCTCCCTCCAACGTTGCCTGGGATCAAGCCAGGAATCCTCCTCCTCCTCTCTCCCTTGCCGTGGCCGTACTGATACGCGTCTCTCAGGCTGTTCCTCTTGGCTTTCTGAAGAAACCTAAGGCATTGCCAGGGAGGAAGGTCCTGGGGAGGGAGGCCTTGCCAGGGAGGAAGATCCTGGGAGAAGGCCCTGGTGAGGAAGGCATTGCCCGTTCCTCCTCTTCTTCATCATCCAGGTCCTCTTCCTCTGTCAGCACAGGCTCACGAGGCGGGGCCACAACACCCCCACACACACTATTTTAATGCATTAAGTAATTTCAGTATGATGTTACATATATTTTTTGCAATCCATAATTTGGGATGTTTAAAGTGCTGAAATGTCTACGGCAGTATTTTTAAGCATTATCCTTCACGCTGGTGGAAAAATAAATACCCTTGATTTGTCTGCAGGGTACATGCATTTACTTTAAATACATGGTAGCTGAGAACTGAGTTACTTTTATTGCATAGCAATCTTTCCAAAGATCTCTTTCCCTCTTTTCCCATTAAATCCCAAGCTGAAACACCACAAGGCACATCAAACCAGGAAGCATAAGTAGCCAAGAAGGACACAGAATGATGGAGGTCAGTAGAAATAACTTTTCAGGTCAACATCTTAGAACAATTAAGTAATCTTTTTTTTTATATTCACATTTATATGCCACCCTTCTCTGGAGACTCAGGGTGGCTTAAAATCTTTGGAGCACAACCCAGTGTGCTCAGCAATAGCCTTCATTCCACTGTATAAGCCTGCTTATTACTAAGCGGCATTTTTACAAAGTCAGCTTATTGCCCCCAACAATCTTGGGTCCTCACTTTACCTACCCTGAGAGGATGGAAGGCTGAGTCAACCTTGAGCCTGGTGGGATTCGAGCCTGCACTAATTGCAGGCAGCTGGAACTAAGTGCTAGGCGTTTAACAGCCTGCACCACCAAGGCTCTTGAAAGAAATTTGAAAGAAATTCTAAAGCAATTTGAGTACAAAGGTGGAAACCAGAAACCTGTTTATTTTTGCTAAAAGGAAACACTTGAGAGGTTGACAAACAGTTCTGGCACCACCTTATAATGGTGACTCATCACTCTGGCAGTGAATAGTTAAATTCTGAATTTGCATGGTGAACACTTTATACATTCTCCAGGTCTGCCGAAGAAGAGTTGCACAGACAATTCATATTGAGGGTCTACCTAATCAAACCCATTGGGTGAACCCATACAATCAATCAGAATAGAGCTGGAAGGGACCTTGGAGGTCTTCTAGTCCAGCCCCCTGCTCAAGCAGAAGAACCTATGCCATTTCAGACAAGTGGCTGTCCAGCTTATTTTGTAAAAACTTCCAGTGATGGAGCACCTACAACTTCTGAAGGCAACTTCTGTTCCACTGGTTAATTGTCCTCACAGTTAGGAAGTTTCTTCTTACTTCCAGGTTGCTTCTTTCCTTGATCAGTTTCCATCCATTGTTTCTTGTCCTGTCCTCTGGTGCTTTGGGAAATTTAAAGCCCTTCACGGCTTGGGTCCGGGTTATCTGAGGAAACATTTCTTGCCAGTAACATCTACCTGACGCATTAGAGAGAGGAGGCAGGGAATGCTGCAGGTCCCACCCCTTAGGGAGATACACCTGGTGGGACCTAGAAGAAGGGCCTTCTCTGTGGTGGCTCCATCTCTCTGGAACATCATTCCCACAGAGATTAGAATGGCCCCCTCATTAATACTTATTCCGAAAGGCACTTGAAGACCTGGTTTTGCCAGCAGGCCTGCGGAACCCAGAGAAGGATGGATACCCATCAAATGGCTAGTGTGATCTGCTGTTGTCGGGGTGGGGGTGGGAGTTGGTTTTTGTTTTCTTTTGTTTTGTTTTTTTTTTCCCAAATTTTGTTCTATTGTACTTTATTAATTTATTTGATTCTTTTTGTTAGCTCTTACTGTTTTTGTTTTTATTTTTTTTTTGTTTTAAATATGATTTTACACTGTGTAAGCCGCCTTGAGGTGGCAATATAAATCAAACAAATAAATAAATAAATAAATAAGTAAGTAAATAAGTAAGTAAGTAATAAAACTTTTTTAAAAAAATAAAATAAAACTTCAGAAATCACAGTTTTTGGTACTTTTGTTTCCCCAGCAAACAAAGTCAAAGCAAAGGCAATTTCACCTTGGCTTACTTCCATGTGCAAACCAACTCATGGTTTCATATCAACATAGCTCATCAGACAACGTGCTCTGGGATAAAACCAATCTTCTCCCAAGATTTCACATTGAGAAGGAAGATCAATAACTGTGGTTAAGCTGGCATTTAAAAATGCTCAATTGACATTATCGATTTTTTGATTAAACTAAGTAACTTCGAGATACTTCTCAGATTCCTAGGATCGTAATAGCAAAACATTAGATGGGTATATTTTGTAATAGGTTGGAATCTATTGATCTTTGAAAATGCATTGCAATCCATTTCTGTCTTTAGCGCTATTATAGTTTATCATCCGATGACACCATTTATTGATAAATTATGGGAAGAAATCTTAGCAATTAAATGCCCATATCAGATGCCTTTTCCTTCATTTCTTCAAGACATCTCCCCTTCTCTCTGGATTGGATCAAGTGCCTGGATTGACATGTCACACTAAATCATTCTACAACTTCCTTTGTTTTATCTTGGTGGAATATACAGGTAGTCCTCAACTTATGGCTATAATTGAGCCCAACATTTCTGTTGCTAAGTGAGAACAGTTATGCCCCATTTGAAGACCTTTCTTGACAAATTGTTAGGTGAATCACTGCAGTTGTTAATCTGGCTTCCTTATCGACTTTGCTTGTCAGAACGTTGCAAAAGGGGATTACATGACCCTGGAACACTGCAACCGTCATAAATATGAGTCAGTTGTCAAATGTCTGAGTTTTAATCACGTGCCCATGGGGATGCTGCAATGGTCATAAGTGTGAAAATGGTCACAAGTCACTTTTTAAAATGCCATTGTAACTTTGACAGGTCATTAAATGATCTGTTGTAATTTGAGGTCTACCTGTACTCTGATTTGCAAAGAACTGTTTGTGATCTAGGATGGACTTTGAACTCTGTGGAGGTTTATTCAGTAGGCCAGAATTAAACAAGCTATTACTTAGTCCAAGGAACCCATCAGGTCTAGATGAAATTGCTCTGATGCTCACCTGGGCTATCCAAAGTAGGTGTGAGAGATTGATGGATCAATAGATCCATCCATCTATCCATCCATCAATCCATCCATTAATCCATCCATCCATCCATCCATCCATTTATGCATGCATGCATCCATTTATCCATCCATCCATCCATTTATCCATCCATCCATTCATTCATTTATCCATCCATCCATCCATCCATTTATCCATCCATCTATCCATCCATCTATCCATCCATCCATTTATCCATCCATCCATCTATCCATTTATCTATCCATCCATCCATCCATCCATCCATTTATCCATCCATCTATCCATCCATCCATTTATCCATCCATCCATCTATCCATCCATCTATCCATCCATCAATCCATCCATCAATCCATCCATTCATCCATCCATCCATTTATGCATGCATGCATACATTTATCCATCCATCCATCCATCCATCCATCCATTCATTCATTTATCCATCCATCCATCCATCCATCCATTTATCCATCCATCCATTTATCCATCCATCCATCTATCCATTTATCTATCCATCCATCCATCCATCCATTTATCCATCCATCTATCCATCCATCCATTTATCCATCCATCCATCTATCCATCCATCAATCCATCCATCAATCCATCCATTCATCCATCCATCCATTTATGCATGCATGCATCCATTTATCCATCCATCCATCCATTTATCCATCCATCCATTCATTCATTTATCCATCCATCCATCCATCCATCCATCCATCCATTTATCCATTTATCCATCCATCTATCCATTTATCTATCCATCCATCCATCCATCCATTTATCCATCCATCTATCCATCCATCCATTTATCCATCCATCCATCTTCCATCCATCCATCCATCCATTCATCCATCCATCCATTTCATCCATCATATTTATCCATCCATCCATCCATCCATTTATCCATCCATCCATTCATTCATTTATCCATCCATCCATACATACATACATCCATTTATCCATCCATCTATCCATCCATCCATTTATCCATCCATCCATCTATCCATTTATCTATCCATCCATCCATCCATTTATCTATCCATCCATTTATCCATCCATCTATCCATCCATCCAATTATCCATCCACCCATCCATCCATCCACCCATCCATCCATTTATCCATCCATCCATCACTTTTATCCACCAACAATCCATAACCATATACCATGCCTCCTCCCCACAAATGACTATAGTCAATCCAACAAGCCCCTTGATTGTTACCATCCCACTCTGGGTTCCTGTTGGCAAAACCAGGCCCTCAGGACCTTACAAAAGAGTGTCAAAGTGGGGGCCCCCAGAGGTTACCAAGCTGTCATTTTCATCAGACCATAAGTGAACAGTTAATTTCAGGAATGATGACATTATGGTCCAACCTTCGGAGCACCCTAACCCGAGTCTAAAACATAAAAGGAGCATGGTTGTTTTGTTTTCCCTTCAAAACTATTGTTTCCTATTCTATGGAAATATGTTCAGATTTGATTAATAGCTATACCATTAATCATCAAAGATATCCTAAAGTGAAAAATCCATGGAGTAATTCCACCCTTCATTTACGCTCCTAAACTGTGTACCCAGAGCATTATTTTTGCAACTCTATGCGCTTGATCGAAATAGCTTTGAATCAAATCTAGCAAAGCTTCACAAAGGCCAAGTAGCAGGATGTGGGTTATGAGAAAAACCTGGGCAAAATAAAACACAAAATTAGTGGAGAACATGATGTCCAAATTAGAAACTTCTCATTGTGTTTGCAAAGAATGTGACGCTTCTGCAGGTTAATATATATGTATGTATGTATGTATGTATGTATGTATGTATGTATGTATGTCTTGGTGTATTCGGGTATTGTCCCGTGTAAGATTGAGAATACCTTGGCAACGTTTCGAAATCTCATCCGTCATCTTCAGGCTGGTGTCTTCAGCTTCGTTCTTCTGGGAGAAGTGTGTGATAGTGGCTGTTTTTCCCTTTTAAACTCCAGAGTTGGCTGTGTTGTTACTTCTTGATTGGTTGATGGAGTTGATGTATGCAGATTGGATGGCTTTTTCCTGAGACCCTGTGTGGCTGAGGTGCTGGGCCTTGGTTTGGCTCCGAGTTTGACGTAGCCAGACCTCAAACTCGGAGCCAAACCAAGGCCCAGAATGTCACATCACAGCCTTCCACCCAGGATACTACATCACAGAACTCAGGAGATTACAACACAAAACATCAGGAGGTTGCAACACAGACAACGACCCAGGAGACTACACCCAGGATGTCACAACAATAGAACTCAGAAGGTCATCACACAGCCCATTACCCAGGTCGTTACAACACAAAAGGCTGAGAGACACACAGCCAGCACCTCAGCCACACAGGGTCTCAGGAAAAAGCCATCCAATCTGCATACATCAACTCCATCAACCAATCAAGAAGTAACAACACAGCCAACTCTGGAGTTTAAAAGGGAAAAACAGCCACGATCACACACTTCTCCCAGGAGAGAAGCTGAAGACACCAGCCTGAAGATGAGGATGAGATTTAAACGTTGCCAAGGTATTCTCAATCTTACAGGGACAAGACCGAATACACCAAGACCTACATATATATATATATATATATATATATATATATATATATATATATATGAAACTTCTCATTGTGTTTGCAAAGAATGTGACGCTTCTTCAGGTTAAAAAAAATCTATAAAAATCCTATTTGATTTTAAGGTTGGGGTGGATACTATTTATACTTGCAAGCTCGAACATCTATTGTATATCTATTTGTAATTAAAAGACTTTAAAGTAATCAAAGGATGAATGTTGTAATGTTAAACTTCACTTACAGGATTCCATTTTGCCTTTCAGGCTGTGCTTTCAATCAGCAGGGAATCTCAGAGGCATCTTTGCTGTGTAAATGCTTCATTCTCGACAAGAGTGTTTTGGATGAATTTTGGCTTTTCTCAGACACATAGGAACACTGAACTCTTGGCTGAGAAATTAGCATTACATGTTCAGATGCCTGAAAAAAGACAGACTTTCTTGGACGCCAGTTGGAAGACTTGCGAAGTTCCCGCGTGGTGTAACAAGAAGCTTGAAATTGCAATTCTCAAAATGCGCAGCTAGCGGTTATGAATGCCCATGGCTGGTTCCCAGATTGTCATGCCCTCATCGAAGCCTGATTATGCGGAGGAAGGGGAGCCAGAATTGGAGCCAATGGAGATCAAGGGGGCAGCTTTGTTGGCTTGGGAGGAAAATGGGGAGTAGCAGGCCCAGTCAGACCAGGTCTTTTCAGGATTGGGATGGCTTGTAGGCAGGGAGGAAGAGGGGGCAGGATGACCAAGGGAGGCTAAGCAGTGAACATGAGAGGCAGAGTTCAAGTGATAATCCAGGACCACCCCCTCCTGATCCATGAGCACGGAGAGTGGAGAGAAGATGAGAACAGTGCAGACTGACCTGACTACTCAGGAGGAGAACACCCCGCCCCTCTCCACAAGGCACACCTGGGAACTGAGACTTAAGGTGATGCTGTGGGGAGCGGCATTTATTGGGAACAAACACTGAATTCCTGGAGTATTGATTGCCGATGTTTGAACTTTCCTGGATACCTTGCATTCTTTTTGGATTTCCTGCTCTGCAGCTGTGGTGTTCACAGCATTGGGCTGGACTATTTGCAGCCAGAGGCTGCTTGAAGAGTGTGTGTGTGTGTCTGTGTGTGAGATCACTTTGCTCTGGGACTTGCCAGAAACGTGGGAGCGTTTGGGGGAAATTTGGAGCAATAAAGGGGTGGTTTGAACTGCCAGCTGCCTGTGTTATCTATGTGCCATGCTCTGGGTCATCACACAGGTACTTTAATTTGGATTTTGACTTTTGGGCAGCAATCTGGTAAGGAGAGCCTTCAGCTGTGTTCATTTCATGCCTGTTGCCTTTCTCTGTTCAAACAACACTGAACTTGGTATATATGGTAGCATCTTTGGACAAGCACATACACACCTCAACTTACGACTTGCTACATTGACTTACGACTTGCTACATTAAGTGAGTTTTGCCCCATTTTACAACCTTTCTTCCCACCATTGTTAAGTGAAATCCCTGCAGTTGCTAAATTAGCGACACGGTTGTTAAGTGAATCTGGCTTCCCCGTTGACTGTGCTTGTTTGAAGGTTGCAAAAGAGGATCACACGACCCCAAGACCCTGCAACCATCATAAATATGAGTCAGTTGCCAAACGTCTGAAATTTGGTCATGTGACCATGGGGATGTTGCAATGGTTGTAAGTTTGAAAAATGGCCCAAAGTCGCTTTTTTCAGTGCCTTCGTAACTTTGAACGGTCACTTAAACAAGCAGTTGTAAGATGAGGGCTACCTGTATTCCATTTCCTGATCCTGCATTATGTCTATTGAAAAAAGAAAAGGGCACCTTATTATACAGAAAAATAGGAATATTTTACAGAGAGGGTGGAATTCAACTGAATGTTGTCCCTTTATAACAAGAATGGCTACAGCAACCATATTTTCTTAGATTAATAAAAACAAGGGCAACAAACCTGAAAAGGGGACAAATTGGAAAGAGCGTTCATAAGAATAAAAAAGAAAAATGTTTATAACTTTGCTTTAAAAAGGGCCAAATGAAAAAGCTTTACAAAATGCCCATTCTATTAAAGATATCTAAAAAGCACAAAAAGTGATGACGCTATAAGAAACAAGTATTAAAAAAGGGATTCCTGCAATCAGACTGTGCATTAAGAAATACCAATTGTTCCATAAAAGTGAAATGACCAAACTAAAGGAGAAACATGCATTCTGCAAATAAATAAATAATATCTAAAGGACAGATTTTAGCAAGCAAGTAAGCAGTCCTTGGGGTACAAACAACAGCTATGTTTACCAAAACTTCTGACTGTTGCAACCTGTGTGAAAACTCTATGATTTTGGACCTGGATCAACCAAAGACCTAGAAGAACTCTATGACCTTTCATGATGCTTCTGCCTGCTCCTTGGAAGTTTGCTTACTTGGATCTTGCCTGTACGTTATCAAGAAATTTGCAAACTGTTGGAAATTGGGGGTGCATCTACATACACACCCTGCCTGCTGCTGTTGCAATTAC
This sequence comes from Naja naja, assembly GCA_009733165.1. NCBI lineage: Eukaryota > Metazoa > Chordata > Lepidosauria > Squamata > Elapidae > Naja > Naja naja. The sequence continues at coordinate 23,971,671 of CM019156.1, read as the reverse complement.
TCAAGCCAAGTCAAACCTTTTAGGTGTACTACCCATGTTTCCCCCAAAATTAGACCTGGTCTTTTTTTTTTTTGCTCCAAAAGACACATTAGGGCTTATTTTCTGACTGGGTCTTATTTTCAGGGAAATATGGTACGAAATGCATCCACCTGGCTGACGATCTTAACTGGGGCTGATTTTGGAGGTAGGGCTTATATTATGTGCATCTGGAAAAAGTCATGCTAGGACTTATTTTCCGACTGGGTCTTATTTTGGGGAAATGGGTTATCTAGTGTATTTAAGTGATTGTGAGAAAAGACACTTAGGACAAGACAGTTGGAGACCTCCATATTGATCCTTCCTGATAGAGACTATGACTACAGTTAGCAAGAATACCGAACTGCTGGTTTTTTTCAACACAAGTCCAACTCTCTTTTATTCTTCCGATGCCTGCTGTTGAGGAAGCACTTCCCGCAGGAGAAGCTAATTAATTTACACTTCTAATGGAGGAAACAACTTGGTTGAGTTAATAAATAAATAAAAATGAGAAGGTCACCTGTGTTGTACATACAGCGACCAAGCCATTAGCATACATCTGCATACTAACAAGAAGAGGAGGAAGAGGCAGGACAATTGTAAAAGGGTTGCCTCTCCACCCTTGCTAGAAAGTTTCAATTCATCCATGTTGCTCTTCAACACTCCTTCACATCTTTAGCTACAGATGATAGATGGCTATTCAAAATTAATCTTTTACAAAACCATCTTAGTGCAGGAAAAGTTGGGTGGAACTTGAATTACAGGACCTATGACCATGGTTGAGCCCAGAATTGAAGTTGCTAAGAGAGAGAAATTTGTTAAGTGAGTTTTGCCACATCTTATGACTTTTCTTGCAACATTTGTTAAATGAATTGCTGCAGATGTTAAATTAGTAACACAGTTTTGTTAAGTGAATCTGGCTTCCCCCTTGACTTTGCTTGTCAGAAAGTTGCAAACACTGGGACACTGTGTCATGCTCCTGTCAGAGTCTGAATCTGAGGAGGAAGACAAACCACTGACAGGGAGTGGGAGTGTGGCTTCATTGGCTGTGGATGAAACTGGGGAAGGGCAGAGCAGGAGAGAGGTAGAACAAGGGAGAGGGAGTTCAGAGGAAGACCCAGGCCCACCCCCTCTTCATTCTAGAGCACGCAGGGGGGAATGGAGAAGAGAGCAGCATGGGTTGCATGGCTTATGGGGAAGGAAAGGGCCCTGATTTCTTTCATTAGCCATAGCTGGGAAGAGAGTTTAAAAGAAATGCATGCTGAATGTAGCAGCTGCTGAAAACAAATGTGAGTTTATCTTGTGTTGACTTTTTTTTTAAATTACATTTATATGCTGCCCTTCTCTGAAAACTCAGGGCTTACAATTTTGGGATACAGCCCAGTGTGCTCAGCAATAGCCTTCCTTCCATTGTATATGCCTGCTTATTACTAAGCAGCATTTTTACAAAGTCAGCTTATTGCCCCCAACAATCTTGGGCCCTCAGTTTACCTACCCCGAGAGGATGGAAGGCTGAGTCAACCTTGAGCCTGGTGGGATTCGAGCCTACAGTAATTGTAGGCAGCTGGAACTTAAATTCAGGCATTTGACAGCCTGAGCCACCAAGGCCCTTGGTTAGGACTTTGGTTATCTGTGTTCCTGGAGTCTTCCCCCTTGTTGAGTTATTGCCATGCCTTCACATCTGGAATTCTTGCCCCTGCCCTGCTGGATTAATTATCTCATTTTGCCTTGTTTGGACTTACAGTTACAGTTTTTGTTAACCATGTTTTGGATTTGATTCTCTGCAACCAAAGGCTGTTCCTGGGAGAGGTTTTCTCCAGCCAGAAGGTAACCAGAACATTGGGGGCAAAGTTGGAGCTAATAAAGGGACTCCTACTGGTTATCTGACTGTGTTGCCTTTGTGCCACACCCCAGATCATCACACTGCTTGTCGGAAGGTCACAAAAAGGAATCATGTGACCCCCGGGATGCAGCAACTGTCATAAAGTGTTTCAGTGTTGTTGTAACTTGATATGGTCACTAAAAACAGCTGTCAGTCAAGGACTATCTGTATATGGTTCCCCTATCTTTTCCAGCTAGCTTGCATGTTAAATAATATTAATTTGGCCTGGATCTTTAAACCTATATCTATTTCACAGAGTCATTCAATAAATTGCAATGCCAAGTTGTGTCAGATCAAAACAGATTTATTTATAACAGAATAATCAATAAATATATTATTCTTAAATATATAGAGTCTTTTCTTCTTTCATTCCTTTAAATAGTCCTTAAGGAACTAGAAGTCACTATGAGAGATTCCCAGTTCTTCCTCTCATAACCTCTTCTTAGATATAGCTAACCTCTTTAGAAAGTCCCTTTCTCTTTAGGTTATAGACCTTCTCTCAGATCCCTTTGCTATATCTTCTCACACAGACCTCAGTCTGTCAGATCCCAATATCTCCTCAGAGTCTTGGATCTTCTCAGTATCTCCAATCTCCCTAGAATCTCCTCACAATCTCCTCATTTTCTTTCTCTTATTTTTCTCTCTTAGAAAATGACAGTTGACAGCCCTTTTATACTTAGGGGCGTGTCCTACAGTATCACAGTGAGGTGCTCAATGCCACCCTGTCATTGGTAGGTTTGATCACCGCATCAAACTCTACTAATTTGTAAACTGCATAGTAACTCCAGAAAGTTCTACTTTCTGACATTGCAGAACCAGAATTGTGAATAAACAATGAAATGGACCCTGGTTATGTAGAACCTGGTCAAGCTGAATATTTGTGGATATCCAATATCAGAATGATTGAGAGCTAGTGGTTAGGGCACCAAGCAAGACACTGTGCATTCAAGTCCCAGCTTAGCATGAAAGCCAATTGGGTGACTTTGGGCCAATCACCAGGAGACTGGGAGTTCTAGTCCCAACATTAAAGCCAGCTGGGTGTTTTGGGGCTGGTCAGTCTCAGCCCAACAACCTCACAGGGTTATTGCTGTGGGGAAAATAGGAGAAGGAAGATGTGTTGGATATGTTCACCACCTTGGGTTATTTGTAAAAATAACAGAGGCTGGACACGAACAAAAAACCAAATTAAATGTAATTTAAAAAATAAAAACAGTTTCAGGATTACTGCAACAGAGTGCAGGACGATGAGATCTCAACAATGTCTCCTTCTCTTGCCAAGCTCAAGGTATTATGTCTTCATACCTGTTATTTGAAAACTAAATAAATAAAAATAAGGGGATCATCGTCAGTTTCTGGAGATGTTCTTTATACAGGGGCCATAATGGGCTTCTTTTGATTCTCCTGGAAAGCACAGAGGGTTGGAAAATTCATCTGAAAGCTGATTCCATTGGATATCTAAACTGAACTGACTTTCCAAACTGAACTGAAAACAATCTGTTTGCATCCTGAAACGAATGCCACGCCTATTTGGGCTGATTCATTTGAACCTGTGCAGAGACAGCTTTATTGCCCAACTGGTTCTGAAAACCTGAATCAAACCCACCCAGTTCAAACTTTCTTTATTTCAATCTATCCATCTCCAAAAAGGAAGGTCCAGAGTGCGTAAAGCAGAATGGATAGGAATAGAAGAGAAAGGTGTGTGTTGGCAATGAGCATCTTAACTGCAAAACAGAGCGAAAGAATCCAGAATCCAGAAATCCCTCTTCGCATTTATTGTTGATTGTTAGTTTACGCTAGCTTTTGTGTGTACGTTTTGTAAAAAAAAAATACAATAATTATAAGGGTGGGGAAAAAGAGAACCTCCTTAAAACGTAAATAATAACAGATCAATCGGCAGTCGCGAGGCAGGTGTTGTTCAACCACCAGCCACAAGAGGCCGCCCCAACTCTAACTTTCTCAATGCTCACCTTCCCTGCCCAATTTAAATGCAGCTCCTTCTGTCTTCTGCGGTTTGTTCTGTGTATATTTATTTTCAATGAGGTCAAGAGTATCAAGGTTGTAAAATAACTTATTTTTCACTTGCTTTCTTCCCAGATCTCATAGAAAGAGCCCCTGAAGTCAATTATCTTCTGATGGGGTCCCGGGCTGCCTGCCCCTCCTCCTTTTTTCTTTCATTCATCCCTTTCCCCTTCTCTACCCCTCGCCACCCACCAATAAACGGATAATCAATGAGGATGGCTGCAGAGTGGAATAGTTTTTTCTCGGCACTCCTTTCCCACCACCACCACAACCTGCATTATTCTCTCTCTCTCTCTCTCTCTCTCTCTCTCTCTCTCTCTCTCACACACACACACACACACACACACACACCTCTTTTGCTGAAGATGTGAAATATTTGCAAAGATTCAGCCTTTAAAAAAAGCAAGTCATCTGCAAATCCACCAAGGATCCACACTGTATAATGGACATTAATACAATTGAGTGAGTCCACAGGTATTTCACAAGAAGACTCCTCCACTCCTCTGCTCAGTCAGGATCGATCTGCTGGCAGTCAGCAGAATTAGCCTGCAATACTGCGTTCCAATCACTGCACCACCATGGCTCTTTTTATATTTATAATTGTTTTATGTATTTATTTGTTACCACATTGTAAGCTGTCCAGATTTGCTTTGGATGGTGAGATGGGCAGCCTACAAATTTAATTAGTTAACTAATCAATCAATCAATCAATCAATAATTTAAAGAGGGCTACGTCAAAGATCAGAAAACCAGGGGCAGGTTTTGAGATAACAAGAGTCAATGTGATGAGTTAAAATGCAGGACCAGAACAGATGGGGAACAGTTAGGACTTTTATCTTGCTTGGCTAAGAGTTGTCTCCAGAGGATATTGTTAAAAAAATCAAGGCAGTGGGTGCAAAAGTGTGGGTGGAACCCTTAACATGCATTGCATGCCACACAGGTACGGTTTTGCTCATCATTCTGAGTTTTCTTTTTTAACTCTTACGCAGAAGTTTTCTATCTATGACAATCCATCACAAGACGCTCTGATTAGTCAATAAGCTATCAATATTTTCAAGAAATCAATTAAAGAAGCCCTGATAAAAAAACCAATAAATTTGAGGCTGGTTGCAATTAGTTTTTCACACACTGTAACTCCTAGGAGTGTTTCTGAAGGTGCTTTTTTCAAGAGGCAACTGGACTTTCTGCTTTTTCTTCGAAGACATTTCACTTCTCATCCAGGAAGCTTCTTCAGCTCTGACTGGAGAAGCTGGTCCTTCCATAACCATGACCTCAATGACTGGGATAAACATGACCTCAATGACTGAGAATCTCCATAGACTCTTAGGGGTTATTGTTCCAAGGGGGTGGGGAATTGGGAGAGACAATATGGGCTCCGTATGGAAAAACATAACCATTCATCCAACCAAACACAAAGTTTTGATCAGGGGAAAAAAAAAGGAAGTGGAGCCCAAAAGGAAAGGATTAAAAAAATGTATGCTGATTTCAAAGCAATGGAATCTACATTTCATTGTCATTTCAACATAGATTGCACATCAGGAGCCGGCAACCTTAAACACTCAAAGAGCCATTTGGATCCGTTTTTCACAGAAAAAAAAAACACCGGGAGCCACAAAACCCTTCCCATGCCTGACTATTTCTTGAGCAGCCACAAAACTAGCATATGTAGCTGTAATTAAACGTTCTGTTTTATTCTGAAACTTTTCTTTTCTTGGATTTATCTATAGTTGGCCTACCAGGGGTCAAAAAGCTCAATAAATCATGTGCCAGCAGGTATCGCACATTGGCGGTTGTGATGCATATTTTGAGCGACAGGGAGCTCCAGCAGAGGGATGAAAGAGCCACATGAGGCTCCGGAGCTGCTGGTTGCTGACCCCTGTTGTGGATAGAAATGGGTGGTTTTATATCAGGTATAGTGATGTACTTGGAGGTAGAGATCAGGGCTGTTCAACTTTGCCTACAGTACTTGCTGGGGTATTCTGGGAGTTGAAGTCCACATGCCTCAAAGTTGCCACAGTTGAGAAACATTGCCCTATTGCCATCATAACTGCCCAAGGAGCTGCTGATACAGTTCTACAGAGGAATTATTGAGTCTGTCATCTGCACCTCTATAATTGTCTGGTTTGGTTCTGCAACCCAACAGGACAGACACAGACTCCAGAGAGTAATTAGGACTGCAGAAAAAACAATGGCTACCAACCTGCCTTCCATGGAGGACCTGCCTACTGCACGAATCAAAAAGAGGGCTGTGAAAATATCTACAGACCCCTCACATCCCGGACATAAATTGTTTCAACTCCTTCCCTCAAAACAATGCTATAGAGCACTGCACACCAGAACAACTAGACACAAGCAACACTGTCCAACTATTTACAAAGTCTGCTTATTATACCTTATGACTTTATTAAGTGTTGTACCTGATGATTCTTGGTAACATATCTTTTCTTTTATGTACACTGATTGCTTATTGTACCATGACATTCCTTGTGTGTCCAATAATGACTTCTATTTATTCTATTCTATTCTATTCTATCTATTCATTCTATTCTATTCTATTCTATTCTATCATATATTGCTCTGAATTGCTTTCGGCAACCAATTTCCCATCTTTATGCAAAACATCCCATAATCCCTTCAGGCTTACTTCAGTGGGACATTTTGATATTTTGCTTAATAAAGATGCAGAAGAGACAATTTCTGCCACCCTTCTGTTGTTGTGGTACTTTGGGCCTCATGATTAGACCTTCAAAGCACAGTGTAAATTTAATGACACAATAAAGAGCTCATTATAGTTCCCCCAAACTTGCAAGTCAGGGAAGAATAGAAATTAATCCTTATTAATTGTTCCTTCTCTGTCTCAATTCCATCTTTGCATTAAGCGTTTGCCACTCGGTGTGGAAGCTTGGGAGAAAAAACGGTAAATTAATCTGCTCCCTACAGATTAACAGAATCTTTGTGGGCATGTGAAAAACATCTTCATTATTATTTGCTTCAGTTAATACTACCTTGCAAAATGCAACAAGAGGCACCTAACATCATATACAAGTAGTCCTTGACTTACGACCACAATTTCTGTGGCTGAGTGAGACATGTGTTAAGTGAGTTTTGGCCCATTTTACAACCTTTCTTGCCAAAGTTGTTAAGTGGATCATTGCAGCTGTTAAGTTAGTAACCCAGTTGTTAAGTGAATCTGGCTTCCCCATTGACTTTGCTTGTCAGAAAGTCGCAAAAATGATCAAACTCTGGGACACTGCAACCGTCATAAATATGAGTCAGTTGCCAAGCATCTGAGATTTGATCCCATGACCATAGGGATGCTACAAGGGTCGTGAGTGCGAAAAAAGGGTCATAAAGTCACATTTTTTCAGTGCTGATGTAACTTCAAAAGGTCACTAAATGAACTGTTGTACTAACAGTGTTTGGCCTAGATATTTTTGTTCTCTATTCATTCTATTTTTTAAAAAAAAGCATGGGGGGAAAATGACAGTGTAACAACACAAAAGAAGTTGAAGCAAATACTTTCTAAGAATGCTTCTGGGTTCAAGGGGAGGCCGAGAGGCATTGTCGGAAAAACAAGCTATGTCTTAGGGTTGTTGGTCTGAGCTCCGAGCTTGGCAATTTGGTTGCAAACATTTCATCACCATTCAAGGAGACGTCGTCAGTGCGCTTTGGACTGCGCTCGTCTGTGAGAGCGCCGGCCTTTAGATACTGTTTTATGTGATGCAAATTAGTGTGGGTGTTGTTTGTTTGGCTCCTTCTGAGTCACGCTCTGACTTTGTACTGTTTTGATGGGCTGGCTGTGGTTACCGAGACGTGGCCTTTAGTTTTAAGTACCGTCTGTGCGATGTAAATTAGTGTTGTTTGTTCGGATACTGCTGAGTCCTGATCTGGTTTCGGTCTGTTGGAATGGCTGGTTGTTGTCACTGAGACGTGGTCAGATTTCTTGTGACCTGATGGGTTGTGATCTTTTGTTCTTGTGTGGTGGGGGTGCCTGTTTGTTCGTTTGTTTTAAATGCTATTGTTTTAAATGCTATTGATGCAGTTCTTTCGTTCTCAGCGATTGGTGGACTGGATCAATGTCAGTGGTGGGATTCAATTTTTTTTACTACCTCTTCTGTGGGCGTGGCTTGGTGGGCGGGCTAGGGAAGGGTACTGTAAAATCTCCAGTCAGAAGTGGTATTTGCCGGTTGTCTGAATTACTCAAAATTTCTACTACAGGTTCTCCAGAACTGGTCAGAACCTGCTAAATGCCACCTCTGATCGATGTCAATATGCCTGTTTATATCCAGGGTAGATGCTTTGCTTTGCAACACAACTACCTTCCCATTCATAAGTTTTAATGAAAGAAATCTTAAAGATAAATTCTGCTAGGGAATGGAAGCTAGTGAACACCAAGGATCAGTTTAATGGTATCAAAACTTTGAAATAAGCATCCAGAAAAGAAGCACAACGATTGTTAGGCTACATCAGGGGTGTCAAACTCAAGGCCCATGGGTCAAATCCGGCCTGCGGGGTGCTTAGATCTGGCCCATGGAGCTGCCCTGAAAACAGCAATGGACCGACCCATGGTGACTCTGCCAGTGAAAGGGGAGCTCAGAGGGCTGCACATAGCCCTCGGAAGCTCCATTTTCACTGGTAGAGGATTGCAGGAGGCTGTAGCAGCTGAAAACGGAGCTCGGGAATCTGTTTTCACTGGCAGAGTGCTTGGGCCACCACAGGTGCCCCTGATATTAGTGATATTGAGCTGGCCATGCCCACCCTGTCCGTGCCCACCCTGGCCCCCCAAGGTCAAACACAGCATTGATGCGGCCCTCAACAAAATCGAGTTTGACACCCCTGGACTACATTAACAGAAGTTTGCAAGTCTGAAAGTATGTCTTCCTTTCTTTCCTTTTACTTTCTGGGTAATTAGGGAGGGACCCTTCTGAAACCTTTCCCATCTCTCCTCTCTCTTCTTCTGAGCAAAGATACCTTTTGCCTGATAGTTGTCTAGTCTGTGGCACTTCTTTCTGTTTCTCAAGTTCATCCCCATAGCAATAGCATTTAACTTATATACCACTTTACAGCCCTCTCTAAGCAGTTTGCAGAGTCAGCCTACTGCCCCCAATAATCTGGGTCCTCATTTTACAGACCTTGGAAGGATGGGAAGCTGAGTCAACTTTCAGCCAGTCAGGATCGAACCCCTGGCAGCTGGCAGAGTTAGCCTGCAATACTGCATTCTAACCACAGGGAGGGAGGGGGTAGGGAAGGAAGGAAGAAAAATAGCAATAGCATTTAGACATATATACTATGCTTTTACAGCCCTTTCGAAGTGGTTTACAGAGTCAGCCTCTTGCCCCCAACAATCTGGCTCCTTATTTTACTGACTTTGGAAGGATGGAAGGCTGAGTCAACCTTGAGCCAATCAAGATTGAACTCCTGGCAGGTGGCAGAGTTAGCCTGCAGTACTGCATTCTAACCATTGTGCCACCACAGCTCATGTACCCTAACCCGGGGGGGGGGGGCAGAGTGCCCATCCTAAGGAACATTAGCCAGACCTAAGAATGGCAGTTACTTTGTAACTTAGATTTCAAAAAGGAAATCATGCTTGAAACTGTTATTAAAATGCTAGTACTTGGCAAAGGAGGAAGTAACCATGGTCTGTCTGCTTCAGTAAGTCCCTCTAACCTTGTTCCTTCTCTAGTCTGTTTTTAATTCTATTCTATTCTTATCACCCCTATATTGTTAAAACCCTCCATAAGTTTAGAAAGCATTTCTGGAGACTGCATGCATATAAAAACACTGTATAAAATAAAACTGTCTTGTAAAATAATTGCACCTGGGAGGCACAGAGACAACGGTAACAGAGTACAACAAGTTGATTCTTTGAAGCTGCCTATTATAAGAAGGAACAACAAAGGAAAATGCAGGCATACTGTTTTAATGCAACAGACTCAGAAAACAATTTCCTAATTCACAAGACAGAGCCAAGTGATTTTTCTACTGGTCCCTCTGGGCAACCTTGGGCCAATCACCAGGAGATTGTGAGTTCTAGTTCTGCCTTAGCCATGAAAGCCAGCTCGGTGCCTTTGGGATAAACACCAAGAGACAGTGAGTTCTAGTCCCACCTTAGGTATGTAAAAATAATAAAGGCACGATACGGATAAATAAAACAGTTGAAATAAGGGCAGCAGATAATGATTTCGGGAAACCCTAAGTTTTTCAGAGGTACAAAACTAAATTTTAGAAGCAGCTCTGGAGTTTGAGGGATGTAGAGAAACTTTAGGGTTGTACAAAGCTTGGTTTCTGATGTGAAGATGAAATTGTCCCTTTGAAATTGCCAGATTCCATGCATTAAATCAAATCAAACACCTTCAAACTGAATCAGCAATTTGATGGATTTTTGCACATGCATGCAAATTCCTTCTCTTAAATGTAATCCGTAATTTGAACTGAAATGCCTGAAAACATGACGTGACTCAATAATTCGAACTGAACTGACAATTCAGAACGAAACAAAGAATGAAAAGACTTAGTTTGCTGAATCTCACCAATGATTTGAATCTGAACTTGGGTGAGATTCCCATCCCAACAAAAGTAGAAAACAGCTCAATGGGAAGTGAGCATTTCTGGCACATTTGGGGGTGGGGGGAGGGAACTAAAGATGATTGATGGTAAAATAACCCCTCTACCAATGTTTCTCAACCTTAGCAACTTGAAGCTGAGTGGACTTCAATTCCCAGAATCCTCTAGTCAGCTTTGCTCACTGGATAATTCTGGGAGTTAAAGTCCAGACATCTTAAAGTTGCCCTGCCAAAATTATGAAAGAATCCAGATTTTCTTTCAATATGTCCCAATATCTAAAGCCGGGTTTCTCAACCTTGGTCACTTGAAGACATCTGGATTTCAACCTTGGTGGTGCAGGCTTTTAAATGCCTAGCACTTAGCTCCAGCTGCCTGCAATTTGTGCAGGCTCGAATCCCACCAGGCTCAAGGTTGACTCAGCCTTCCATCCTCTCGGGGTAGGTAAAGTGAGGACCCAAGATTGTTGGGGGCAATAAGCTGACTTTGTAAAAATGCCGCTTAGTAATAAGCAGGCATATACAATGGAATGAAGGCTATTGCTGAGCGCATTGGGTTGTGCTCCAAATTTGTAAGCCACCCTGAGTCTCCGGAGAAGGGCGGGATATAAATGTGAATTAAAAAAAACAAAAACTCCCAGAATTCCCCAACCAGAATTCAAATCAATTCTGAGAGTTGAAATCCAGACATCTTTAAGTAGCCAAAGTTGAGAAACACTGGCCTAAAGGACTGACCTGCCCCAACATTGGTACTACCAGAGCTCTATCTACATGCATATGTTGTAGATTTCATCTTGACTTCCATCAAAATTTGTAATTTGTAAAGGGCTGCTGATAAAATGTGGGGATGCCAAAACTAAGCGATGGATTTCCTCCCTAGCTTCATAATTAATATTTGCATCATTTATCTTTTGTGGAGAGATTATTCTGACTAACGAGGTTCTGGGCCACTAATTCATTGCTATTGCCCTGTCACTTTCTTCTCTTCCTTATTACCCAGAAATAGACTCATTAGTCAGAGTTCAGTGGCAGGGAGAAATTGTGTTCATTAATTTAATTCCTTTCTTGCCTCTTCTGGGCCAGAGCTAATCTAGAACCAGAGGTTTTTAAATGGAGACTGAAGAGCAGCTGTGCGTCCAAACTTTTTCTCATGGTGTCATCACTTGTCCATGCACCCAGGAAACTGAAATCACCCCCAAATTGTGTCCATGTGCTGGCTAATTTGAAGACAGTCTAAGACAGAGGTCTCCAACCTTGGCAACTTTAAGACCGGTGGACTTCAACTCCCAGAATTCCTCAGCAAGCAAATCATGTGGACTTCAACTCCCAGTATTCCTCAGCCAGCAAAACTAGCTGAGGAATTCTGGGAATTGAAGTCCACAAGTCTTAAAGTTGCCAAAGTTGGAGACCCCTGGTCTAAGAGCACTCATGATTTGCAATGTTTCAGACATGACTGTCCACAGATTTGAGTCTTTCCAAGAAAGTGGTTCTTACCTCTACAGCAGTAGGCCTCTTAAAGGCAATGACAGCAGGCAGAGAAAGTCTCCTGTATGTTTTTTATAACAGTAATTAAATGTAATTAAAAATAAGCTACTGGTTTCAAACTAGACAAGACACTGGGTGAAATTTGCACACAAGGAATACAGGGTTCTTGTATATCTGAGTGGGCAGCCTTATACATTTGAAAAATCAAACAAAATAAAATAAAAACCAAAGTTTTTAGTAATGTTGTGACCATGCATATTACTCTGTCTTTCAATATACAATAAGCTTTCTATTTATCTGCCACTTCTCTCATTCCCCAGGCAAGAACCAGGCCACCACACAACTTCTTTTTTCTTCAGCTAAATTGTCAACACTATGATGGCATTTTCTGCTCATTATTATTTCCCATCCAAGTTGTTCGGTAACTAAGGGTCACATGAAGGTTTGTACACAGACTTAAATGTCTTTCCGCTACACCCACTGAAAGCAATGGGATTTCATTTAGCCGTGGCTAACTTCTCCCTTAGCCGCAAACACAATGGGACATGAATCCAAGCCATGGTTTCAGCATTTCTGCTGAACAGGCCAGGTGACTCTGCATTATTTCCAGGCTGTGTGATTGCGTTATGGCCCTTCTTTGTTTTCCTTCTGCATATCCATGACAACTGTTGAAAATTCCCTTGCTATATTTAGAATGTATATTCAAAGAAACAAATAGGTGATTTTTCTATTCATGGAGACATAGATGATAAATAGATGGATGGATAGATAGGTATCCATGAATAAATACATACGTATACAAAGATGTACACACACACATGCAGTATATTAATATGATCTATCTATCTATCTATCTATCTATCTATCTAATCTATCTATCTATCTATCTATCCATCTATCATATTAAAATCTATCAATTTCCCCATATCAGAAGTATTTCCATGTCATAATCTTATTGATGGATTATATAGCTCTCTATTTTTTTTATTAAATACCTTATCTCCTCATGCAATTCTCTGCCTGTGGTCCAACCTGATCATATACTTAACAAGCAATCAACCAGTGGAACAGAAGTTGCCTTCAGAAGTTGTGTGAGCTTCATCACTGGAAGTTTTCAAGAAGAGACTGGACTGCCATCTGTCAGAAATGGTGTAGGGTCTCCTGCTTGGGTGGGGGGTTGGACTAGATGACCTACAAGGTCCCTTCCAACTCTGTTAATCTGTTAAATCTGTTAAATCTGTTTTGTCTTCACCCATTTCAATGTTTCCCCTCTCTCTCCCCCCCCACCGCCAGCCCCCAATATTGGTACATGGAGCCAGAGTGAGGGAGAGCCAAAAGAAAAAGAAAACCCACCAAATTATCCACCTCCTCCATCATCTACAATCATTTGCAGAGCTGGAATAGAAAGAAAATCGACAAGTCCAACTTTACTGTTCTAAGCAAGTAACATTAATTAAGAAAGGGGAGAAAAGAGTGATTAAAAAGGTAAAAGTTTCCCCTGTCAAGTTGTGTCCAACTCTAGGGATCGATGCTCATCTGTTTCTTGGCTGAGGGACCAGCATTGTCCAAAGACCTTTCCATGGTCATGTGGCCACTATGAGTATATGCTGAGGCACCTCGAATGCTGTTAGCTTCCCACCAAAGTAGTACCTATTTATCTACTTGCATTTGCATGCTTTCAAACTGCTAGGTCAGCAGGAGCTAGAGGAAGGATGGGAGCTCACCCCGTTCTATGGAGCTCGGATCTCAAATCTCCAACCTTCCAGTCAATAAGCCCAGCATCTTAAATGCTAGGCCACCATGTCCCTTAAAAGAATGATGAGTGATGCCAAATTGAATCTCAAAGGTGTCTTTTTTTTCTCCCAGAGACAACTGGACAGGTTTTTTCCTTGAGTAACAAGAGAAATTTCGTTTCTCATCTGAGAATCTTCATCAGTTCCGACGGTGAGAAGATGGAAGGATCTTAATTGCTAGGCCAACATATCCCTTAAAAGAGTGATGACCGATGCCAAATTGAATATCAAAGGTGCTTTTTTTCTGTCCCAAAAGCAGCTGGACTGTTTTTTCCCTTGAGTAAGAAGAAGAAGCTTTTATCAGTTCCAATGGAGAGGAGATGGAAGGATCAAAACTGATGGAAGCTTTTTGGATGAGAAGCAAAATGTTTTCTTCTTCTTCCTCAAGGAAAAAACAGTCCAGTTGCATTTTTTGTGGGGGGGGAAGCACCTTTGAAACAACTATGACCTGGATTACTGAGAATCTCCACTACCCTCCAAACTGAAGTTCTAAAAAGTGACAAAGATAAGTCATGGTTCACATGTATGCAAAAGGCTGTACATTTCCTTTCTGGCATTCAAAAACACAACATTCACGTGCAAATAATTCCTTCCTTGAAGCCAGAAGAGTTGCTGGCAGTTAATGCTAACTAGGACCACCATTTTGTGAAGGGAAAATCTTCCATAGCATGGCAAGCTTTAGGAGACAGTGCCTAAATGTACTTTTCAAACTCTAAATGTGCCACTAACTCTGAATGCTCAGAAGGTTCCCGACTTCATTATGAGGGGTGCAGATGCATTCCAAACATGCATAAAACAAATGGAATTCACCCTCGCGCAAGAGCAACATTTTCGACAGAGCGAAGGCTGAAAAATCCATCTGTATTTTCTATTCTGTTTCCCCAGGGGGGGTCTCCCGTGGCCACAAACCACAATCTAACATTGCAGAACACGTCGGCCAAGCTGTAAATGCTAAGCAGGGCTTGCTGGAATCCACTGTTAGAGAACAAAGATCATTTAGAAAAACACATATACCATTCATTGGTGGGATCTCAGTGGGAGGGGGAAAATGTGCAGATTGTTTCCACTGGGTCTTATTACAAGGTATTATGTGCTCGCTAGCATATGAATTTGCCCAGTGAGCAATGCTCTCAAAATGCCAGGGCTTGCTGTAGCGCACAGGTGAATTGAAAAAGAGAGTTGGAATAATAATTATATATTTAAAAAAAATAGAAACTAAACCCATGGGAATTGTCAAGAGGAAAGGGGAAAAAAACAGAACTTTTGAATCATGGAATTGATTTTGAATTGTGACCAAATTATCAACCTGTACTTCCCTGGTCAGATTTTACTGGCATTGATAGATGATGAATTGCCAGTTTATGGCCACTACAGGGCACTAATGTCCTGTATCCAGAGTTTTGTTCTTGCATCTTTCTGCTGCTGAAGCCTGCAGTTGCCCACATGCCTCCGAGCAAGACTGCCGGCAAGATTTCAGCTCAAGATAAATTTGCAATTAATTCAGTGGTTTTATTCCAGGTAATTTTTAGAGGCAAGCAAATGAGTTTTCCCTACAAACAGCAGGTTAGCAGTGGTTTTGGACTAATAATGACACAACATTCTCTGCTATCTGACTGCATCTGCTAATTTGCTTCTGCAATTTCTTTCTTTAATCCTCTGTGTCTATTTATTTATTTAGAGTACGGCATATTACCCACAGATACATCGTGCAGCAACTTTCTTTAAAGGGAAGCAGAATGTAAGCCTTTAAAGTGTTCGTTTCATCACAGAAGGCAGAGAGACGATGTAAGAAGTATATATCTCAACACATCGTTTTAAAGAGATTCAAATCTAAGCTCACCTATTCAGAAATTTGAGTATGCTTGATAGGGTTGGGGCAATGGTGGCATTCAAAAAATTGTACTATTGGTTCTGTGGGCATGGCTTGGTGGGCGTGGCAGGGAAAAGATATTGCAAAATCCCCATTCCCTCCCCACCCCACTAACCTGCTTTCCAGCTCCATTCTCCTGTGCAGGGCAACCAAAGAAGACCCAGCTGATCAGCTGGGACTCAATGGGAGGTGGAGAATAGATGGGGGTGGGGCCAGTCAGAGGTGGTATTTGCCAATTCTCTGAACTACTCAAAATTTCCTTTACCGCTTCTCCAGAACTGGTCAGAACCTGCTGAATACCACCTCTGGGTTGGGTTTTTTTCCCCCCTGAATCCAGAATCCATTAGGATAGAAATAAAATGTGAATTTTTCATTCCCTATTCTTGACAGTGATGGGTACAGCTACTGCACCAGATGATGTCGGAAACCGACTTTGCAGAATTAAATACTTTTAAATTACACTGATTATTGCTTTTCTTTGGGACAATACTATTTGCCTTCCATAATGTAATTACAATAATCATATACTTCAGTAGCTTGACAGGAGGGCAGAAAAAGGTAGGCAGGAGTGGTCTGAAAATAAAGACAAGAGTAATTAAAGAGGGAAGTGTAAAAAAAATAAAACCTATATTACTACTCTGGGTTTATTCCCAGGAGGAGGGAGAGGAAGTGGGAGAGAGGAAAAAAACCCTTCTAATGAAAGGTCATTAAATCATTTTTTAAAAAGACAAAATAAATTGTTTAATACAAAAACGCACCTTGCAAAAATAATTACTCAGAGTCACCTCCTCACAGAGTGACTCACTGTAAGTCAAGAATTTAGAGTGGTGTCTCCAAACTTGGCAACTTTAAGATTTGTTGACTTCAACTCCCAGAATTCCTCCTGCCAGCCATGCTGGGAGTTGAAATCCACAATCTTCTGATAGATAACAGATAACAGATTAACAGAGTTCCAAGGGACCTTGTAGGTCATCTAGTCCAACCCCACGTCCAAGCGGGAGACCCTACACCATTTCTGACAGATGGCAGTCCAGTCTCTTCTTGAAAGCCTCCAGTGATGAAGCTCCCACAACTTCTGAAGGCAACTTCTGTTCCATTGGTTGATTGCTCTCACTGTCAGAAAAATTCTCCTTATTTCCAGGTTGAATCTCTCCTTGATCAGTTTCCATCCATTATTCCTTCTCTGGCCTTCGGGTGCTTTGGAAAATAGCTTGACCCCTTCCTCCTCTCTGTGGCAGCCCCTCAACTATTGGAAGACTGCTATCATGTCTCACCTGATCCTTCTCTTCACTAGATAGCCATGCCCAGTTCCTGCAACCGTTCATCATATGTTTTAGTCTCCAGTCTCCTAATCATCTTAAATTTGCCAAGTTTGGAGACTCCTGATTCAGAGCATCACCTTCATATTCTTCATGGTTTCTGGTGGTGCTATGGCAAATAGCCAAAGGGATGATCTTGAAAAAGTTATGTAGGAGGCTGAGACCAGATTAGTAGTTGGATTAGGATCCCCAGGAAGTCCCAGTTCTTAGATTGAGAAGTTGGAACATTATCCCAGAATCCTGTAAGGAGCAAAGAGTCAGGATCGCATGTTAAATTTCAGCTGAGCTAATTTATTGCTCATACTGATACCACTAGATGAGTGGTGCAGTGGCCTAGAGGTGGTGCCTCACAATCAGGAGGCTGGGAGTTTGATCCTGGGTAGAGGCAGATACTTCTCTCTCTGGGCACAATGAGAATATATCTGCTGAACAAAACTCCGCATTGGTGACAGGAAGGGCATCCGGCCAGTAAACACTCAGCTCCATTCAGTTGCCCTGACTCCACCCCACAAGGGATTGCATGGTCATTAAATGATGAACAACAACAACAACAAAATTAGCACCAGATAAAAGTTATCAGAATTCAAGAGGAGTTGGACATGGGAACATAATGACTCCAGGCTGATTCCTCTCTTGACCCACCGCCAGCCTCTGCCTGTTCTTCTTCTACAAATCTCAATCATTTTCCCAATCAAGCTTTACTCAATCTTCAATTCTCACATGTTAGTCCTGTTTCTGCTCCCCATCATAGAGTTTTAAAAAGAAAAAAAGTTACCAGTTGTAAAGTTTGTTCCTGAAATCTGTCTTCATTTTTTTTTGCAATGACAGCACAGACTCTATCAAATCCAATTTATGTCACTATAAGAACTTACAATCTCTTCCAAAAATCTTTTTTCCCTAGACACACAAGCAAAGGGCAAACTTTCCATTACACTGATGCATATCTATATACTCCTTAGTTGAGTTGTTCCTTCCTTAATAGTCCCCTGCTTAAATTTATTTTTTCTGCCACAAATCTCACACATTTTTAAATGACTTTTTTTTTCCTTTTTCTTTTTTTGCTTAAAAAAAGAGACATGTTTCTATGCACAATTCCACTAAAAGGATGAGCAAAATTATATGTGACTTATCTGAAAAAAGAAACTTTGATATCTGGTCAATATGCAGCTTTGAAATTGCAATCATTATGGCAACTTTCCTTTTATCACTCTCTTCCCTTTAGACTACTTTAGATAGAATACTTTATTGCCCAAGTGTGATTGGACACACAAGGGATTTGTCTTTGTGTAAATACTCTCAGTATACATAAAAGAAAAGATACATTCATCAAGAGACGAGAATCATAAGGTACGACACTTAATGATAGTCACAGGGTACAATAAGCAATCAAATCATACTAGGAAACAGTCAATATAGGCTGTAAGGATACAACCGACCAAGTTACAGTCATACAGTCACAAGTGGGAGGGGATGGGTGATAAGGAGAAGATTAATAGTAATACTAGTGCAGACTTTGTAAATAGTTGGACAGTGTTGAGGGAATTATTTGTTAGCAGAGTGATGGCTTTCAGGAAAAAACCTGTCCTTGTGTCTAGTTGTTCTGGTATGCGGTGCTCTCTAGCGTCATTTTGAGGGAAACAGTTTATGTCCAGGATGTGAGGGGTCTGTAAATATTTTCACAGCCCTCTTTTTGACTCGTGCAGTATACAGGTCCTCGATTGAAGGTAGGTTGGTAGTAATTGTTTTTTCTGCAGTCCTAATTATCCTCTGAAGTCTGTGTCTGTCCTGTTGGGTTGCAGAGCCAAACCAGACAGTTATAGAGG
Organism: Naja naja; assembly: GCA_009733165.1. Taxonomy (NCBI): domain Eukaryota; kingdom Metazoa; phylum Chordata; class Lepidosauria; order Squamata; family Elapidae; genus Naja; species Naja naja. Next base: position 23,952,905 of record CM019156.1, on the reverse strand, counting down.
TGCAGCTGATAGACTTTATTTCTCAAGTGAAATTCTTGAACACTTTTTTTTTACTGGTGCTGCATTTTCGTTGTATTGATAACCTGTTTATTCACCTCTACGAGAAGAGAGTTTAGGAAATAAAAGAAGGAGAGGGAGGAGAATTGATGGGAAAAGAATGATTAAATAATTAAAACCAAAAGCAGTAGGAAACCATTCACTCTGTAGAGGCGGCCATCAAGATTTCATGAATGTATTTTCATACGATTAAAGTGGACACTGGTCTCGCACACTTCAGACATCAGGAGTATGAAGGAAGTTCACAGAACCTATTGTCCTCTGCTAGTTTGGGTCTTAGTGGATCATGCAGAAGGACCAGGTGGAAGCAACAGAAGATCTGAGACCAAACATTCAATGAATTGATGAACATGGACACCTCTTAGGGAAAAATGCACTTGGGTTCGTAAACCGTCCCACAGGAAGAATGGGTACATTTTATCTCAAAATGTAAAGATGTACAGATCTCTCCTTGGTCCTGATTCATTACTAAAAGGCTCTGCAAGATAAACATTCAGCCTCTGTCAAGTTCTTGTTGTGCTATCTCTGCAGAGAAATGAAACCAGCACACTACAGCTACACTTAGCAATTTGCTGAAGGCCATGGAGGAAATCTGGTTGGCTTGAGCAGCTCTGCAGAGTTCATCAAATTCAACAAAATTGCCAGTGGAGAAGACTGTGCAGCATCATTACCACCTTCCCAACACACCAAACACCCCTACTTCAGCTGTTACAGAATTTGAAGCTCTATAGCTAGGCCTGATCCTGTGTAACAGATTTGTATAACAGATGAGATTTCCTGCAGAAGCTCAGCTGATCTAAGAGCTAAAGTATTTCATTTGCTAAGTATTATTTTCCCATGTTGCTTCCTTTGGTTTTTGTTCCTGAATGCACACTCATGATCACCTCCAGAGCATTAGCAAGACAGAGGTGGTATTCACCAGGTTCTGGAGAACCAGTAGTGGAAACCAGTTCTGGAGAACCAGTAGTGGAAATTTTGGGTAGTTCGGAGAACCAGCAAATACCATTTCTGACTGGAGATTTTACAGTATCCTTTCCCTGCCACACCCACCAAGCCACACCCATCAAGCCACACCCACAGAACCTGTAGTAAAAAAAAATGAATCCCACCATTGCAGCAAGACTTTTGCATAAGATCAACAACCAGCATTTTTATCCAAGATTTCTTAGCGGCAATGTTTCATGTGAGAAAAGAAAGGTGCTTCACTTTGATCTGACCTTGACACATTTGGAAGAAAGGAAGAAAGTTAAATGGAACTGACTCTGGACACATCAGAAAGATCTACAGGTAGAAACCTGCAGAAAGAGTCCCCTATTTGATATTCAGTGCCAGTTCACAGCACTACAAAACCAACGTCTGTTTCAATGAATTACCGGCTGCTCTTTATGGGACTATCATAAAATCAAGAATGGTGACAGCCCAACTGCTCCTAATCAGTTTCAACTGAAGAGATTCTCTTGTCCTCATTTTTTTTTAAATAACAGAAGCAATTTTTAAAGGGATTAACCCCTTCCCTCCCATTTTTAAGGCAAGGCGCTGTAATTGACATATTCTTGGTATGGAATCGTAACTAGCAGAATTTTCGATGAGCAAAACGTCTTCCTGCATTGTACAGATTGGGGATTTGGAAAATTCAGCTTCTTCCAAAGGTCAGTGATACCTTATCAGGCTGTAAAAAACCACCTCACTAAATGGGAACAGAGAATGTCTTTGGCGTCTTTTTTCTTATCATTTAGTGACATTTTGCTGTCAATTTAGTGTTTCTGGATTTTTGGAACCCAACTAAAATGGCAAACCTACAATAGAATTGTCTTGTTTCCAGTTACCCAGAATGTAACAGAATGATACATATGTCTCTATTAATCACACTGATCAGTTTCATTGGAGCTGGCATCTCCATGCTCATTCTACTTGTTTGAACCCTGTTTTTTTTTACCTGGTGAAGACTGTATCTTCCTTGTGTCAGAAGCACCGAGAGGCACGTCCAGGTTGAAAAGATTAGCTGGTGAAATCACCATTGCTGGGGGCTGCTCATTTCCCTGGCAAGAGCTGGATCAAGGTATGGGAGCTCACTCTGCCCTAGGGCAGCACTTGTGTTTCAAACAGGGGCTTGCTAATCTCTAACCCAACATCCTAACCACATGAAACACTTCAGATAGGATAACAATTCTCGAGTTTCTTAGCCAGTGGGCTGTTAGGGGATTCTGACAGTTGAAATCCAATTCACGTAGAGAGTATCAAGTCAGGTTGTAAGTCACCGTTTTTTAGTGCCGTTGTAATTTTGAATGATTTGCACAAATGGTCTCAACTCAAGTTTTACTGTACTCTTTTTTTCTCACACCTTTTTGGATGGTTCATATGATGTTCTTGAGCTCCTAGGACCTCCACAGCAAGGCTATGAAGAAACAGCAAGGTCTGAAGGAGATACAACATTTGTTCTACAACAAGTGGTGGTTTTGATCAGATGTCTCCAAACTTGGCAACTTTAAGACTTGTGGACTTCAACTGGCTTCAACATGCTGGCTGGGGAATTCTAGAAGTTGAAGTCCACAAGTCTTAAAACTTGACCAGTTTGGAGATCCTGGTCTACATTTTACCAACCCAGGGATCCTTTTTTCCCAAGGGGGCTGCCTGTCAATATTGAAAAATGCTTAAACTTCTAGGGGGTGAGATGAAATGTGGAGGCTACAACCTTCAACCGTGAGAGCCAAGGACATTTCTGCAGGTGTTGGCTAAGATGTGACTGTTATCAAAACAAAAGGCTGATCCCTAATTGGACCATGTGACCCATTCCAGGGAAGGAAGGGATGAAACTCATTTTAACCATGCAGGGTTGCACGGGAAAATTTAGAGTTGGTTTTGCTTTCTACAGTGCCAAAATGGTGTACTCAATAAAATTTTGCTTTTAGGATTTTAAAGTTCCTGAGGATGCCTGCTTTTATTGGATCTCTTAGTCAGACAGTTGACAAGTTGCTAAATTTGGAACCCCTGGTCTGGTTTCTTGCCACCCAGATTTTGTGGTCTTAGACTGGGTGACTTAGATCAAGGGTAAACTACATTTCTCTCCAATTGCATCAACTTTGTTTCATGCCCTGTCTTAGTTTGCAATGTTAGTATCCAACTGTTCTATGAAGCAGAAGTGCTGTTATCAAGAGTTTTGGGGGTTTTTTTTCTGAAAGAAAAAGTAATAATTGGAAATGACGGCGAGATTCTGAAAACCTATCAGATGTGTTCCAAAAAGTTCCATTCTTTTAGTTCCCAGGATGAATAACCAGCCAGCTAGTTATTCCCTCCATCTTGACTATTAAGAATAGAACTTTTTATGACACAAAAGAAGAATCAAGATCTAAAAAGTCAGTGGTCTACCTCTTAGCACCCTTTGTTCTTATACTCCGGGCACTTAGTTCTACAGGAAAATTCTTCTTCTCCCCACACCTCCTTTTCTTAATCCTTATTTTCTCAAACTTCCATTTCAAACTATTATTCCCCAGAGAAGTGTTTTTACTTTCTCCTCATTGCCTCATATTGAGTTTTTCTGTATATTAGATTGAGCCCTCCCTCCCCTTCTCTCTCTCTCTCTTTTCCTTTCTTCTGTGAGCATATTTATTGATTTGCACAACGGGCCAAGCAACACGTTACCTACCTGTGGGGAATCTCAATTTCTAAAAGCCAGAAGTCTCCTGCCAGCCTATTGTGTGAAAGAATGGAGAACTAAAATCAGAGTGGGGAAAAAAAGGAGAAAAGAAGCAGCAGGCCCTCATTGTATCGCCTACCAAGCGAGGGGACACAAACCCAATTTACAAGGCAGGGTGGCGTGCCTTCTCACTCACCAGCTATGTGTTGTTGTTGTTTTTGAAATGACAGACACACACACTCTTATATGCAAACAAACCCCAGCCTGCCAACAAATCTCCACCCATTGCTGCTTACAGTCTATAATGTTGGGATTTCAAACTTGACAGGGTGAGAAGGCTCGTGGGTGGCCCTTATCATCTCAAGAAGGAAAGTTGAGTTGTGGGCCTGTGTGAGCATGCCACGTGCCTACACAAGGGGGCTGTTGGCGTTTAACAAGGAGTTAATCGTTTGATGCTGGGTACCCAAGGAGTTGCTTGGAACTTGCAAGGATAACTTCCTTACCATCCTCTTTTATATTGAGGGAATAACAATGGATGTTCAGTGTTAATCATAGTGAGCCACTTTGGTTTAGTGTTGAAAGCACCAGGCTAGAAATCAGGAGATGGTGAGTTCTAGTCCCGCCTGAGTCATGAAAGCTAGCTGAGTGACTTTGGGCCAATCACCAGGAGATAGTGAGTTCTAGTCCCACTTTAGGTATGAAAGCTGGCTGGTTAACACTGAGCCAATCACAGCAAAACATGAGTCCTAGTCCCACTTTAGCCATAAAAGCCAGCTGGATGACCAATCACCAGGAGATGGTGAGTTCTAGTCCTACCTGGTTAGAGCCAATGCAAAACATGAGTCCTAGTCCCACTTTAGCTGTGGATGACCAATCACCAGGAGATGGTGAGTTCTCCCACTTTACCTAAGATTTCAGGCTTGGGTGATAGATTGGTCAATCAATCCCTGTCACAACTAATGGAGCAACACTTTTTAAAAATAGACATTGCATTTGTGGGAAAATGCTAGGAAGAAATTCAGTGTTGATCATACAGGTGTGACTCATTACTTTAAGGTGTGTCCAAATGTTTATTAGGGATTGTCTAACCTGATTGGCTACCATGACTGGTTTTGTGGTCAAGCTCACTAATGCACTGTTCCTATATCTTTTCCTTTATAATTGATCTGAATCCTGGGTGTTAATTACTGCACTCTTTTTTTGGAATCATCCTATCTTTAGGAAGAATCAGAAAGTATTGTTAATCTTTTAGCAGATGGATGGCCAAGATGAGGAAGCAAATCAGGGAGAATGTTGCAAGACTGATGAATTCATCCTCTTGCTCACTTTAAATAAGGGAAGGTTATTGATCCTACACCTCAAATCTGTTTTTTTCATATGAGTTATGAGTCTTTTGAACAAATGTAATAACACTAGGCAAGAGAGTTCTACAAAAAATGATTGACTGTTTTTTCTTGCTCCCTGCATGTTGAAGGCCCGAATGTCTTTCCTTGGCATTTTCAAGCAGCACTAAAATGAAATCCTATCACACCGTGGGAATGACATTAACCTAGATTAAGACAGTCCCAAAGGAAGGGTAGTTTCTAGTTAGGCATCCATTCCTACTTATGAGAACACTGAAAGTTTTATACTTGCACTGGGCTGTTTCTCACACTCACAAGTATGTACAAGTAGGGATCAACTGACTATTGCAAAGGAGCCTGTCTATTCTGGTCATAGGTCATTACAGTTCTAAAGTAGATTATAATCAGAGGTGGTATTCAGCAGGTTCTGACTAATTCTGGAGAACCGATAGCAGAAATTTTGAGCAGTTTGGAGAACCGGCAAATACCACCACTGACCGCACCCACCCCATCTATTCCCTGCCTCCCATTGAGCCCCAGCTGATTGGCTGAGTCTTCTTTGGTTGCCCTGCACAGGAGAACGGAGCTGGAAAGCAGGTTAGTGAGCTGGGGAGGGAATGGGGATTTTGCAGTAACCTTCCCCTGCCACGCCTACCAAGTCACGCCCACCAAGCCACACCACACCCACCAAGCCACGCCCACAGAGCCGGTAGTAAAAAAAAATTGAATCCCACCACTGATTATATATAATGTGACTGATCCTATGTTATGGCTTTCTTGGTGGCAGCTATTAAGTGAATCCATGATCATTAAGCAAACCCATTCTTCTCACTGTGTTATTGCCCAAATCCAGAAATGAACCCTGGTTTCCAGCAAAAACGTCATAAATTGTGGTCATATGACCACAGGACACTGCCAGGGGCCGTAAATGTGGACTGGTGGCTGAGCACCTGAAATACGAATACAGCACTGGGTCGGAAGTATCTTTTGTGGGGTTTGTCACAACTTTGAGTGGTCACTAAAGCACTCAGTCATAAATTGAGGACTACCAGCGTAGGAGCCAGTCTGTGTTTGTGATGGCCAATGGACACTTTAGCACATGTTGTTTGACCCTCCTGCAGGTCTGACATTGATGGTATATTTTCAAACATTGTGAACACAAACATTTGATCTGCAGTAAAAACTGTCTTTTGTCCGTATTCCCATCTTTAATTTTAATTTCACATCTGATTCAGCAAGCAGGCAGATCCAAAGGTCATTTCAGCCAGCTTCTGCTCAATATGTGTTCCTCCAGTTCTTAATGTATCAAGCTCCACACCCACCTCCATTAAGGCATTCAAGCACACAGCCTCTTGCTTGGCAATCTGATGTAACAATACTCTAAAGAGGCAGCAGAACGGATCATCTGTTTTTGGGGGGCTATATAACCTGCCATTTCCAGTCATTACGTACTTCTCCCATGTGGTTTTAAAAATGAGACATTAACTATATCACATACGGTTGTAAAATGGGATGTTAAAACTTATAACTGCTGTAAAGAATATTGGAAGTTACATCATTATACCTGTATATCTTTTTCTTTTTGTCTACTTTCTTCAGTTTTCTTTTCTTATTGCACATTTAGCTCATCCTGTTAACTCTGTCTCTCTCTGTCTATTTATCTATTTCTCTCTCTCTCTTTCTCTCTCTCTCTCTATTTCCCTCTCTTTTTCTTTCTTTCTCTTTCTTTCTCTTTCTTTCTCTCTTTCTTTTTCTTGCTCTCTCTCTTTCCCTCTCTCTTTCTCTCTCTTTTTCTCTGTCTCTTTCTTTCTCTCTTTCTCTTTCTTTCTCCCTCTCTTTCTCTCTCTCTCTCATTTTTATATTTTTTTTATTTATTTATATTTGAACTTGTATGCCGCCCCCTCTCCGAAGACTCAGGGCGGCTCACAACTAACATACAGAACAATAAATACTTAAAAAACCATTAAACTAGATTACAAGCCCAAATATTAAAACAATAGGATAAAACAAATTAAAAGGTCCATCCCACCCCCAAAGAGGGGTCATTTTCTCTGGTCTAAGTTAGTTTATATTAGTTCTTATTATTTCTTCTAAAATTTTTAATAAATTATGTAAGGTTAAATGTTAAAGACCAACATGACAACAAGGTATTGTTATTGAGCTTTGAAAGTAATGCTATAATGCATTAAGTCACTTGCAAGGGCTAATGAGCCAATGTCAGGACTTATGGTCCTTTCTCTCTAAGACTGTCTATCTCAGAGCTGAAGAAGCTTCTTGGATGAGAAGTGAAATGTCTTCAAAGAAAAACCAGAAAGTCCAGTTGCCTCTTGAAAAAGCACCTTTGGGAAAACCGTGTCCTGGAGGACCGAGAACCTCTACAGATATTGATACATAAACATCCCGTTAGGAAACTGAAGTTTCAGATATGTTCAGGAGAACCAAAAGCACAATGTTTTCATAACCCTTTCAATCCTGAAAGCTTTAAAAAAAAGAATTCTGTAACAAGAAGAGAAATATTGTTTCTCTCCTTAATGTTCAGATTGTGTTCTCTTGGAAAGCTTCACTTTAATGGGGTCCTGGTTTATAATACAGGTTGGGATAGCAGCCGTGATGTATTGGGAGCCAATATACCACATCTTCAAGAGATATTCCTCTTCCTTTGCTGAGCAAGACAAAAACTGAGTCCTTCCTCACTTGCTTCCATCCTACAGTGGTGAGGCACACTTAATTCATCCTTACCTAATTTGCTGACAAGGAAGCCACTGTCTCAGGGAAAGAAATTAGTTTATTGTGGCAGGTAGACACGGCCTTGATGCTTTGTCAACATGGAAAGCATCCTTCCTTGGTACAGTAACCTGCCACCTCTATGAGAGGGGAAGAGGTTGATTATGATGACTTTGCATGGCATCCTGATGCCTTTCAGAATTGACAATTACACTGATTGACAATGATGTAGCTTTGCTCATCAAACCAACACAACATGGACATTCTTTTAATTCCTCACCTAATCTTCCAGAGCTTTGACCAACAATGGCTCTTGAATAAATGTTTAAGTGTGTTTCATTTCTGTTCTCTATTGAGTGGAGAGAGCCAAAGATGGAATGGAGATGGAACGAAATGGCAAGTCTGATCTAAAAAAAGATCCCTGGAGGTTTTCAGTAAGAGATTTGACAGCCATTGGTCTGGAATAGCATAGGGTCTCCTGCACCAAGATCCCTTCCAACCCTATTCTACATTCTATAATGTGACTAGCCAGGTAGAGACCAATGTACTCTCTCATAAGAAACTGGTGTCTTTCCCCTTGAAGAAGAAAGCCTGAATCTAATAACACTGATATCTATCTATCTATCTATCTATCTATCTATCTATCTATCCATCCATCCACTCATCCACCCACTCAATTATCCATCCATCCATCCATCCATCATCCATCCATCATCTATCCATCCATCCATCCATCCATCATCCATCCATCTGCCATCTATCATCTATCTATCTATCTATCTCTATCTATCTATCTATCTATCCATTCACCCATCATCCGTCCACCTACCCACCTACCTATCATCTATGTATGTATGTATGTATGTATGTATGTATGTATCTATCTATCTATCTATCTATCTATCTATCTATCTATCTATCATCTGTCTATCTATCCACCCATCTATCATCCATTCATCCATCTAAAGAAACATATCAGTTACTAGCCAGAATTCTTCTCTTTTCACTTTAACCCTTTTCCTAATAGGTCTTAATCAGAGCTCAGAGAGGTGCTCCTAGGCTGTTCTGTCTCGTGACTGTTGCCAAAGGAGAGCTGTCATTCCTACATAGAGCCATCTGTTCTCCACAATAACATAGTTTTAAATTAGTAACTGCTCCCAGTCAGGCCTCTCCAGAGGTGGTTTTTGTGACATGAAATGCCAACACTTCAAGAAGAGCACTGTGACATTAGGCAAAACACTCTTGTTTTGCATGCCCGCTCGGCCCCTGCCCTGGCACCCGTATCATTTCCAAACCTGTTCAGGAAAGTGAGAAGTACCACAAACCAACACACAGGGACTGGACTTACAGCAAGCTCTAACAGTGATTAAATTTTCACAGATGACTAAATGAAGAAAAAATGCAGCTGCTATCGGAATTGACAGCATCCCGCCCGGCAGCTTGAAGAGGCCTGTTGTGGGGGATCAAGGCAGTCTCCAGAGCTGAAAGCCGAATGATTTTTTATGTGCCCAAGATTCATCCGCAGACTTCTAGCAAGAGAATGAAATTGCTTTCTGGTAAGTGCACACCTGCAGCTACAGTTAAGTGCATGAATCCCGCTGGTTTGCCTAATATTAACCAAAGTGAAAATGCAGCACGGGAGTGAAGCCTGCCAGGAACCAGATTGACATTCCAACAAATAAAAAAGGCGAAATTGAAGGTTTGCTCATAAACACATGTGCGCGCGCATACACACATGCGCGCATGCACAGCCAGCACTGGGAGAAAGGCACAACAAGGGCATTAGAAGGTGAGGGAAGGATGTGGTGGGATGTAGTCCGGAGTCGCAGGAGGAAGGAGCTCTTTCCCAGAAGGCAAAGAGACAGTGGCATGTGGAATGTCTGGTGGGCAGGAGCAAGGTTGGACTCTCCCTAGCAATCCACAGGGTATACCTGTAGTTATTGCAGCTGGGTGTCATGGTTAAAGCGCTGGGCTACATACCAGGAGGCTGAGAGTTGTAGTCCCACCTTAGGTGAAAAAGTCAGCTGGGTGACCTTGGGCCAATCACCAGGAGACTGGGAGTTCTAGTCCTAACTTAGACATGAATGCCAGTTGGATAATTTTGGGCCAATCACCAGAAGTCTGGGAGTTCTAGTCCTGCCTCAGGTACGAATGCCAACTGGAGGACCTTGTGCTGATTACCAGGAGACTGGGAGTTCTAGTCCCTCCTCAGGCATGAAAGTCAGCCATGTGACTTTGGGCCAATCACCAGGAGACTGGGAGTTCTAGTCCTGCCTTAGGCATAGGCCAGTCACTTCCTCTCAGCCCAACCCATATCCCATGGTGATTGTTGTGGGGAAAATAGGACAAAGGCACAACAAGGGCATTAGAAGGTGAGGGAAGGGTGTGGTGGATATGCCCGTGGCCTTGAGTTATTTATAAGATGAAGATTGCAATCTAAATAATAATAATTGTGACAATTGCTTTAGTCTGGCAAGATTCTGTTTATAGGCAAATAACCATAAAGAAACTACTCAGAAGTAACTCCATGCATCATTCTTGGTTCTTTGGGCCTAACAATGTTTCATGAAAGCATTCTATCTGCTTTTGGAAAGTTTGGCAACACGTATATGCATATATATCGAATGGTGGCCATAGAACCCAACACAATACCATGAAAAGCCAGTGGGCAGAATGTTTTTGCTGCTCTTCTGAACTCCACAACAATGGAATTTTTTTCCTCCATTACTTGTTATATCTCAGGACCCCAGTCAATGGGGATGTGGAAGCAAAGGTTTGTATAAATCCAAGGATTATCTCTCAACTGACCAGTTTTATTTCTTGGAATGAAGCACACTAATTCATCTAAGCATTTCAAATAGGGAGGGGTCATTGGTGCTCTCTGAGCTAGAACACCAATGATGATGCCTAATTTGGGTAATGAAACATCTGCAAGAAAAACCAGAAAGTCCAGCTGTTAGATTTGCATGAAGAGTCAGACACTGAGTGCTTCAGTGAAGAGTTTATTAGTGACTACATCTCATAACAGACCCAATTTGGCTGGGCTGCGGCTGCTACTTCTAGCCAGCAGCCGCAGTTGCCAGCCAATCAGAGTGCAGGGTTTTCCCGCACTTTTTAAACCAATCATTTCTGACATTTTACAAGAACAGTTCAAACTTAACCAATGATATTCAAACCTGCATACATAACACCAGCTGCCTCTTGAAAAAAAGCACCTTTGGGACAACCATGACCTGGATGACTGACAATCTCCATAGACTTCTGCAAGAAAACAGTCAAGCTCAGAAAACATCAAGGAACCCTCACCTCAACTCTAAGCTACAAATATTCTCTTTCCTTTATATATATTTCAAACATTGAACTACATTTGGGGTGGTCCTTGTGTAAAGCCTATTCTAATCCACCAGTAACCTTCATTTTCAAAGCAATGAGTCCTTTTCTTTCCATGTCAGTTTGGACTTCAGTAAGGAATGAGTCTACTGTACCCAGCTCAGTTTAGCCCCTGGTGTGTATTACTTCCAGCGAACAAGGTGAGCAGCCCATGGACCCATCTATCTCCAAAGTGACCTCTGAGAATAGATAGAATCTTGTTACCTTGTAATGAGTTTTATGTCTTGTCTCAGCCTATTTCAACCACGTTGTTCCAGTGATTAGAAGCTATTATCAGCCAGCTCCTTGCAAGATTATGAATTATGGAGCTCCTGAGTTCTTATAAGGAGAATACATCTATTATACGCACTCCTTCGCGCGCGCACAATTATGTAAGAAAGAAAGCTTCCATCTTTGCAAATACCCAAGGATGATGCCAGTTCTTATTATGGGGATATTGTTTAGGCACAGGCCCTGTGAGCAAAAAACAAAAAACATATTAGGAGAGGACAGGTTTATCATCAGAAGGCAAATAATCATCTTTAGCAGTTGGCATCCATGAACTACAAAGTGATTTTCAAAGTGTGGTTGAGTTTGCTATCCGCCAATGTAACAATTATTAAAATGGAAAGCTCTGCACTAAAGACTGAGTTTGTTTGGTTTTTTTGCATGACTTGCATGGAGGGGGGGAATGATAGATAAAATGCCTTTATTGTAGGGGTGTCAAACTTGATTTCATTGAGGGCCATATCAGTGTTGTATTTGACCTGGGAGGGCAGGGAGGGCGTGACCAGGGGGCATGGTCAGCTCGATGTCACTTGTATTGATGGCGCCTGTAGTGGCCTGGGTGCTCTACCAGCAAAAATGGGCTCCCAAGCTTCATTTCCAGCTGCAACAGTCTCCTGCAATCCTCTGCCAGCAAAAACAAAGCCCAGAAGGGCCACACATGGCCCTTGCAAACTCCGTTTTCACTGGCAGAGGCATCACGGCAGAGGTGGTAGTCTGACCAGCTCTGGAGAACCAGTATCGGAAATTTTGAGTAGTTTGAAGAACTGGCAAATGTCACCTTAGACTGGCTCTGCCAACCTCATGTATTATCTTGCTTCCCAAGTCCCAGCTGATCGGCTGGGTCTTCTTTGGTTGCCCTGCACAGGAGAACAGAGCTGGAAACCAGGTTAGTGAGGTATTGAGGAAATGGGATTTTGCAGTAACCTTTCCCCTGGAGTGGGATGGGAATGGAGATTTTACAGTATCCTTCCCCTGCCATGCCCACCATGCCACACCCACCACACCACGCCACACCCACCAAGCCACGCTCATGGAACCAATAGTAAAAATTGTTGAATCCCACCACTGCACCATGGACCAGTCCTTCGCTGTTTCCAGGGTGACCCGGGATGCCATATCTAAGTACCCTATGGGCTGGATCTGCCTATGGGCCTTGAGTTTCACAACCCTGCTGTATTGCATCCAAATCATCCTGCTTTCCTAACCTTCTTTTGAAATATTATGAGAGAAGGAACAAGGCGTTCCACATTGGACAATATACCGAATCTGCCACCAAGGAAAATCCTGTTATTGCCTTCACTGAATCTGAATGGGTGAATTGCATCGACCAGTTTGTCCGGTGACAATTAGATCCATTATTAAAGCAGTCCTCAAAATCCAGCGCAAGTTCCATTTTCAAGGAGGGAATAACATTCTAAACAGGAGAAGCAAATTTTGCATTTGCTTATATGCTCAGCCTCACTGCGGACAAGTTATGGACATTATTGGTATTTAGTTGTTCTTTTAACACAGTCTCAAGGTAACCCAAAAAAAAATGTACCTTTTTTGACATGTCAAATATTAGCTCCATGAATTTTGAACTTTTTACTTTAAGGAAATGAGATTCCACTCCAGATTTCAGAAGTTTAAATGCGATTAAGTGATAGGCACATGCTTTTGAAATATTTGTCCTGGTTTAAGATTGTAGATTGTGTTTTGGACTCATCTGTTGGAAGCCACATTTCAAAAACATGTTGAGTCAGGACAGTGAAGAGCCTGGGGCCAGAGACAAAGCGATGCATTTGATTTGACTTTACTTAGAACTTTGAAAATTAAATTAAACGTACCAAATGCAACAGTCTCCTGACAATTAATATTTTCTTTTTTTTCCACCTCAAAAATTACAAACAGGTGGCAACTTTTTTGGAAAGAATCAGATTAAAAGCTATTGGTGGCCTCATAACATCCTAGGACAAATTTTATTCTGCTTTAAGAAGCAACCTTTCTGCATCAGTGTTTGTTCTTTAACATTCAACTTCCTAATTAACTTATCACTTGGTCTCATTAAAAAAAAACATCTATTTTCAGCATCAGTTGAGAACTTCAGCATTGAAATCTGAATTTGTGGATCAACTGAATCTTAAGACGACAGGAAATCCTCGGCTTACGACCACAATGGAGCCCACAAAATTTTCTGTTGCTAAGCGAGACATCTGTTAAGTGAGTTTTGCCCCATTTTATGATATTTCTTGCCACAGTTGTGCACTTGAGCTGTATTTTTTAAAAAAAGATCTGGAAATAGTGATAAATGGCAAAATGAATAGGAGCCATAAACAGGACATCACTGCAAAGAAAGAAATTGCAAATTTAGGCAGAGTCACCAAAAATACTGATTCTAAATCAGAGAATGGACAGGTATTGTAGTCCTCTACTTACAATTGAGCCCAAAACTTCTGTTGCTAAGCAAGGCAGTTGTGAAGTAAATTTGGCCCTATTTTAAGACAAGAATTGCTAGGTTGGCAGGAGCTGGGATGAGGACGGAACTTTGCCCCATCACGCAGCACTCAGCTTTTGAACCTGGGCTGTTGGAATGCATGGAACATGCCGAGGTGCACAGAACACTGTTACCTTCCTACCAAAGTGGTACCTATTAGTCTACTTGCATTTGCATGCTTTTGAATTGCTAGGTTGTCAGGAGCTGGGGTATGGATGGGACTTCACCCCGTCGTGTAGCACTCGGGTTTCAAACCTGGGCTGTCGGCTTTCCATCTCACAAGCTCAACATCTTTAGCCACTGAGCCATCGCACCCACTATCTTGAGCAACTACATTAACTAATTCAATGAATTGGAATCCTGTTTTATTTTTGTTCTTTCACTTTGGCTCAAAAGCAAGTTGCCATGCTCCCTTTCCAGCTAGCCAAATTTTTTTAAAAAAGGCATTGGTGCCAATGTGTGCATTTTTCCCCTCTTGAAAATTTCCTTTGCTTCGGCATTCTCTCTGAATGCTACGGCTTTCTTCAGCTTGGTGGCAAAATGTCAGGTATTCTTAGAAGGAAGACAGAAGAATGGCAGCCTTGTTCACTCGTAGGAGAATTGGTTTTTGAGTTAGCCACTTAATTTACGAGCAGCAGCGGAATCTGTCTGTTTGCTGACAAGCAATTTTTTCCCCCCTTCTTTAAAAGAGAACCTCATTATCCTCCCTTGGGACCTTTTCATCCGATTTAATCCGCGACGTGATTGTTATCAAGGGATGAAAGGAAAGGGGGGGAAAAAGAGCAGCCCTAATTCCCTGATGGATCCACGTGCATTTGACAAGATACCTAATGAGGATGTCTATGTGGAGTCAGTCAAATATTTAAAAGCAGGTGTGAAGAATTGATCTGGCAAGGCCAGAAGCAAAGTGCCCGAGACTATTTTGTTAGTGTAACAATTCCCACATGCAAGCCTCTCCTTCTGCCCATAAAGATGAGACTCTTGGTTTATTATGCCAAGCTAGTGGGATAAAGAGGCAAGAAATTGAGTCTTGTTTCTACAATATGGGAGGTCTACGGAGATGCTCAATCATCCAAGTCATGGTTGTCTCAAAGGTGCTTTTTTATTTCCAAGAGGCAGCTGGACTTTTGGGTTTTTCTTTTGAAGATGTTTCTCTTCTCATCCAAGAAGCTTCTTCAGCTCTGACTTCCACTCTCCACCATCCAGTCAGAGCTGAAGAAGCTTCTTGGATGAGAAGCGAAATCTCTTCAAAGAAAAACCAGGAAGTCCAGCTGCCTCTTGAAAAAAAAAACACCTTTGCTACAATATTGGAGATTTTCCCCTTCTTTAGCACTTAGCAATAGCACTTAGACTTACCTACCGCTTCACAGTGCTTTCCAGCCCTCTCTAAGTGGCTTACAGAGTCAGCCTATTTGCCCCCAACAATCTGGATCCTCATTTTATCAACCTTGGAAGGACAGAAAGCAGAGTCAACCTTGTGCTGTTTTTTTTTTAACTATCTTATTTGATTGACCCAAAGTCACCCATGAGGTTTCCATGTCCAAGTACGGATTCAACTTCCTAACTCTTCATTGCAACTCAGAAGTCATGGTCTGTTCAAAAGAGTGCATTTGCATGCTGCAACCAGCAAGTTCATTCCTGGCATCAGGGACTCCTTGATTTTTTTTTCTCCCATCTGTAAGCTGTTTAACTTTGCTAGTCCAGCTTTGCTCCACTCTCTGCTGCTCTCTGCACTGTTCACATTATATATCAGGGCCGTCAAATTCATCACCATTTCCCTGCTTCTCTAGGCCTATTTATGTACCCAGTGGTCATCCTTTGACAAAAGTCAGTGACAGTGAGCAGGGACATTATTTCGAGATTAATTAATCTACAGTGCAAAAAGAAGTGATGGGGTGTATGTGTCCTAACACATCAGTTGGAAAAGGGTGTCTTGTGCTGACACAGTCATCTTCTCTTAATTTGCCCTGCACAGCCCTGTTTAATTATATTGATTCATGCTTTGTTTTCTGCAGAACGAGCACTGGAAATTGAGTACCAATCGCTTCAAAGTACCAACAACAGCACCAGCATTTTGTTAACGGGAGCAGAGATCCGACACTAGTCCCATCCGTCTCTTTGTTGTCTGTTATTATTTCTAAGTGCAAAATATTAATTCTGGGTGGAAATAAAACTGAGCCCTGGAAATGGATTTCAGGAAATAAAACTGTCACTTGACTTAATTAAGATACCATTATGTTTCAAAAGCTTGCTGCATTAAGGACTTTCTAGGGGGAGGAAGGCCAGCCTAATGGTTTCTTTCCTCAAGTGCTTCAACAACAGCCGGGCACAGTGGCACAAGCTTGTAATCCAGCTATACTGGAGGCTGAGGCTGGTGTATTGTTTGAGCTCAGGAGTTTTGGGCTGCAAGGCTATGCCGATAGGGCAGGGGTGCCAAATAGCAATAGCAACAGCACTTAGACTTATATACCGCTTTATAAATGCTTTACAGCCCTCTCTAAGCAGTTTTTCAGAGTCCTCATTTCACCCACCTCAGAAGGATGGAAGAATGAGTCAACCTTGAGCTGATCAGGATCTCACTGCTGGCAGTGGGCAGAATTAGCCTGTAATACTACATTCTAACCAGAGGTGGTATCCGGCAGGTTCTGACCAGTTCTGGAGAACCGGTAGCGGAAATTTTGAGTAGTTCAGAGAATCAGCAAGTACCACCTATGACTGGAGATTTTACAGTATCCTTCCCCTGCCACGTCCACCAAACCACACACACAGAACCAGTAGTAAAAAAAATTTGATTCCCACCACTGGCCTGTTGGGATTCGATCTGCCAAATTGCAGGCCACTGGCTGTCAGCAGAAGTGGCCTGAAGTACTGTACTCTAACCACTGTGCCACCAAGGTTCTTGATGATTTCATTGAGGGTTCACATCAGGGTTGTGTTTGACCTGGGGGTGGGGCAGGAGGGCGTGGCCAGGATGGACATGACCAACTCTACATCACTCGTGTCAGGGGTACCTGTGGTGGCCCAAGCACTCTGCCAGCGAAAACGGGCTCCTGAGCTCTGTTTTCACCTGCAACGGCCTCCTGCAACCTTCTGCCAGCAAAAAAAAAGCTTGTGAGGGCCACCTGCAGTCCTTGTGAGCTCCATTTTAACTGGCAACGGCCCTGCAGGCCAGATCTAAGCACCCTGTGGGCCAAATCCAGCCCCCGGGCCTTGAGTTTGACACCCCTGTGATAGGGTGTTCACACTACATTTGGCATCAATATGGTGATTCCTGGGGAGCCGAGGGCACCAGGTTACCTAAGAAGGGAAGAACTGGCCCAGGTCAGAGACGGAGCAGATCAAAACAGAATTCTGCAGATCAGCTGGAAAAGTCATGGAGACTTTCAGAACAAGCTTCTCTGGAGCAAGACAAGCAAGCCGCAAACACTGAATGTATTACACTGAAAATCTCTGCCTTTCCTACCCCGCCCCCCCCAAAAAAAACATCAAGGCAATAACAATCACCACTAGCACCACCACAACACATCCACATTTCTCTCTTTTGATTCCACCTGCCAAAGTCAAGGGGATAAATTTAGAGGGAAAATAATTGCAGTCACATCCTTCTCCAGCTTGGCTGTTTGCCTGTGTGTTTACCCAGCTGAGTTAGTTGACACTGAAGTTGGTTGTTACCACAGCACAGCTGACAGCTCATCATTGAGAGCCTGACATGAGTTGCTCTCCTCTTGATTCCAAGCCTGCAATCTCAACCTGGGCCTGCACCACCAGCTGTGCGCGTAGAACATTTTCCCAGTCCAACTGGAGCTGTGCTTGCTGCTACAAACTTTTCTGAGATCTTTCTTTCTTCCTCCCCACCCCCCACCCCACATGCCATCTCCTCCTCTGTTTTTCAACAGCCTCCCATTCTCCTTAGCAACCTAATCTTGCCAAGAGAACCTCCTCTGTGCTAAGAGACCCTTAATAACCTGCCTGAATTGCTCAACCCCTTTTGGCTTAATGCTTCTTCTGCTTCACGTGGTTAGCTAGTTAATCTGACTGTTTTAAAGAACGTGGCAAATGGCAGGTTAGCCGTCTCTTGGGGAAATGGGTGGGTGGTTGGCAAAATGATTCATGAAATCATCATTTGCAACCTTCCCAGCTGGGTTCCAACAATCCAAGTCAATGGAGAGGGGAGCTGGATTTGCTTAAAGACCACATGGTTCACTTAACAACTTCAATGATTTGCTCAAAACAGCCATGGCAGAAAGGTTCTAAAACCAGGTGTGACTCATTTAACAACTGCCTTGCTTAGTAACAGGCATTCTGGCCCCAGTTGGGGTGGTTAAGTCAAGGACTACCTGTAAGGATTTGTACAATTGAAAACTACCTGATTCTAGATCCGTGTTGGTGAACCTATGGCATGCAGAGAGGTCGGCCGGAAGAGCCCCACTGTACATGCGCGCATGCTGCCACATGACAACTGATTGTCAGGTATCTGGCCCACATGCGCAGAGGGTGGGGGTGCATGGGAGATGCATGCACATGCGCAGAGATGCACAATGCATGTGGGGGTGTCTCGTGCGCATGCTCAGAGACATGTGGCACATGAGGGGGGATTGCGTGTGCATGTGCAGGGGGCGTGGGGGGCTCCAGCACGCATTGCCTTCTGGTGCTGGCAAGCACGCGCACAATTATCGGCACGGGAGCCAAAAAAGGTTAGCCACCACTGTTCTAGATCTTGTTGTTCACTGTGAGAAAGCCTTGTCTTACCCATTTCCCCTGCAGTTCAAAGAGACTTGGGAAGCAAATTCAACAGAGATTAATGACCTAGATGAGTTGCAGAGCCTTTGACTTCCAAAATAAGAAAATATCCCTTTTTCTTCAGAATGCCTGCAAACCACAGGTGTCAAACTCGCCACATCACATTGCCATCACGTGATATTTTGCGACATTTTACCCCTTGGCGGAGCTGGGGTGGGCATGGCTTGCGTGTGACGCATCCGGCCTGTGGGCTGCCAGTTTAATACCCCTTCTCTAAACCCATCCTCATGGCATTGTCCATTATCCCTACAGAAGCCATTTCCCAATCACCTCCAAGGCACTCATTGCAACCCACAATTCCTGCTAGGATAATTTGTCCTCCTCTAGCGTAGGAGTCTCCAAACTTGGCCACTTTAAGACTTGTGGACTTCAGCTCCCAGAATTCCCCAATCATTACAGCTGGCTGGGGAATTCTGGGAGTTGAAGTCCACAAGACTTAAAAGTCTGAAGAGATTCTCAGTCACCCAGGTCATGGTTGTCCCAAAGGTGCTTTTCCAAGAAGCGAATTAGAATAGAATAGAATAACAGAGTTGGAAGGGACCTTGGAGGTCTTCTAGTCCAACCCCCTGCTTAGGCAGGAAACCCTATACCACTTCTGACAAATGGTTATCCAATATCTGTTGTTCCACTGATTAACTGTTCTCACTATCAGGAAATTCCTCCGTAGTTCTAGGTGGCTTCTCTCCTTGATTAGTTTCCACCCATTGCTTCCTGTCCTGCCTTCTGGTGCTTTGGAGAACAGCTTGACTCCCTCTTCTTTGTGGAAGCCCCTGAGATATTGGAACACTGCTAGCATGTCTCCCCTAGTCCTTCTTTCACTAGACTAGACATACACACTTCCTGCAACCATTCTTCATATGTTTTAGCCTCCAGTCCCCTAACCATCTTTGTTGCTCTTCTCTGCAACTCTTTCTAGAGTCTCAACATCTTTTTTACATTGTGGCAACCAAAACTGAATGCA
The DNA here is from genome assembly GCA_009733165.1 of Naja naja. Lineage (NCBI taxonomy): Eukaryota > Metazoa > Chordata > Lepidosauria > Squamata > Elapidae > Naja > Naja naja. The sequence continues at coordinate 23,933,256 of CM019156.1, read as the reverse complement.
GTATTCATGCAGGCAACTGGACTTTCTTGTATTTCTTTTGAAGACATTTCACTTCTCATCCAAAAGCTTCTTCAACTCAGACTGGATGGTGGGGAATGGAAGGATTTATATTCCTTGCAGACAGTTGGTCATTTGCATCCATTTAGAGGGTTGTTGAAGCACTTGGAGGTTTGCCTGTGTCCTCCTGGTTCCTGTATATAATTCCTTTGATTCCCCACTATCCTGTCAGAGCTGAAGAAGCTTCTTGGATGAGAAGTGAAACGTCTTCAAAAGAAACACAAGAAAATTCAGTTGCCTCCTGAAGAAGCACCTTTGGGACACAAACTTTAAAGTTACCAAGTATGGAGACATCCCCCTGCACCCGCTCTAGGGAAAACTATTAAGTCCAATTCAAAGGAATCTTTACCATCTTTACTTAATGTTCCATCTTTTCATCAGTGAAGCAGGAAGGAACCCCTGCATTCCCAAATTCCACATCACCCACTCTATTTAAATTACAAAGGTGTCACTGAAAGTTGGAAATTTTATTTTGCAATCATCTCAGGCAGCACCTCTAATTTAAAAACTAGCATCACTTGGAAATAATACTTTGGCCTTTGCCAGGGCTTTCAAACTTTTTTCCTGCTGTGGAATGCATTAGTTTAAAGAAAGGAAATTCCCTGGACCCCTAATCAAGTGGTAAAGCAGTGAGTTATCATGAAACAAATAGCTCTGGAGAGTGAATATTGAATCTATTGAATGTCAGCTGACAACTCCTATGCTTTATTCTTAGAAAAATTGTTATGGATATCCCTGCCTAGTGAACCTGTTCTTCCTTTTTTAGCCTTAGTTACTCATGGAATCCTACTGAGTTCTTGTGGGACACAGTTTGAAAACTGCTGTAGTAAATCATTGCTCTTAGAAAAAACAACAGGTGTGGTTTAAGACAAAGTTGCCAAGAGCATGTATGAATGGATCTATCTTTCTCTGTGCAACGATCTCTTCATGTCCATGTCTTCTCATTCTTCTACTAAACTCCAGGAGAATAGAATAGAATAGAATAGAATAGAATAGAATAGAATAGAACAGAACAGATATTGGAATATAGAGTAGAAGTAGAGTAGAGTAGAGTAGAGTAGAGTATAGAGTAGAGTAGAATAGAATAAATATTGGAATATAGAGTAGAAGTAGAGTAGAGTAGAGTAGAATAGAATAGAATAGAATAGAATAGAATAGAATAGAATAGATATTGGAATATAGAGTATAGTAGAGTAGAGTAGAATAGAATAGAATAGAATAGAATAGAATAGAATAGAATAGATATTGGAATATAGAGCAGAGTAGAGAAGAGAGAGAAGAGAAGAGAAAATAGAATAGAATAGAATAGAATAAAGAATAGAATAGAATAGAATAGAATAGAATAAATATTGGAATATAGAATAGAATAGAATAGAATAGAATAGAATAGAATAGAATAGAATAGATTCTATATTGGCCAAGGTGTGTTGGACACACAAGGAATTTGTCTTGGTGCAAATGCTCTCAGTGTACATAAAAGAAAAGATACATTCATCAAGAGCCAAGAATCATAAGGTACAGCACTTAATAATAGTCGTAGGGTACAATAAGCAATCAAATCTTATATTTATTTCAGACAATTCCAATTAGACTTGGGAAAGAATACTTTGAAGATTAAATAAAATCACATCAAAATCATATGGCAAAAAAGCCAAGAATTCAAGCCATACAAGAGCAAGGTCAAGAGGGATCTCACGACCAAATTGGGAATTGTATATCAAGCTGCAAGCCTGATGGGGGAGAAGAATGGATAACATTGAGAAACAATAGATTGTTAACTTTAGAGGGTCATGATCTATTACTAGGATGGCATGCTTTCTTATGGTATAAGGAACTAAAAACAAGGATACTTAGAAGACAACTATGTTCGAGAAGCTTTTTTAAATTGGGAAAACCAGAAAACAACATATATACAAATTCCATTATGGGTATCTACTATTGAAGCTTTTCATATGCAATAATATACAAGAAGGAACAAACAGTTAGATATGAAGAGATTTTAAATGAAAAGGGTGAACTCAAATCGATGCAAACACTACAAGAACAAGGTATAAAATGAATGGTTTTCATATTTGCAAGTACAATCTAGATATGATGAGGATGTTAAGACTGAAGGATTTATAAAAGCAAACTGAATTAGATAAAATCTTGATGGGCACGAACGAAAAATGATTAAAAACTTTATGGTTATCTATTAGAAGTTAGAATGGAAGAGGAGCAGGTTAAGGAAACAATGATTGCTTGGGGAAAATTTTGGTTATGGGATAGATTTAGAGAGATGGCAAACACTGTGGGATCAGAATTATAAAATGACAATGTCAACTGCATATAAAGAAAATTTGTATAAGATGTTTTACAGGTGGCACCTATCCCGAGAAGGATTGCAAGAATGTTCAAGGATAAATCAGATAAGTGTTGGAAATGTCATCAGATACCTGGCTCCTACTACCAACATGTGGTGGACTTATGTTGATGCTAAAAGATACTGGACTAAAATCCACATGTGGTTGGAAAAATGACACAACAACATATAGACTTGAAACCTGAGATATTCCTGTTGGGAATTATTACCAGAGACATTTAACAAAGAACTGAAATATCTGATTGTTAATGTACTGACAGCCGCTAGAATTGTATTTGCTAAAAACTGGAGAAATGATAAGACAACTACGCAGGAGGAAGTGATTAAGAAGATTTTGGATTGTGCCGAAATGAGTAGATTAACATTTGAATTAGGGATCAAGAAGAAAAGCAGTTTTATAAGATATGGAATATGTTCTCTACCAGGGACAAAAAGTTTGGTATTTTCTGGGAAATAAATAGATAGACTGTTGACAAATAGGATTTTTGATGTATAATAATGACTTATCATTTTCTTTTTGTAAATTGAGTATGAATGGCAGTGAATAAAGTGAGTTAAAGCTGGTCTGCACACTTGCAACCATTACAGCATCCCCATGGTCATGTGATCAAAATTTGAGTGCTTGGCAACGGTAAATTTCAGTTCCAACTGTAATTGTTCAATCAAGGGCTACCCGCATTCCACTCACCCTGTTTTTTTCTCCTCTAAAGAGTATCTCCTTTAATTTTCTCTCTCTCTCCAGCCACCAACTCCTGCATTCTATCTTTTCGGCCTTCTCTCCCAACCCTTTCCTCTACCAAGTAGTGATACAGTACTGGAACATTTTGCGTTTCTTTAACATTTTTTGTGTTTTGGTGCACCGCAGAGCAAAAACTTCAAAACTTGTTTCATGCCTTAGTTTCTAAGGACCTCAAGGGGTGGATGAGATTGGAGGGCAGTGCCAGCTCTCAAACGTTTTAATTCTGATTTGTTTTAAGAGGGTGTAGAACTGAATCTGGAGATCTTCTGGGATGAGTACTCTAACTACAGTGATCACTGAAAGCAAGGGAAATCATAACATTCCATGAAGGAGTTCCGGTGATAGGAAAACATACTGAATAATGGATGCGTTATGGAAAGGAAGATAAAATAAAATTCACATTACCTTTAGTTAACTTATTTACATTTTTAATCTGGCATATATAATTATACTTCAGAAAGGCAATTTTATAGCATGGAATTTTAATAAGTCAACAGAAGTTGAACATGGACTCTGCAAAGGAGGCCTATAGGAGAAGTATGTTAAAATGCAAGTATCTTTTCCGATAAAAACATAGAAGGGGAGAGAAAATTATTTTGCTTTTGTTGGTAACACAAATATAAATACAAAGATGCATAAATCCATAATTAATTAGAGCCTAAGACTAATCGTAATCCAAAGTGGCCTTGTAAATGTGAGCAATTCTTTTCTCCTGTAATTTTACTGAAATCTGATTGCTTTCAGTAACTACATCCCATCTGCCGAGGGGAAATCTGTTATTGCCCAGGAATGAACATTCAGATAAATTTTGCAATACAAGCTTCTGTGTAAGTATCGATGGGAAAATGATCTTACGGTAAGACCTGTATTTTAATGTTTTTATGAGAAGCTGCCACAAAGAAGTGGGGATCAAATTATTCTCCAAAGCACCTGAGAGCAGGACAAGAAACGATGGTTGGAAACTAATCAAGGAGAGAAACAACCTGGAATTATGGAGAAACTTCCTAACAGTGAAGACAATCGAAGAGTGGAACGGCTTGTCTTCAGAAGTTATGAGCGCTCCATCGCTAGAGATTTTTAGAAAGCAATTGGGCAACCATTTGACTGAAATGCTATAGAATCTCCTGCTCAAGCACAGAGCTGGACTAGAAGTCCTCTAACATACCTTCCAACTGTTATTCTGTTCTGTCCATTGTTGTAATTTTTTTTTTAAAGTAGAAAACCAACCTCACAAAACTGGGAGAAGGGTGAAATTGTCCAAACAATTGAATTTCAGTTTCAGTTTTCCTTCAGAAAACATGAGTGCCATCCTTGTACTTTCCTAAGGAAATTCTCAATTCCTCTTAATTATGAGGCCCAGCTTTTAGAACTGACATAACATTTTGTAAGATGTATGCTTCCTCTGGGGTTTTGTTATCAGCCAGCGCCACCAGTTAGTGCTCAGGTAGATGGGTTTTAAAAACAGGGTTCTTTTATTGAGTCAACATGTTGTCTTTGCAGGCTGTCTATCTCTTTGCAGATCAAAAGCAGGAGAGAGAACAGGCAATCTTTTACTTAATGCTTGCTCAGCAATCTCCATTTGTTATATGAAGAATGGGGTATAGCCCTTGACAAGCAACACCCAAATCTATCTATCTATCTATCTATCTATCTATCTATCTATCTCTCTCTCTCTCTCTCTGCCTTCCTGTGAAAACAGTGCCATAATTCTTTAGGATCTCAAGCTTCTATCTTCTCTGCTTCTAGGGATGCCTGCTGAGACTCGGCTCCAAATCGGGTGGGGGAAATGTTAGTTGCAAACCAAAGCCAGCAGAGAAAAAGGAGGAGAGCTGCAAGAAGCAACACATAAACTCTAATGATGACTAGGAAGTGCAAGGAGAAGACATAAATGGCATACTTGTAGCAAACACGTTCTTGAAACTAAAGGAATTTGGAGCTACAAAAATAAATGTGCCAAGGAAGGATACATTTTTATAGGGAGATAAAAGCTTACAAGCTGGGTTTTTTTATTATGTCAGTATATGTTATGTATGCAGGTTTGAATGTCATTGGTTAAGTTTGAACTGTTCTTGTAAAATGTCAGAAATGATTGGTTTAAAAAGTGCGGGAAAACCCTGCACTCTGATTGGCTGGCAACTGCGGCTGCTGGCTATAAGTAGCAGCCGCAGCCCAGCCAAATCGGGTCTGTTATGAGCTGTAGTCACTAATAAACTCTTCACTGAAGCACTCCGCGTCTGACTCTTCATGCAAATCTAACAGTATAAATGACAGTTAGTTGGTATTTGGGGCCTGGGGACCCCAGAGTAGGATGTAGCCCATCCTCTACTCACAATAGAATTCACTATGCCTCCAAGCTTGAAATTTTGGGCTTGGACAATCTGGAACTGTGTCGCCTGCTGTCCGATCTAAGCATGGTTCACAAAATTGTCTGCTATAACATCTTGCTCATCAATGACCTCTTCAGCTTCAACCAGAATAATACACAGGCGAACAACCAATACAAACTCAAGGTAAACCGCTCCAAACTCGATTGCAGAAAATACTTCAGGCACAGAGTGGTCAACACCTGGAATGCCTTACCTGACTCTGTTGTTACAGCCTCAACCCCTCACAGCTTCAAACTCAAACTGTCTACCATGAACTTCACCCCATTCCTAATAGATCCTTAAAAGAGGCGTGTATAAGTGCCTACCGTCCCTGTCTTACTGTCCCCATTTATCTGTATTTACTCCCTTTGTTCATGTTTATGTCCATATTTATACTTGTTATCTTGTACATGTTTGACAAACAAACAAATAAAATAAATAAAATAAAAATAAAGTGGCTCATTTGATTGTTGTCACCAGGATGTTGGGGGGGGGGGTAATTGATTTTTCATTGTTCTTTTACATTGGGGTTTTATCCTTGTAAGCCAACCGGTCTCACTGAGTTGGGTGGCCATAGAAATATGCTTAAATAATAATATCTTCAATATTTTAACTTAACTTTTAGAGTTGTTAAATTAAAAAGTTTCTGACTTGAGTTACATTAAAAAGTTACAGTGTTGACTCAGAAAGCTCAGATTGCCCCAGGAGCTGTTAATACAGAAGAATTATTGAGTCTGTCATTTGTTTGTAACTGTCTATCTAGTTTGGTACAGCAACCAAACAAGAACAGACTTCAATGAATAGTTAGAACTGTAGAAAAAAAAATCTATTTCAACCAGCTTGTTTTCCATTGAGGATCTGCATACTGCATGGGTCAGAAAAAAAGCTGAGGAAATATCTACAGACCCTTCACATCCTGGCATAAACTATTTCAGCTCCTCACCTCAGGATGCTGCTATAAGGCATGGTTTGCCAAAAACAATTAGACACAGAGACAACTTTTTCCCTGGTCCCATCACTTTGCTGAACACCTAATTCCCATAAATATCCCGTAGACAAAATACATACTTTCATACGTCTAAGGATATTTACTCATGCAATGTGGCTGTATTGCTATTATCCTCCTTTATCTTTTCTACTACCTTCTCTTATTGATATTTTAGGATTAAGAGCAGATTGGTTACAATGCAGTATTGCAGGCTAACTCTGCCCACTGCCAGCAGTTTGATCCTGACCGGCTCAAGGTTGGCTCAGCCTTCCACCCTTCTGAAGTTTGGTAAAATGAGGATCCAGATTGTTGGGGGAAATATGCTGGTTCTATAAGCCACTCAGAAAGGGCTGTAAAGCACCATGAAGAGGTATATAAGTCTAAGTGCTATTGATATTAAGTTACTTTGTTGAGAGCTTCTGGACAGGAGACAAATCCCTTGTGTGCCCAATCACACTTGGCCAATAAAGTATTCCATTCGAACACCCAAAACAAATAGTTTGGTGCCGTTGGCCAAGAGGAATTCATTCAAGGCCAAGCAGATTGTGCTGGAATTTATTTATTTATTTATTTATTTATTTATTTATTTATTTATTTATTAATTATTTAGACTTGTATGCTGCCCCATCTCCAAAGACTCGGGGCGGCTCACAATTAAAACCAAAACACAACAATAAATTAATGTAAAACAATATTAAATAATCACAAGTCTAACTTAAGTTAAAACCCCAGTATACCGTTTAAAATTTAAACACCCCCCCCCCCCAGGAGATCAGCCCAGCCCAGCCTGTTCGAATAGCCAGGTTTTCAGGTTGTGGCAGAAGGTGCGAAGGTCAGGGGCCAGGCGGAGCCCCAGGGGTAGTTGATTCCATAGGGCGGGAACCGCCACAGAGTAGGCCCGTCCCCAGGGTGCCGCCAGCTGGCATTGACTTGCCGACGGCACCCGGAGAAGCCCCTGTCTGTGTGCTTGAACAGGGCGGTTGGTACTCAATATGAGCTGATTGCAAGTGCAGTTGTGCTTGACTACACCCAATGATAGCAAGCCTTTTCAATGGGTTTACTTTAAACAGGACTGTGCCTGAATCCCAGCCAATATGGTGGGTGACCTACTTCTGGAGCAAAGAAATGCCATCATAAAGATATCGGGTGGCTCTTCATGACCGAGGCCATCATCTGTAGCACACAACCTCCATTGAGTGAAAACATCAGTTGGAGATAGTTTTCCTTTCTGCCTAGAAGCATCTCCGAATTACCTTTTGACAGCTAAGTGGCATTTATTTAAGGCAGCTTCAGAATCCATCAAAAAGATCTGCACATTATAAAAATGTAAATGCCAAGTATTGGCATCTTTAAAACAGCCATCAAAACACCTCAGAACATTTCCAGCAGCTAGCTAGCGAACTCAACAAAACAGGAAATCCTATTATATCGTAATAGCAACATACTAAATAATGGAAATAACATGATATAAATTCAATCTTCAAGGAAAAGCTCTAGGATATGGGGGGGGGGATGCATAAGAAAGAACACAAAAGATAATGTAAGCTAGAGAAATGTAAAGCACCAAATCCAGAGAGCTAAATCACAGGGATGGTGTTTTTTAAAGAAGGAATACAATCTTTCTTGCAACACCCTAGGAATCCATGCAGATATGGTTTTACCCATGCTTTACTAGAATTGTAGAAAGAACTTTCCTAAAGCAATCTGTTCAAAATTTAGTGGGACCTTGCTGCTCATTGTTAATTGTTTCTGGGCGGTGTGATGAGTACCAAAAATGATCAGTACTAAACAAAAATGTTCCCATAAAGAATAATGTAGTGAGCAATAAGGCAAGCCAATACCGATACATTGTAGCTTTAGGGTGAGTACCAAACAAATAATGAGTACCAGGACAAAATTTTCACATCAAAATGAGCTGGGAACTAAATTCCATGAGCTTCAAAGCAGTTGAGTACCAAGGTACCAATGTATATCTAATTGTAATTTGTTTCATCAGGTATTTTTCTACTAGTAGTAACATCTCAAAAAGTCCACAGCGAACTTTATTTTAGATATTTAAAACAGTTCTACACCGCTTCCCATTAAAACAAAAAAAGCCAAAATTCAAAGTGTTTTTTGCAGTTGAGTGAGAGGTTGAATTAGCAATGTCCTCCTGGCAGTTCTTTTTCAAGAGGAGTTATTAGAATTTATTTTCAATTATACACCAGAATAAGCTGTCTGCAGTATAGTTAGCTTTCAATTTCCACCAATTTTCGATGCAATCATAGATGCTTCAGTGATTAAGAATCTGTGTTGCAAAACAATTCCCCCTTTGCAACAATGCAATCAAACAGATCTAAAACACACAACCTATTATCTAATACTTTTGCAGCTTGCTGGTAAAGAGGATTTGCCAAGTATCCCCATTTCATACCCACCGAGTTCCCAACCTCATTTGCAAACAAATCTGCAAATTAAAAAAAAAAAGCTCACGAGAGAATTTTGCCTTCCGTTTTGCTATTTCTTTGTTAAGCCATAAACTCGAGCATACATCCATCAATGCCAGTTTTATATTACACTTGACAACGAACAACTCTTTACTGTCTCCCTCTGCCCATGAAGACTAAATCTTCTACTCTCTCGTAGCAAGGATGGATTGGGATTTACGACAGGAATCCAGGAGAGCAGCTCAGTTTAATTGTCTGGAATATTTCATGCTTACTGATTTACAAACCTATAACCAAGAGTTTTTTTTTCTTTAACCCACAGCAAGAATTGCTCTGAAATGCCATTTGGGTAAAATACTGCATGGTTCTATTTGAGAGCAAAGCTTCTGTTCCCAATCCTCTCTCTTTCATGCTACAAGTGACTGATGCCGATCAGGGAACAACCAGAATAAGAAATATGATGACATCACATGGCTTTGCTGAGAAGGGTTTTTTTTTTTCTTTTAAGGTAAAGGAGTCCCTGCAGATTTTTCTCTGCTAGTCTTTACCAACTTTGGTGGGCAGTACTCATCTCCATTTCCAGGCCATTGAGCCAGTGCTGTCCAATGACATTTGCATAGTCATGTCACCAGTATGACACAAATTCCCACCAAAGTGGTACCTATTTATCTACTCACTGTCAGGGTCCCAACTAACACCCCCCGAGTGAAAGAACTCTGAGAGATGATATCTCCTCAAATAACATTTAATTAGGGCATGTCATATTGGCATGATGCTGGTGAAAACCAGATCTAAAACTCCCCACTGGTTTTTCCCCTGATTAATAGTAAAAGTTTGTCACTTCTCTGGAGGCATCAGTCACATGGTCCAGTTAGCAGTGGGATGACCATAGGCTCTACCTCCCAACCACCTGCACACATGACCTTGGTTCCCAGGGGAAAGAATATTGTTTTGGTTAGAGCACCCCAGCTATCTCTACACCCCCTCCCTATCCCTTATCTCCAGCCTGTGTCAGCACTGAAGCTCTGAAGAAAGAAAACCCCCCAGTAGAATAGAAAAGTGGCCACCGTCTAACCAGCTTCAGGGTTGACACTCGCATTTGTGTGCTTTCAAACTGCTAGGTTGGCAGGAGCTGAGGCAAGTAATGGGAGCTCACCCCATCACGTGGCACTCAGGCCTCGAACCTAGGCTGCTGGCTTTCCAGCCGACAAGCACATCATCTTAACCCCTGAGCCACCATGCCACCCCATTGTTGAGAAGAGCTAAGTAAAACCACAGTGCTCCCCAGATCAGTCTCATGAGCGATCATAGCAATTAGGGGCTATTTTAGAATGGTAAAATAGGATGGTATTATAGTAGCATCTATGGGGCCATGCAACTCCATTGAGATGATGAAAAGGATCTAAATTATGCAAGACAGCAAGATAAGGAAGGCAACAGAAGTTAATAGAACAAATCGCAATTGTACCAATTGTCCATCTAACGGCTAAGAGTTAGCTCGTTACTCTCTACAGTGAACATTAGCAAACCATCAGGCAGGCACACTCTGAAGTTTCTACTGAAGAAACCCAACGTGATACTTTTGAGATGAAAATATGTGCTTTATAACTATAGTCTTCTTACTCTATAGCTCAAGGATCTGGAATAATTGAAAGGATTTGGCTTCATTCGTTCTATTCCTGCTCGTTTTAACTCCCACCCTACGCAAGTAGTTTGAGCACAGTGCAATAAATACAGCTAATACAGTCCACAGGACGGGGATTAAGGACACTACCCTATTATTTCCAATATGCACAGAATATTACACTCACAGCTCTAGTGATGTCTGGAGCAGATAACGACTCATTTTGCTCCTGATGGCTCTGTGGTTGATTTTATTACATTTTTTTTGTAAGGTCCCATCAGCTCAGCATCTCCTAGCTAAGGTGACCTTGTGCTCCCCAAATACAGCCGCCCAGAGCATCTTCCTCCTCCTCTTCAAAGCAACAAGACACCGGGGAAAATAATGAAGCTTTCTCTATGCACCGTGAAGACCGAGCCCGCCGAATACAAATAGGGCAGGCTTGCATTGTAGACACGCTGCTGGGGCCACTTTACAGGGGCAGTGACTCAGAATATGAGGCACTTCCTCTCTGAAGCTTCTGCTGGCAAGAGCACTTTTGAAAAGATAAATATGATTTAAGGCATCCGAGATGCTCACCACAATTCCCCATTGAGAGGAGAAAGGCAATTATTTATGCAACGTCGAGATGCCTCTGTCTGCATCTTCTATTCATCACGCATATCCCCAGCATGATTACTCAGGTACAGAGAGAGGATTTTATGGGCTACCTGCTAGAAGGTAGCTCTCCTCCTAAGAGGCCCTGGTTAACACTTTCACTCTGGATTTAAGTAGCGGTGTGCTTTAAAAATTTTAACAATGGGTTCTGTGCCTGCTTGCTAGGTGGGTGTAGCCATGGTGGGCATGACCAGGTCGGCCTCCTGCACCATGGTGTGTGTGTGGGGTATTTTTGCCTCCCCGGGGTCCAGCGGCTTTCCTTGAACCTCCAGGAAAGCAAAATGGCCTCCCCAGGTTCCGGGTGTTCTCTGGAAGCCAGAAATGGGCCCATTTCTGGCCTTTCTGAAGTTCCAGGAGGCCCATTTTTCACCCTCCCTGAGCCTTTGCATCCAAAACAGGCTGCATGGGGACTCCTGGGAGGGGTGGGATGGTGGGGCCAGCCAGGGTTGGGGGTTCTCCAAACTGCACAGAATCTTAGCTAGGGGCTCTCTCGAACCCATGTGAGCCCCCAACAGCCCAGCCCTGGATTTAAGGCATTCACAGATCCGCCAATGGCATAAATTGGTATTGAACCCCATCAGTTTCTCTGCTTTTCATTTTACTATTCCGGAGAGGTGTAGCAAAAAGTGTCCTAAAGTGAGTTTAAGCTTACCTACGGTATTGGACTTGGCAAACAGTTTGAACGTGGTTTTGATTTTTGGGAAGTGGCTTAGGATGCTGACTTAAGCCCCACCTAATTTCAAATTTTCAAAAAGGGAAAATAAAACCAGGTCTTGAATTCCAGCCAAAAGATTGAGCGTATCTCAGGTTAAGGCTTGGCAAATGTCATTCATTCATGTTTGAACTAAAAGAATCCATGGAAAGGGAGGACTCAATGTGACAAAAACAAATGCTGACCTTCACTTTATTCCAATTTTTTTAATGCCTGGTTTCAAATCTCATCTATAGGAAGGACACTCCGATTCCTAGTATGGACGAATGGTTGCAGAAATTGATGAAGTTGACGGAAATGGCAAAATTGACCACTTTGATTAAAAAAAAGAACATAAATACTTTGGTCTCCACATGGAGACCACTTCTGAACTTTGTGCTTCATGTGGAGAAGAATGAAACTTTGACTTTGGGATTTACCGATTAGACTGGTAGATCATTATAAAAATGTCTTGTTTATACTATCAGGAAAAAGCAAAAGTTGAGTTTTGATGTTAAAGCCTTCTTTTACTGTAACAGAGTCGGAACTCAACACTTTTTTTTCTTATCTTTCCTCACCTCTCCTTCCCCTTTCCTTCCCTATTGCTTCCCTATTTACTTTGTATTTTATATTACTCTATAACTCAATATATGTGTTAATTATAAAATCTCATTTATAGATGAAACAACATTTAATTTGAGATCTTCCAAATGTGTTGAATAGAACTTGGAAGATTCCCAGATGGTATCTTAGAAGATATTACAAAGCATCGCATTAGAAAAGACTAAGGAATACAGAATGTTTGGGAGAACAAGTAAGGGGACTACAGTATTTTTTAAATAAACTTGACACTCTCTCAGATGTTCTTTGGAAGTATATTCTTCTATGGAACAGTTGTGGTTAAAAATCCTCTCATCATGAGCTTCTGGGGAAGCTTACCATTCTTCATTTGCCTCTTCTTCCAATTATTTCTTATTCCCCATAAGTCTAGATCTGTGCTTTTAGTACAGAAACTGCTGTAGGTATTATTAGAAGAAGGATACTCCATGATCAGGACTCTATGCCCAAAGTTCTGACTTTGGAGAGGAAATTTTTAAAAATCTGGATGCCATAAAAATTACTGTCATGTCCTTTCAAATGGGATTGGGTGAAAGAATGGGAAAGATATATTTAAAAATGCAAAATAAAGGCAGCACAGGTAAGATTAAGGTCACATTTACACACCTGGGTCAGAAGTCTTCCTTCCTTCCTTCCTTCCTTCCTTCCTTCCTTCCTTCCTTCCTTCCTTCCTTCCTTCCTTCCATGATCCTAATATGCAAGTTAACAATTAACAAAAAGCACCTGCCCCTATGATATTCTAGTTTGCAAAAGTGGGATATTACTCTACACACACATACACATTTTATTCTTCCCCTTTTGTATCTCAGCCTTCAAACTAACCTAGGGGCTATTCAACATCTATATCTATTTGCATATCCTCTCACAAAGTATAAAAAACGAGGGCATACTTGAGTCTCTAAGACAGTATGTCACCCTTGGAAGCCATATTTTACTTGGAAGCTTCGAGGCTGCCACCTTTAGTGCCTGGGAATTTGGGAGGAGGGATTTCATAGAGAAGTGGAAGATTAGACTCAACAACATTCCTTTCTCAGAGAGTCAAGGACATGTTACCCTGCACCTGGAGAGGAGTGTCTGGAGGAAGGTCTCCAGTTGGGATGACAATTTGATTGGGCCATGTGATGGACTGGTGGGTGCAGGGTGGGTTTTCCCAGATGTGCCAATATGACTACTCTAATAAAATGGAACTTTGAGAAAATGCTTGTCTCTCAGTTTATTGGTTTGGAGTTTGTTTGTTGGAACGCTGACATTATCAGCGTTCCAACTAATATCCCAGCCAAAAACTCTCATGGCAGAAGAGTGCAATAGATACATTTCAACAAGACTGGAAGCCAAGAGATGGAACTACTTTTGGGCACCAAGAGGCAGAAAGCATCCAGTTTGTAGCAAAGCCCCAAAAAATGATTTTTAAAGTGAAAAGCATTTAGTACTAACAGTACATAGTGCTTACACCATTTCTCTTCCACACAGAAAAATAATACCAAGGAAAATATGGATTTAGGAACTCAAGTTTATTAAAGGCAGATAAAGAGTTTGAGGAGCAGATAATGAAAGGTCATAAACCGTGTCTTCAAGATCTGACCTTTGTTTAGATAGAGAACTCTATATATTGGATTTTCAATAAGGAGCTGGATCACATGTCTCTTATTTAACAAGAAAAAGAAAGTGGAAGAAAAAAAAATATTTTTCAACCGAAGATATGAAACTGATACGCAAGTGTTAACTATATTTGGTGCAACAGAAAAATAAAATAAAATATTAGTGCTGAAACTCATAATCAGACCGTCTCACTTACAATTTCCAAAACACCAGTGACAGAATGCAAAATTTTAGTCGGTTTCTTTTGCAGCCAAGCAGGGATGTTTGAATTAATCCACAGTTGAGTCGAATTTTCAACATCTCTCTAACCACCAGTTGCCTTTATAATGGGGGCGGGGGGAGAGAATAACCATTGTTGTCACAACTGTTTTTCAACATCAGTTGTTGAATCATTCAATTGTTGTCACAATTGCTTTTCAACATCAATTTTTCAGGCTTCATTTTCTTCATAGGAAGAGAGTACAAGAAGATCGTCACTTTGGGTTGATTTCAAAAGAATACAAACGCATGATGAAGCCCAACCTTGAGGAACTTCTCCCTACAATCTGGTAGAGACCTAAAAGTGCTTTTTCAAGAGGCAACTGGACTTTCTGGACCAGAAAGTCCACATGCCTCCTGAAAAAGCATCAGTAGGACAACCATGACCTGGATGACTGTGGATCTCCATAGACATTCCGGTAGAGAGAATTTCCCTGAGGATGGGCTCCAGCACAAGTCTGAAAGCTCAGAAGACTAAATCTCTGGTCCCAGTGACTGACCCAGACTGGATCCTGCATCAAACTACTGTATACTCTAGCTCAGGCTAAAATAGAATTGAATAGTTTGTGGTTTACTGTATTGGGATATAATACAATAATGTAATATAACACTAAGCTGATACAATCCTGGGTTGTATAAATAGAGGCATAGAATACAAATCAAGTGAAGTATTAGTACTGCTTTATAAACCCTTAGTAAGACTGCACATGGAATACTGCATCCAGTTTTGGTCACCACATTACAAAAAAAAATGTTGAGACTTTGAAAAAGTGCAGAGAAGAGCAACTAGGATGATTGAAGGACTTCACAAACATGTGAAGAAAGGTTGCAGGAACTGGATATGGCTAGTCTTGAGAAAGAAGGACTAGGCGGGACATGATAGCAGTATTCCAGTATTTGAGGGTCTGACACAAAGAAGAGGGGGTCAAATTATTCTCCAAAGCACCAGAAGACAATAAATAATCGGTAGAAACTAATCAAGGAGAGATCCTGATTCTAATTCAATGTTATCACATATGGTATCAATCAGGCCATCATGCAGAGCAGTAATGTTAGGATTTTGCATGACAGGACTACAGAAATACCTTTGTTTTTTTGGGTTTAGGATTCAGTGTGTTGTGTTCACTCAAGCTCTCCCCCAAAAGGTAACTTGCATCTTCATGGAATTTCCCCCTCCCCTTCAAATGAACCAAATTATTTTAAATTCCGATCATTGGGGGTTACCTATTTTTTTAGGGGAAGAAGTAGGAAAAAGTAAGCGTAGTTTAAAGACACCTGGAAATGACAAGGTGCTTGTGCTATACAAGATAATTAGAGATTATCATAATTGCAGTGGCATTGCCATATCAAACAAACCCTATCTTTTAGCATTAATTAATCTTCATTCCCTGCCTCAGAAAAATGCAGGGACTTCTCTCCTGCCATAGGACAGCCGCCTGTCAAACAGCGAACATCCACATCTTATTATCTTATCAAAGGAAAAAAAGGAGGAATGAAGAAAAGGCAAATAGGCACGAGTCAAGTTTTCAAAGCGGTGCTGATGGGAGACCAGGTGACGAGCCATTTACAATCTTAGGGATCCAGACAGGCAGCTCAGCAGTGAGAAATAAAATGTCCCACTTTCAAGTGACATCTCTGAGCAATTTGTCTACAAAGGTATTGCAACATCTGCTGTTTGCATGCTCAGCTTTGGGTGTGTGCAAAGCAGATGAGAGAGAGAGAGAGACCCACAGGTAGTAAAAGGTGGGCTGCTGGGAGTTCATGGGGTTCAGGAGAGCCCCTAGCTAAGATTCCATGTAGTTCAGAGAACCCCCCAAATCCCACTCCTGTCTGGGCCCGCTCACCCCGCCCCTCCCAGGAATCTCCACGTGGCCCATTTTGGATGCAGGTAAGTGCAGGGTGTGTGTGGAGGCTTGGGGAGGGAAAAACACCCATGGTGCAGGAGGCCATGGTGCAGGAGGCCGACTAAGCCCACCATGGGCACGCCCACCCAGCAACCAGGCAAAGAACCCTTTGCTAAAATTTTTGAAGCCCACCCCTGCAGGTAGTCCTCAATTTGCAACAGTTCATTTAGTGACCGTTCAAAGTTACAACAGCACTGAAAAATGTGACCTATGGCCAGTTTTCACCGTTACAACCTTTGAAGCAGCCCCAGGGTGACATGATCAAAATTCAGATTGTTTCATATTTATGACGGTTGCAATGTCCTGGGGTCACGTGATCCCCTGTTGCAACCTTCTGACAAGCGAAGTCTATGGGAGAAGCCCGATTCATTTAACAACCGGGTGAGTAACTTATCAACAACAACATATAAACAACATATAAATAAATATACATGGCTTGGGTCCCGGGTACTTGCGGGAACGTCTCCTGCCGCCATCACATTCCGATAGCCCTGTACGCTCCCACAGACAGGGCCTCCTTGGGATACCATCAGCTAGACATTGTCGGCTGGCGGTGCCCAGGGGTAGGGCCTTCTCTGTGGGGGCACCCACCCTGTGGAATCAACTCCCCGTGGACCTTTGTTTGGCTCCGGATCTCCGCTCCTTCCGCCATGACTTAAAGACTTGGCTATTTCAGCAGGCCGGCCTGGACTGAACCAAGAAGGGGGGCGGGTTCTGTCTTTTAAAAATTTTCATAGTTTTAACTGTTCTTGTTCTTAATTAGACTTGTATTATTTAATCCTTTTTAGTTAATTTATCATACTGTATTTTTATTCTGTGAGCTGCCCTGAGTCCTTAGGGAGAGAGGGCGGCATGCAAGTCTAATAAATAATAATAATAATAATAACAACCACAGTGACTCACTTGACCCCTGTGGCAAGAAGTGTCATAAAATGGGGCCAAACTCACTTAACAAGCGCCTCGCTTAGGAACAGAAATTTTGGGCTCCATTGTGGTGGTAAGTCGAGGACTACCTGTATTAGAAGGGTGGCTCAGTGGCTAAAACACTGAGCTTGTTGATCAGAAAGGTCGGCCGTTCAGCGGTTTGAATCCCTAGTGCTGCGTAATGGAGTGAGCTCCTGTTACTTGTCCCAGCTTCTGCCAACCTAGCAGTTCGAAACCATGTAAAAATGCAAGTAGAAAAATAGGGACCCTTTGGTGGGAAGGTAACAGCGTTCCGTGTGCCTTTGGCATTTAGTCATGCCTGCCAGATGACCACGGAGACATCTTTGGACAGCGCTGGCTCTTCAGCTTTGTAACGGAGATGAGCACCGCCCCCTAGAGCCAGAAACGACTAGCATGTATGTGCAAGGGGAACTTTTACCTGTACTAAGATTTCATGAGCCTTTTCTTCCCAGGGTCACCCTACATCCCAGCGTTTCTATTTAAGGGACTACCGTGTGCCGAACTGTGATGAAAAATGGCCAACCTGATTTCTGTCCCCCTCCCCAGTCTATGCAACTGTTGCATTTAAGTTTATGCTGCTCCATTTTGGCATTTAACAGACAATTGATTTACAGGAGGATGTGATCAGATAGAGGGGCTGTGTGTAAATTGGCCTCCTTCAATTTCCCAACAATATTTTGGGGAGGATCAGCTCATTTTGCTGAATTTTCCAGAGGGAATATAACATTTTCAACCATTTTCTCAGGGGCAAAGAGGCAAGTCATAGCAGTAACCGTAATTGGATTAGAAGACTGACTCGCATCTGAAATTTTTCACAAGCCTTGGGCTACCGATATTCCAGGCAAGGGTGGCTGAGTATAGACGGCTACAAAAATAAGTTGAGGACTATTATTCTGTTTTCCTTGGTGGGGGGAATGAGAAAAACAAAAGTTCTCGGGGGAGGAAATGTGTTTCAAATAATAGCTGCAATGCATGTTAAAATACGTATGGTATTTTTAAATGTACATGTCCATTTCTTAGTGAACTATATTATATAAAAATAATCTGGTCTCATCTGTCGATTTGGTCTAAAGCAAATTAAATCAATCAGCGCAAAAAGGAACAAAAAGGCTGCAGCACCTTTCTATCAGCAATCAGCTCCCAGATCAGCATAAATTAACTCCAAGGTTAATATCAGAGGTGGCATTCAGCCGGTTCTAACCAGTTCTGGAGAACCAGTAGCGGAAATTTTGAGTAGTTTGAAGAACCAGCAAATACCACCTCTGACTGGCCCCACCCCCATCTCTTCTCTGCCTCCCATTGAGTCCCAGCTGACTGGCTGAATCTTCTTTTGTTGCCCTGCTCAGGAGAACGGAGCTGCAAAGCAGGTTAGTGGGGTGGGGAGGGAATGGGGATTTTGCAGTAACCTTCCCCCAGGAATGGGAAGGGAGTGGGGATTTTACAGTATCCTTCCCCTGCCATGCCCAACAAGCCACACCCACAAAGCCAAGCCACGCCCACAGAACCAGTAGTAAAAAAAATTGAATCCCACCACTGGTTAATATCACACCAACAATCAAATAAACAATACCCCAATCAAGAAACTGCCAAAGAGCCATCAGGAAACAGCCAAACCCAAGAATCTCTAGGACCACCTCCCACCAATACTGACAGGCAAGTCACCAGAATATAAACTGACAGCAAACAGCACTCCTTACAAACACTAATGATGATGTTACCTAGTTGGGTAATGAAACGTCTTCAAGAAAACAAGCAAGTTCAGAGAGCACCAAGGATGCCATAATCCTCCTCTTCCTCTTCCTCCTCCTCCTCTTCCTTTCCCTCCCCCTCTCCCTCCTTCTCCACTCCACAATCCCTATTCCCTTCTAGCATTGATGATGTTACCTACTTTGGCTGATGAAACTTCTGCAAGAAAACAAGCAAGTTCAGAAAGCACCAAGGATCCCTCCCATCAACCCTGAGCTACACATACCCTCCTTTCTTCGTATCAAGAAGGCCCCTTGGCTCATATGCAATTTGGGCAAGTCCCTTCCCTTAAACCACTCTTGGAACAGGTGACCTTCCACCGCAGAGAATATAAGAGAGGTGGAATGTATGAGTAGTTCCGTATCTTTCTAACAATATCCTTTAAAGACCGGCGTCTTAGCAAGAGGCACAAAGGCATTGAAGCAGCCACCGTCTTGAAAATGCAAAATTACCATTTTAATGGATGGTGTGTTGATTTCCTGCTAGTCCCTGGAGGAGTCTGTTTGATTCTGTTTGCTTGTTAGCGCAAGGATTTGACACAGGCGATTAATGCAGAGTTCATTAGGGTGATGTCTGCTCCCCACAACCCCCCTTTCTGCATTTTACTGGATTTTATAAAAAGAAAACAACATTATATGAACAAAGAGACGGAGTTTTTAGCGTGACCTCTATTATAACATCTAGGACTCATAATAAGGCGCAGAGGCATTTCTTGCAAGAATATCAAAGCTTTTCTAAGATGAGAGAATATACTGTTAACTTTATATGCAAAAACTAAACCACTAATTAGATATGACCGCTTCTGCCCTCAGAAAAAGTGGGCATAATTTACAGCAAGGAAGATCTCTTTCTAGAAATCTCAGGACTGCCAGCACCTTACTGTCTGTCTGTCCGTCCGTCTACCTGTCTGTCTGTTTAGCTAGCTATCTAAAGTATGTATGTACTGTATGACTGTGCATATCTATGTATCATGTATGAATCTCTCGCTCACTGTATCTATCTGTCTGTCTGTCTGTCTGTCTCTGTCTATCTGCCTATCTGCCTATCCGTCTATCCATCTATTCATCTATTCATCTATCCATCTATCTCATCATCATCATCTACAACATCATCATTATCATCATTTATCTGTCTGTCTGTCTGACTGTCTATCTGTCTATCTGTCTATCTGTCTATCTATCTATCTATCTATCTATCTATCTATCTATCATCATCATCCTCATCATCATGTATCTGCCTGCCTGCCTGCCTGCCTGCCTGCCTGCCTGCCTGCCTGCCTGCCTGCCTGCCTGCCTGCCTGCCTGCCTGCCTGCCTATCTGCCTATCTATCTATCTATCTATCTATCTATCTATCTATCTATCTATCTATCTATCTATCTATCTGGAATGTCCATCTATCTACTAATCATCCATCCAATAATCCATCCATCCATCCATTGAAGTTATTGATCATGTGAACAATCTTGACCTTGATCTGATTTGCATTTGGTTGCCGATTCAAGGAGCTGAATTGTTTTGATTTAGACTTTCAGATCAATTCCAAAATAAGAATGGATCCAATTTGGAAAAATGCATCCCCCCAAATGCCATCACTCTGCTAAACAAATAATTCCCTTAACACTGTCCTACTATTTACAAAGTCTGCACTACTATTACTATTAATCTTCTCATCACTCCTTATCACCCATCCCCTCTCACTGTATGACTGTAACTTTGTTGCTTGTATCCTTACGATTTATATTGACTATTTCCTAGTATGATTTGATTGTTTATTGTACCCTATGACTATTATTAAGTGTTGTACCTTATGATTCTTGACTCTTGATGAATGTATATTTTCTTCTATGTACACTGAGAGCATTTGCACCAAAGGCAAATTCCTTGTGTGTCCAATCACACTTGGCCAATAAAGAATTCTATTCTATTCTATTCTATTCTATTCTATTCTATTCTATTCTATTCTATTAAAAAAAATAAAAAAGAACAAATTTCTGAACAGAATCTGAAACTTCCAAATCAATTCTGAGGAGTCCTGTTTGATTTGATTGGGAAAATCTGAATCAAATAATTGAATGGAGTGAACAGCCTTCACAGTAAATCTCTTAGTCAAATATTTACCCTGCTTCACAATAAATTATACAGGGACCAGTATTCACAGAGAACAATATGAAGTGATGTAGATTTAAATTAATGCGGTATATGCCACATAAAAACAAAAACATCTCCTTTTAATTGCACTAGGGCATTAAGCATGACTAATAATTGTTCCTCCTATGTTGATTATTTTTCCTCTGAGTCACATTTACCATTCCAGTGAAGGAAAACTGTACATCCTATACTGGAGAAACAATTACTTGCTTGTTTCAGATTTGTAATGGACAGTTCCTTCCCCCAGCTATCTATGATCTGCCAGAACCATTCTCTTATATTGAATTTAAGCTCGGATATTGCTGTGCAACATATGGAGTGGGACAGTGAGGTAGTTGGAAAATAAATAAATAAAAAACAGTTCCCTTGAAAATAACAGAATAACAGAGGGGCCCTTGAGGTCTTCTAGTCAAACCCTTTGCTCAAGTGGGAAGACCTTTTCAGGCAAAGTAAGCCAAACTCATCTCACACAGTTCTGCAAGTTCTGTGCTTAATTACTAATAACCTCTTGGTTTTATTATTTTATGCTTTCATTATTTGAGTCATTATATTGTAAACTACGTTGAAGTGCATATATTTATTCTCTCTCTCTTTCTCTCTCTCTCTCCCCTCTTTCTTTCTTTCTCTCCCTACCTCTCTCTCTCTCTTTCACCCACTCTCTCTCGTTCTCTCTTTCACTCTCCCTCTCTCTCTCTCTCGATAGTCCTGTATTAGCAAACATTCAAAGTTACAACAGGCTTCCCCAGAGCACACATATGACCCAGGTTTGAAGTTCTCACAGACAGATTCCTCCCCGTCCCTTCAGGTCACCTGATTTCACTTAATGAGCCTTGGTGGTGCAGTGGTTAGAATGCAGTACTACAGGCTTCTTCTGCTGACTGCCAGCTGCCTGCACTTCGGCAGTTCGATCCTAACCGGCTCAATGTTGACTCAGCTTTCCATCCTTCCGAGGTTGGTCAAATGAGGACCCAGATTGTTGGGGGCAATATGCTGACTCTCTAAACCACTTAGAGAGGGCTGTAAAGTGCTGTGAAGTGGTATATAAGTCTAAGTGCTATTGCTATTGTGATTTACAATGGGTTTTTGGACGATGGGTTTGCTTAACAATCACTTTATGACTGCTCTATTCACTTAACCAATGCTACAAAAAAGGTCATAAAATCAGGTGCAGTCAGGTGGCCTGAATAACAACTGGCATGACTTACTTGCATAATTCTGGATTCAGTTATGGTAATCTAATCACAGCTGTCCTACCACGAACACCAATGGAAGGGACCACTATGGCCTGTATTATTCACCTCCTACCTAGTTCCTCTTTTAGGCCCTGAATACTTGGGCTGCCACAAAAAAGTAGGCGTGTCAACGTATTTTCCAAAGTAGCAGAAGGCAAGACAAGAAACAATGGATGGAAACTAATCAAGGAAAGAATCAACCTAAAACTAAGGAGAAATTTTCTGAGAATGAGAACAATAAATCAATGGAGTGATTTCTCTTCAGAAGTTGTGGGTGCTACAACACTGGAAGTTTTTAAGAAGAGATTGGACCATTGTTTGTCTGAAATGGTATAGGGTTTTCTGCTTGAGCAGGGGGTGTGGACTAGAAGACCTCCAAGGTCCCTTCCAACTGTTATTCTGGACTTCTCCAGCTTCTCATCCTCCCCTCTCATACTTGTTAATCAAACCAATTTGTGCCCTTTCATCTCAGCTTATGGCTTTCCCGATTCAACATTGCAATCAAATACTTTTCGTTTTAATGCTAAAAGGAATCAAATTGTGTTTTTACAATGTTGGAGATTCTTTAGACAAGGCAGACTTAGATTAGATTCTGAAAATAGGCATTAATTGAAGCAGTTAATAATAATTAGGTTCTTAGAATAATAACCTTGTGCCAGTGAGATATTGAAGCCTGAAATAGGCCTCGGATGGAACATCAGCTATTGTATCCTGGTATTGAATGATTTACTGGGAAAGCAGAAATCAATAACTGAAAACTAATCAACTCTGATCACAAAGGCTTACACACCGTTAATGTAATGAGACAGATAAACTGCCCACAATCAAATGGGCAGAACTATGGATGGTAAGAAATGTGATGGGTTGTGTTAATACGATAGAGAGAGAGGGAAGGGAGAGACAGAGAGAGAGAGAGAGGAGAGACAGAGAGAGGAGAGAGAGACAGAGAAAGAAGGAGGGGGGAGATAGATAGATAGAGAGAGAGAGTCAGACAGACAGACAGACAGACAGACAGACAGACAGACAGACAGACACTTCAGCTAGAACTTAACATGACTACAATTGTTAAGTGAATCACTGCAGTTCTTAAGTTAGTAACATGGTTGTTAAGTGGATCTGGCCTCCCCCATTGACTTCACTTTTCAGAAGGCTGCAAAAGGTGATCACATGACCCTAGCACACTGCAGCTGTCATAAATACAAGCCAGTTACTAAGTGTCTCAATTCTGATCACGTAACTGTGGGATGCTGCAGCATTCATAAGTGTGAAAAACAGACACGAGTCACTTTTTTTCACTGCTGTTGTAACTTTGAACGGTCACTAAATGAGTGGTTGTAAGTTGAGGACTACCGGTATGTGCAAAAATACCTAAGAAGCCATTTGAACACATAGGTGGAGCTTCAAAAGTGATATAGGACACACCAGATTCACAAGGAAGCCAGCTGGTCTGATCTAGGCCATGTTAATCCATCCACATGTGTAGCTGCATTGCTCTCATGTCAGAAACACCGAGGGGCTCCTGGACTGAAAAAAAAATTAGCCGGTGACATCACCGTTGTCGAGTGGTGCGGTGGCCTAGATGTGGATCTCTCACCTCACAATCAAGAGGCTGTGAGTTTGATCCTAGGTAGATACAAATATTTCTCCCTCTGGGCACAATGAGAATATATCTACTGGAAAAAAAAAATCCGCATTGGCAACAGGAAGGGCATCCAGCCAGTAAACATTCAGTTCCATTTAGTTGCCCAGATTCCAAACCACAAGGGATTACAGGGTCATTAAAAGACAATGATCGCTGTTGTCATCACCAGGGCTGCCCAGTTGGGGGCTCCTTTCATGTACCCAGCAGAAGCTGGAGTGAAGGACGGGAACTCACCCTGCCCCACACCAGCACTCAGGTCTCGAACGAGGGTTTGCTAATCACCAACCACTTAACCCACCCTGCTGCTGCTCACACATAATAATCACACACCAATTTTCTTTAGGGAATCTGAAAACTCTAATTTTTGGGGGGAATCTCTTGACTTCAGTCAAGTTTCTCAGCAGAGGCTCCAGGATATGAACCCTTTCCTGCCCCCAAAGTTGTCAACACTAAATTGGCACTAAGGTCTTTTTCTCTAAAATTCTTGGCTTCATCTAAACGAGTTTTAAATTATATCAATTTATACATATATAATTCCTCCTCCCCGCACCCTTTTTTTTCTTTTGCATCCATGTGATTGGTTCTCACATGACCAGGCTTCGGGGCTTCCTGCTCAGTAAAGTCATTTTGTGTGATTCACGCCTGTGATCTCATTTTGCTAGATAAGCAAGGAGCATTTGAAATCTAGAATGAAAAAAAGTGTGGGGAGAACTAGAGGAGAAGGCAGTGCTTGGAGCTTATTTCAAGGTCAGTCTGCTTCAGAATCAAAGCCATTTGCTACAAAGTATTGAGGGATTCAGGGAGAGGATGAAAAAAACACCTAAAAAAAGGATTTAAAGGGAAACTAGTAGTAATATATATGTGTGTGTGTGTGTGTGTGTGTGTGTGTTTACGTAGATTTTCATGGGTAAACCAACAACCAATCTGCTTACAGCAGAGCCAGCACACCACACCTCCCCTCCAGTATTTATAGAGAGAAGGCAGCTCAGATCACGCTTTGCTGGCACAAGCACAAAGCCGAAGACACCAGTCTGAAGATGGTCAGTGGGATCTCATCAAAACGTCGCCAAGGTACTCTCAATCTTACACGGGACAAGACCCGAATACACCAAGACCTACATATATATATATATGTTGGTGTATATATCTTGGTGTATTCGGGTCTTGTCAATTGAGAATACTTATTCGACAATCATCGTCATCTTCAGGCTGGTGTCTTCAGCTTCGTTCTTCTGGGAGAAGAAGAACGAAGAACGAAGCTGAAGACACCAGCCTGAAGATGATGGATGAGATTTCGTCGAAACGTTGCCAAGGTATTCTCAATCTTACACGGGACAAGACCCGAATACACCAAGACCTACATACCTTTACCCGTGAAAATCTACGAAAACATATATATATATATATATATATATATATATATATATATATATATATATATATGTAGGTCTTGGTGCAGCAGCCAAAAAAAAGCCAATGCAATCCTAAGTTGCATTAACAGACGGATACAATCAAGGTCAACTGTGGTAGTAATACCCCCCTATAAAGCCTTAGTAAGACTTCACCTAGAATACTGCATCCAATTTTGGTCACCACACTATAAAAGAGATGGTGAGACTCTAGAAAGAATTCAGAGTAGAGCAAGCAGGATGATTAGGGGTCTGGAGGCTAAAACATACGATGAATGGTTGCAGAACTGGGCTTGGTTAGTCAAGTAAAGAGAAGGACCAGGGGACACATGATAGCAGTCTTCCAATGTTTGAGGGGCTGCCACAGAGAGGACGGGGTCAAGCTATTTTCCAAAACCCCCGAAGGCCAGACAAGGAATAATGGATGGAAACTGAACAAGGAGAGATTCAACCTGGAAATAAGGAGAAATTGTCTGACCGTGAGAACAATCCACCAACGGAACAGAAGTTGCCTTCGGAAGTTGTGGGAGCTTCATCACTGGAAACTTTCAAGAAGAGACTGGACTGCCATCTGTCAGAAATGGTCTCCTGTTTGGACAGCGGGGTTGGACTAGAAGACCTACATTGCCCCTTCCAACTCTGTTAATCTGTTAATATTTACAGTATGTTACTCCTTTGCCTTGGTTTCAATGCTTACATTTTCTCCTTTTGCCACCTGCACAAAGTTCCAAGATACATTTCAGATACAGATGTGCCCCAGCTGCTTTATTTCAAGCCATCGCTCAGTTTCTAAACTCACGGAACACTCCATTTTTAAAAAAAAATGGAAAAAAAAATCTGCCCACTGCTTACATAAACAACAATCAGTTTCTCTGGATTCCCAAAGACAGAAATGTTACTGATAACAGCAATTATCATTACCTCTTCCAATACTCTGTTCCTCAACTGGTATCATTTGATTAGAGATCAGCTTTAAAGAGCACAATTAGCATTTATATTGCTTGTATGTGCTAGGTGGCTCTGTAGGCTTGATAATAGGAGCCTATAAAATACAGAGCAATGAGAAATTATGATTTGACATCTCTGAAAGAAATTTAAAAAACCCCATACCAGGTATGAAATTGCTGCTAAAATGGCAACAATGCTGAAATCCCCCCTAATTTTTTTTATATTATTACAAGTGTAACATAATCCACAATCTTAAGGATCATCCATAATTCTAGAGATGAATTTAATAAACACATCTAACTTCTTTTTATGTATATCTTTTGCAACATACACAGATTCCCATGCATTTTTCCTAATGTATGCATATTATACACAATTTAGTTAAGGGAAACAACAGCTGAGATAGGTTTTAATATGCATAGTATTTCTAAAACATGTTTGTCTACTTTTGAAAAAAAGTGTATTTTGATTTAAGCCAAAAATTGAGAAGGAGCATTCAATAACTTCAAAAATTATGAATAACTGTTATCTGTCATTCACATTATTCTCCTATATACTGAATAGTATATTTCTTTGGGATGTGTCTTCTTTTCCAGAGAGATAGAAAGCTGCTAGTTCTCCATGCGTAGAATTGTAAACCACCTTAAATATGTCACATAAATGCTCCTTCTGCAATGCATTTGTAAAAAAAAAAGACTTGAAGTCAACATCTGTAATTATATTCAACATTATTATTGTTGTTGTTACTGATCATCGCACACAGTCAGCCAAATGTTCAGACTGGGTTTGGCATTTTTTTTTTACTTATCAAGTCCTTACCAATGACCTGGGATAGGCAAATCTGGATGTTTGACGGTGTTACAAATATTGTTGGGATGAGATGGAAGTTGTTTCAAGTAAAGACACCTCCTGCAATTGACTAATGACACATTTGTCAATGCCTATGGTGTGGTTGCTGTTCTTCTTCTTCTTCTTCTTCTTCTTCTTATTATTATTATTATTATTATTATTATTATTATTATTTATCATCATTGTCATTGTCATCATTATCATCTTTGGAACCCAATGGCTGAAGAAGGCAAAAGAGGAAAACTGGAAACTACTTGGCCATGGAATCAAACTAACATCTCTACAATAGAAGATTTCATCTCGATCAGGGGTCTTCAAACTTGACAGCTTTAAGACTTGTGGACTTCAACTCCCAGAATTCCTCTTCCAGTCATGTTAGCTCAGGAATTCTGGGCGTTGAAGTCCACAAGTCTTAAACTTGCCAAGTTTGAAGGCCCTTGATCTAGATAAAGCTTTCCTTCTGATCTTTCCAAAGTTTTTATATTTTAGCTCCACCGATAGAATATTGGACCACTCTACAACATATTAATGATTCTCCATTAACTTAAAGAACATGGAAGACCATTGTATTGTAGCAGGAACTTTAAAGGTATTTAACGCTAGCTGGATTATGCTCTTAATCTTTATCGTAATAAAAATTTCAGTAAAAGCAAGTTATTAACAAGAAAAATGGAAATGACAATGATTAATCATAGGTAATGCTGCTTCCTACCAACATAATGAGACTTAAGAGTAGTGTATGTGTGTGTGTGTGTACGTGTTAATTTGTTAAGAATGTATAATACTTATTTCAGTGCAATATATTTTTCCTTTCAGTTACATTGCAAAGACAAGTCATACCTACAATAGATGAAACAAAAACAAATGAAAACTAAACCAACTCCACCCCCAATCCTGCAAGTATATAAAAACATCCTTAAAAATACATTAAAACTGCGGAGTTCTACTAAAATTCAACAGTAAATTGCACCAACAAATTCTAGCCACATAAGTATACGCCATCTCTTGGGATTATGTGATACTGAATTTAGGATTGTCTACAGTTCTGCATCAATGGTCAAGTTAAATAAATAAAGGCAACAATAGCAGCATATTATAGCGCCAATGCCTAGGAAAAGCAGTGATTTTAATTCCCAAACCAATCCCAAATTAATTATATTCAAGCTCCTTGAAATTAATGGGAGCATCAAACATATTTGGATGTCAGTAGGACTGGAGTGGAAAGATGGAGAGCTGTTATAATTAACACATAACTTCCTATAATGTGGCAAGCAGCAAGGTGTTCCATAAGGTGCGTTGTACAAAAGCAAGCTAAAAATGGTTCTTCTGAACAGTTGGGAAAGGACTATTGTGGCACCAGAATCCTCTATAAAACAGAAACAATTATAAGTGTTCGAACATATTACTGGCAGCCACAAAAACATCTACAGGACTTGCCAAGTGTACCGGAAAGATATGACAATAATTAGGCACACAAAGCAAGAGAACAAAATGCTGTTCTTTCCCTCTTGGATACAAGATGTTCAGGGAACATATTCTGGTTCTACAAGGCCATCTTAGGTGGCTCTTGAGAATAATTCCACTTGGAAGCACATAAAACTTCCTTAGACAGTTGTGCTTCACCTGATGGTTGGGATGAGCTACGATTTCTAAGAGGGATGTAGAGGCATTTATGCTATTCAAAAGCTATCTGAATTTTTGTGAGAAGGGAACTCCACGACAGATTTGACAGCATCCAAGGGGACCAAAGGAGAATATCAAGAAAACCTTACAAGATTTTAATTTAGATCTACCTTGGATGGATGCAGGGAAGGAGCTACAGGGGAAGGAAACCAGCTTCGTTTCCAATCTCTTGCTGAGAAAGAAAGGGAAAATTATTATTTTCTTCCTTATCCAGCCTTTTATTATTCAAAGCACGGACTGGAAGACTACCTTGTATTTTGCTCCCAGCACTGTTTAGTTTTGTGGAGGTGGTTATAAAGAAAAACAACTGGTTGATAACACATCTTAGTTGTTTGACGATCTGTCTTGCTCTAGAATGATTAAGAATCAGAATGGGGCTATTATAGGAAGGGTGGCATTGTTTCCCAATGGACAGTTTCACTGGAGATACATAAGTGGTATCACTTGTAAGAGATATTCCATTCTGGGGCTTGGCAATAGGAAAGTCACTTTCCATAAATATTCCATCTGATGTCAACCTTGACACAACTCAATCAACTCGCCAGAACAACTGTCAGGTCTTGAGATCAGCAGTTGGCATTTTTGGACACCAGGCAAGATCAGCTCTAGATCCACAGACCCACTGGAGATAAATGGAAATGTTCCAAGCCAGATAATTCTTCTCCTGGATGTTTTCTTCCATTTTGTTCCTGTGTCACAGAGGAGCCAACAAAGCTGCGTAGTACTGGGTATATTATGGATTACTTGCTTGCTTATGTATTTAACTGGTTTATAAGGTTGCCCTACTCACAAAGTACACACTAGATGGAATACAGTGGAATAGAAGCATAAAATAATGAAAGGACAACAAATTCCCCAAATATATCTCTCCCCACACAGAACAACAAAGCATAAAAGAATAATAAAATAATTGAGGCCAATCACTGTATGTTTCACAAGGCAAGCACTGCAACTTCAAAGCCAGATATAACATCCGTTCCCTCAAGGATGCATTTATCACTGCTTGGATCAAACCCATGTCAACCTCAAAGAAGATCAGGAGGGACATGAATCTAACACAAAGATGGTAGCACTTAAAGCATTGAGCAGCCTGTCTACTTTCTCAAGACCAAGTGGTTCAAATTCTCCCTCATCCCATGTATCTATGCTAGGCCTTGCCCTAGATCAGGGTGTCCAACCAGCATTCTGGGAGTTGAAGTCCACAAGTTGTTGGGGCAATAAGCTGACTTTGTAAAATGCCGCTTGGGGCTAAAAGCCCTAGTAATAAGCAGGCATATACAATGGAATGAAGGCTATTGTTGAGCGCATTGGGTTGTGCTTCAAAAATTGTAAGCTGCCCTGAGTCTCCGGAGAAGGGAGGCATATAAATATGAGTAAAAACAAACAACAACAAAAAAAAACAAGGCCAATATTTGATCACTGCTCAATCAGATTTAGCTTTTACCTTCCCCTAGTGGCACTGTAGGTGTCTTTTGCCTCAGAGTTCCTCCCAAAACCATAGATCTCTCCAGGATTGAAGGATCAAAAGAGTCTACAAAGATGCAATATCCCCTTCCAAACAGTACGGTATCAGAGCTTCAGGAATAACCATAAGCTCTGCTTGAAAC
This sequence comes from Naja naja, assembly GCA_009733165.1. NCBI lineage: Eukaryota > Metazoa > Chordata > Lepidosauria > Squamata > Elapidae > Naja > Naja naja. The sequence continues at coordinate 23,902,761 of CM019156.1, read as the reverse complement.
CTAACAGGATTCATTAGGCCCCTTGGAATGAATATGTCCTTCTTCCCTGTGGTGAGAAGTGCTTCCAGAGGACTCTAGGGCTAAGAGAGAAGAATCTGATCACAGAAGGAATTGATGATAATATATCTCAGTTCCAGGTCACGTTGATGCTGCCATGAAAGAAAAACCAAATATAACTATTATTGTGAGTCGTATCCAAAGAAGGCAAATTAAGGTCCACCAAAAACCAGTCAGATTTGGAGAACACCAACATAGTCAGGACTTCAAGAAACATGTTGGGGTTGTTCCACAGCACAGAGGTTAGTATACATACATATTTAACTATGCTAATTTATGCAAGTTATATGTATTTTAGTTTGTATCCCTCCTCTTTCCCAAATAAACAACAGAGAATCTCCAACAACTGCAATAGCTGCCTAAATTTTTATACCACTCTCTCATAGACAGAACACCTTTCTTTCTAATGTAATTTCCATTTTTTTAAATTTAAAATATGAAACCTACTCTTCCATGTCCATTATGTATGCAGCTATCTAGTCAGTTAAAATTGTATGTGGTACATCACATATGATTCTTTGGAAAGTTAGTTCTCACCTGGTCAAAATTGGAACATCTGATACCAGATTAGGTCATCATTGAACAAGGAACATCTAGAAACTGTATCTAACACTCAGAAGCAATTCACTTCTTGTCTTTTATCCAGAGCAAGTGTGGTAAAGAAACACATGAAATTTGAACACTAATTCATAAAACAGAACTTTCATTTGATGCATCACTGTTCCTGAAATCCTTTTGTAATGGCTTCTAGCTTTTGTATAATAATTTTTACTCATCAGAAGTTCATGGATTCCTATGTCCCTGTTAAATTGGTTTCAGGCTAACCTGCCGGAGAAAAATATGATGATTCTGCCAATTGAGCAAGCTGTCCCTCCCTTACTTTCACCCTTAGAAATACCATCTGTCCTCCAAAACTAAATTAAAAGAACCGCTTCTGAATATATATCTATTTCATCTGAAACCAGGCAACACAAATAAAATCTGCCTTTCTAAAACAAAATGGTGTGATCCAATAATAGGAAGTGTGTTGCAATAATGTGCATAGTTCATTAACACCTGTCATTTCCAGCTCAAAAATACTGGGCAAAGAAAATCGTAGATATGGATGCATGTATAAAAAGAGGCATGCATCTGAATAAGTGGCAGGCAAAACTGCTATCTTTTTCTCAAACTTGTATCTAAAGAGCAGATCAGCCAGGGCACCTCTGTGCAGCTGCATTCAGAATAGTCTTGAAAAGTCTCAGTTAATTAATTGGCACTACTCATTGATTAATTCATTAAGACCAGATGTTAACGATTCAGGTCTTTATACATGGATTTTAATAAAGAGGCAACCTTCTTTCAAACACTAATGAATGCTGATGGCAACCTTACTTCTCCTTATTTTTAAGTCCTCTTAATTTGTCCAGAGATACATAAAAACTTGGGGCCTGGGCCCACACCAAAATAGCCACTCCTTGAGCACTCCTGGAAAAAGCCAGATCAGTCTCATTATCTCATCATGGTTTCCATGTGGCTGTTTTGTGTCACTACTTGTTTTTGAAGGTGGTGGATAAGAGTACAGAGAAGAGCAACAAAATCTCCAGTCAGAGGTAGTATTTGCCGGTTCTCCGAACTACTCAAAATGGCTGCTACCGGTTCTCCAGAACTGGTCGGAACCTGCTGAATACCACCTCTGACTGGAGGCTAAAACATATAAAGAATGGTTGCAGGAACTGGGTATGTCTAGTCTAGTGAAAAGAAGGACTCGGGGTGACATGATAGTAGTGTCCCAATATCTCAGGGGCTGCCATAAAGAAGAGGGAGTCAAGCTATTCTCCAAAAAGCACCTGAAGGCAAAACAAGAAGCAATGGGTGGAAACTAATGAAGGAGAGAAACAATTTAGAACTAAGGAGAAATTTCCTAACAGAACCATGAATCAGTGGAACAACTTGCCTCCAGAAGTTGTAAATGCTCCAACACTGGAAGTTTTAAAGAAAAGATTGGATAACCATTTGTCTGAAATGCTGTAGGGTTTCCTGCCTAAGCAGTGGGTTGGACTGGAAGACCTGCAAGGTCCCTTCAATTCTGTTATTCTATTCTATCATACAACCTTGGTAGACGAGCCATAGCTAAATTATGTCAGAGATGGGAAAAGGATCAGTGAAGGACGTTTTCCACAGGATGGTTGTGTTTGGTGTTTGGCCTTCAGAGATGCTTTAATTTGGATCCCTGTCTTGAGTATGGGGTTGACTTTGGTAGCCTCAATGGCTCCATCCTATCTTAAGATTCTATGCTTTGGCTAAGGACAATGGTTGATTTGCTTGCCTCTATACACCACCGTATCCATCCAGCCCCTCTCACCCAACTTAATTCTCCCAGTGTCCCTGCTTTCCAGAACAGTGTTTGTCAACCTGGCCATCTTTAAGATGCGTGGACTTCAACTCTTAGAATTCCTCAGCCAGCCATGTTGTTTGTGCTGTTTGAGACAGTTTGCAACAGAGTGCTGTTTGCGACATAAGGGAGCATAATTAAAACTCATTGTCTGTTTTCCAAATGGCCAGTTAAAATGTTCTGAAATTGTCCAACAGAAAAGGCCATCCTCCCTACAGACTTTGGAGCTTCTACAAGGAGTGAAATGGTTTCTTGCCCACTCTATTCTCAAATAGCACTTCTGTAACCACTTAATAATACATGGCCTCTAGACAGGACAAATAATATATACTTTAATCACTTTTCCAAGGCAAATATAGACTGTATGGGAGCTACCCTTTGCTAGAGCCCAGAAATTATGAATTTTTCAATAGCCCTCTTCTATTATTCATCTTGTGTTATTCCGTTAACATTTTGTGCGTGAAGGATGTGTTTGCCAGACATTTTATGAAGCTTTCTATAATTTATTAAACAGTAAGGTGTCTCCCAGTACCATCCTGACACATACATGAATCCCATCTCTCCTTTCTACACTTTTCTATTCTAGAGAAGCATCCAGAAGCCACAATGCCCCAAAGGGAAGGGGGAGGAAGAATAGTAGAGTCACGGGGAAGGTGATGAATAATTTCTGAACCAGTAAAAAAAAAAATCACAGATGCTGAGTCATTTTTGTGATTCAGTGTGTAAAATAGCGCAGAAATTGAGAAAAACAGCTGGAATACAGTTTCTTTCTTTTTTAATTACATTTATATGCCACCCTTCTCCGAAGACTCAGGGTGGCTTACAATATTTGGGGATACAACCCAGTGTGCTCAGCAATAGCCTTCATTCCATTGTATATGCCTGCTTATTAACTAAGCGGCATTTTTACAAAGTCAGCTTATTGCCCCGAACAATCTTGGGTCCTCAGTTTACCTACCCCGAGAGGATGGAAGGCTGAGTCAACCTTGAGCCTGGTGGGATTCGAGCCTGCACTAATTGCAGGAAGCTGGAACTTAAGTGCAGGCATTTAACAGCCTGAGCCACCAAGGCCACTATTGTTTGTATTATGGACCACAAGTTGCTATCCTGCAATTTCGTTATTGGGTTGTATACTATAGGTACATTTTAGTCAGTGTCAGTCTTTCACTAAGGGTACCCGATATGGGCTGCAAAAATCTGGATTATTTAATTGTTTGCTTGTTTGTAAAATTTATTAGTGACAAGGTAACTCTGGGCGGCTTACAATATTGAAACATAAAACTGTACAAAACCTAATGATATATAAATACAATGCTATAAAAATCCACATACACAACCTAGTTCAGGATCTTCAAACTTGACAGCTTTAAGGCTTGTGGACTTCAACTCCCAGAATTCCTCCTCCAGTCCTGTTAGCTCAGGAATTCTGGGAGCTGAAGTCCACAAGTCTTAAACTTGCCAAGTTTGAAGACCCCTGACCTAGATAAGGAGGGAGGGAGTAGGATGAGGAGGGGAGGTAGAGAGAACTTTTGTTAATCTAACAACCACCCCCAAGGAGAAATTATCATCTAACAATGTGGATGATTGCTAGATGGTAACAAAGAAGAAACTGTAATCCCTTGCTGCTAGGTAGGTTGTTTTTTTAGTTTGGTCCTCTCCAGGTGAGTGAAGGCCACGATATCTGAAATTCCTAGCCAATTCTACCCCTGAATGGAGTTGCTAGGATTAAACCAGGCAGCTGTCACTGTGTCTCTTGTAAGGCGCTTTGCCAATCAACTCTGAAAACAATATTGGATAGCAGCCACACATCAGTAATCATATTGTTCTGTTTCAGATGGTAGACATAAAATGGCCAAAATTGTTTTCACAGCGGAGGGAAGAATCGTCTAGAAATTACAGTCAGTTAATCTAATGAGTTCTACTCAATTGATCAATTAAATCTGTATAAATGGCCATACGAGGAAAACAAACACAGAGGCCATCTTCAAGTTTAAGTTACATGCATGTCTGCATCAAGCCAAAAGCAGCCCCTATTGTTCTCTCTTACACAAATGTGAATGCCTCCAGCTTTTGTAAATCCTTTGATGAAAAGAAAAAAGAAAGCCAAGAAAAAGAATGGAATCTATTGTATCCTGTAATTGCAGACTCTCTATAAAGTTGGATTAGAAGGTTGGCCTAAAACAGATTGCAAAGAGTACCCAGTACTGAAACCAGCCAAATTATTTTGAAAGGAGAGACAGGCAAACTCACAAGTGCCTTTCTACACCCTTGGCAATAAATCATGTTAAGAATGACAACAATAACCACAACAGTCTCTCTGCATTAAGTCGCCCAGCCTATAACTTTGAGTCAGGGGGAGCAGGCTGTGGATCATGCACTCCATAGGCCAAATGGAATGACCAGGAATCCACAGCTACCCCAGCATTATGGGATAGCTTATTCTCCCCATGGTTAGGAAGTTTTCCTCTATGTAGACTTTTAGGAGAGGGGAGAAAATTGCATTATTTCATTGGTACTTTGGATTGCAGTACACTTAGAGGAAATGCTGTTGTATTGACTGGTTGTGTTTATTTATTGTACTTTGTTATGATTTTCTGTCATGTTTTCATTCTTGCAAGCTCTCCAGGACCTTACAATTGCGTCACTAAACTGATATAAGATAAACAACAATGGCTAACTTTACACAACCTGCTAAATTTTAAACCAAGTTAACGAAACACTTCCGTGCTGATGTTTTGACGTAACTCAGATGATTTGTTTCAGGAGCATGCTAATGTGATTCAAAATTGTGGCTTCCCTAGACTGCTGGACAGAGTTGTCTTCCTGTCCCTAAGAGTACTTCTCAATAAACTATAAAATGAGGAAATAGTTTCCCCAAGATGCCAAGTTAGAATTTATTTGGTCAATGATGGATTTTCATTAAAAAAAAACAGTGGTTGTCTAATTGGGGACATTGCTTTTAAGGGACCCAACTACTGACTAGAAATTTTAGAAGGAAGGGAGGGAGGGTGGGAGGATATATAGAGAACAGTAGAAAGAGAGAGGGAGGGAAATATGGAAGAAGGAAGGAAGGAAGGAAGGAAGGAAGGAAGGAAGGAAGGAAGGAAGGAAGGCAGGCAGGCAGGCAGGCAGGCAGGCAGGCAGGCCATCATTTAAGCATGTCATATGATTATTAACATAAGGGATGTGGTGGCTCAGAGGCTAAGACGCTGAGCTTGTTGATCAGAAAGGTCAGCAGTTCAGCAGTTCGAATCCCCAGTGCCACGTAATGGAGTGAGTTCCCGTTACTTGCCCCAGCTTCTGCCAATCTAGCAGTTCGAAAGCATGTAAAAATGCAAGTAGAAAAATAGGGAGCACTTTGGTGGGAAGGTAACAGCGCTCCATGTGCCTTCAGCATTTAATCTTGCTGGTCACATGACCATGGAGACGTCTTCGGACAGTGCTGGCTCTTCGGCTTTGTAACGGAGATGAGTACCGCCCCCTAGATCTGGAATGACTAGCATGTATGTGAGAGAGGAACCTTTACCTTTATGATTATTAACAACCTTTATCAACCATCTCAGCTCCTTTGGTTTTCACTTGAGCTATGTGTGCCATCCTTGTACAGTCTTGAGAAATCTGGAATTCTTTCTACCAAGTAGTGCAGGAACCCTGCAAGATGCTTGCAATGTAGACTAGTGGAGAAAAAAAGACATTAGTTTTATTCAAGTTGCCATTTCCTCTGGCTCCAAAACCAATTTCTCTCGCTGCCAATTTTTGCTAAAAGCAGGCATTATGTGGTCTGTTCTTGCCCCTTGGAGCCAGTGAGTTTGGGCTTTATAAAGTAATTACAAGCTATTTGCAGCTACTTTGCCCTGCATTCCATGCTGCCCTGAGAAGATGAGTAGTAGAAAAAGAACATGGCAGCAAGAATTTGCAATATTGGGATTTAATGAAAAGAAAGGAGGAAATTAAATAAGTTTTAATCTCATTGGAATGATCAGGAGGGAGATAAAGAAGAATTGCTTTATACCAGGCCCAAGCAAAAGCACTGAGAGGCAAATATTGGAAACTCTGATCTCTAGTGCTGGAAGAATTTCCTTACACAAAACCTAAATAACATGCTAACCAAAAACATTCATATCATACCTTATATGTGTCTAACAGTCTTCCTGCTGCCCCGAGAAATCTAATAATTATGAATTCTGGTCCACACAGATCTGCACCCCTAGTGTCCTATGGAGATACTGAAACAGTTTTATTGCTCCTTCTTTCCTTCCTTCCTAGTTCCTGACTCAAGAAAATGCATCAAAACCAGAGGTGGTATTTGATCAGTTCTGGAGAACCGGTAGCAGAAATTTTGAGTAGTTTGGAGAACTGGCAAATACCACCTCTGATTGGCCCTGCCCCCATCTATTTTCTGCCTCGTGAGTCCCAGCTGATCGGCTGGGTCTTCTTTTGTTGCCCTGCACAGGAGAACGGAGCTGGAAAGCAAGTTAGTGGGGTGGGGAGGGAATGGAGATTTTACAGTATCCTTCCCCTGCCACGCCCACCAAACTACGCCCACAGAACCGGTAGTAAAAAAAATTTGAATCCCACCACTGCCTGGGACACGTATATTTGCCTTCATTCTGCCTGTTTGCTGGGCAATCTTTGATAGATGGGTTGTAAGCTGCAAACCCATTGCAAGCTTGCTGTGTTCTCCTACATTTTATCAGGTCTGTTGTCAATTAATCTTTGTAAATTAATTACAGGCATTTTAGTCATTAATCAGTTAACCTCGCAATTTTATACACGCTTATTGGATGTGAGCCTTGCTGAGCTGCAAGGCATATTCCCAGGTACAAGAGGGTTGCCAAAACCTGTATAATGTTGCATATCAGATAAAATAATCATTCTGGGTAGTTTAAAAATACACCCTTCTCTCTCTTTTTTTTAGCTAGTACACAGATGGTTTTGCAGTAGATGAAGCTTGCACTTCTTATGTACTTTTAAAATAATTACACAAATTACAACTTGGTGGTTTATTAACTGGAAGCCACTTTAGAGCTGATTTGTTTTATCAGTAAATCAACTGAGTGATTGAATTGTTAAGGTGAGAATGAAGGATTGAAGCCACTTCAATTGGGATATCACCACAGGAAAGCCATTCTAGAATTCCCCATTGCCAGGCTTGCATTATATTTTTCAAACTGGAAAGTTCCAAAGTAAATATTTCTTATTGTAAGAATACTTGGATTTGTTCATCATCAACTAATACATGTGTTATGGAATGTGTCTATAAAGCAGGAGCTGGTGTGATGAGCTATAGAGCAATGGGGGTGCAGTGGTTAGAAGGCAGCATTGCAGGCAAACTCTGCCCACAATCTGGAGTTCGATCCTGATGGGGCTCACGGTTGACTCAGCCTTCCATCCTGACATCAGTAAAATGAGGACCCAGATAGTTGGGGGCCACAGGCTGACTTTGCAAACTGCCCAGAGAGTGTTGTAAAGCACTGTGGAGTGATATATAAGTCCAAGTACTATTGTTGTTGCTACTACAGGGAAGCAGCAGTTCCCAGGAAAGAGGGAAGCAGACATGCCAAGGAGGGAGGGGGTAAGACAAGAAACAGCCCAGCCCAGAGATGGATAGGAAACAGAGGAAGACAGTAAAAACAACCACTCCCTGGAATTCCCCAAGCTATATCTGTTAAGGTGAGAGCAGTAAAGCTTTAGTCTGGCAAGATTCTGTCTATACGGCGTATGCAAATAAAGAACTGAATTTTAGCTGGATTGGTTTATATCATTTATGAGGTAGGCTTGACATCATAGAACATAGCTTCCTGTCTGATTTTCCAATCCCCAAATGTTACAAGAGCTAGTTTGGTGTGCTGGTTAAGGCACAAAGATAGAAATCTGAAGACTCTTAAGTTCTACTCCTACTTTAACCATAAAGACAGCTGGGATACATTGGGCCAGTCACTCTTTCTCAGCCCTGGGAAGGAGGCAATGACCTATCACTTCTAAAATCTTGCCAAAAAACCTGCAAATTTGTCCAGGAGTCAAAAATTGACTCAAAGTAACATGCACATAGAGACACAAAATGTTATATAGGTATTCATAGCAATATTTATATACTTATTGAGAGAAACATTTTTAAATAATTGTTTTTTTAAAAAAAATCACATTTAAATCTGGATGAGAAACTTTTATTTTAAAAAAAAAGGATTTATGGGTAAAAACATACAAAACATGGGCCAGAAACAGATTCACTGATCCCAACACTTATCAAAAGTGCACCAATGTTTCTCTATTCAGACCTCAAATACTCTACTCAGACCTCAAGTTTAGTTGTAGCATGTGAGCATATTTGGTGAATCAGGGGTGGGATCCTACTGGTTCGGCACAGTTCTATAGAACCGGTAGCTCCAAAGAACAGCTGACACCGAACCAGTTCGCTGCGATGACCTTCTGGTTGTCTGTTTGGCCCACCTGCCTGCCCAGGTTTTTGGCTGTTCTTTATTTCCTGCTTTTTCAACCTCAGCTGCTTTGCGTGGCACAGCTGAGGATGAAAAAGCAGGAAAGAAGAGGATTTTCAAATGCTGCGCACCCGTGTGCAGCACTTGTCAGCTGTCCGGGTGGCACAGCTAATGTTTTTGCAAATGCTGTATATTCATGCATGCATGCACGCAAAATGCACTCTCACCGAACCGGTGGTAACACTGGTTGAATCCCACCTCTGGTGTGAATGCATTGTTTCCTCAGAATTTTCCTTTGACCATCATTTGATAGGGTAAATGGTAAACGTCCACCAGAATAGAATGTTCAACCACACAAAAGCCCCCACCTGGTTCTTCTCTAGAACATAATCCAAAGATATCTGTCTATTTTAACTTGATGTTCTATTCCAGAGGAGACTCTTCAATTCCCAGGGAGAAATCAGCTGCTCCGTTCAATTGCCATTTAAGAAAAAGATGCTACACAAATTAAATCTGGACATAGTAAGACAAAAAGTCCTTTCCTTTAAATAGGAGTTAATCAAGCCCTGAAAAGTTGTTATTCTGTTTAATAAGTATTCATCTACCGTCATGGATAAAGGGGAATATCCTTTAAAAAGCTATGCTAACCGAGTAACCACAACTCAACTGATAAAAGTTAATTGAAAAAATGTAACGTGCCAGATTCCTAATACAAGGTCAGAGGGACACATGGCTGATATCGCTTGATTGGTTTGATACTGGGAAAATGCACAGATAATATAATTTGGCTCTTACTTCAAATTGATATGATTAACTGAGTAGGAATAAGGTGATAGAGTCCAGATAATTGAGGAGATAAAGCTTAATTGTTGTCAACTGGCCAACAACTACATAGGACCTTGTCAAACCTTATGTTTAGGATTTGGGAGCTATCAGCTTATCAGTGATAACACTGATCATCAATAATTGTGGCAAGTTAAATAGGCAGCCAGTGATGAAAGAAAAGCAATATTAAAAATGGAAAGCCCTGAGGGAGTTGACAAAGATGACCGACACAAAATTCAAAAAAAAAAAAAGGATGGAATCTAGAAGAATGGGAGATACAGCTGAAACAAATAGGACTTGATTGTACTTTATCTGTTGTGATTAAGAGTCTTCTGATAAGATAAGCACCATAATTTTCCTATCAGGGTGAAACATTTGGGGGTTTCACCTTGGGAACTCCAAAGGAAGGGGGAAATCTGTTATGTTTTAACAGACACACAGATGAACACACAATGAAGTTACTATTTCTTAATAGAAAATATGGATTTACTCTAACCTAGGGATGTACAATCTTGGCAACTTTAAGACCTGTGGACTTCAACTCCCAGAATTCAGGAGAGGTGACTTGAGATGGAGTGATTGGCTGAAATCACCCAGCTGGCTTTCATGCCTAAGATGGAACTAGAATTCACAGACTCCTGGTGACTGGCCCAAAGTCACCCAACTGGCTTTCATGCTTAAGGCAGGACTAGAACTCACATTCTCCTGGTTTCTAGTCTGGTGCCTTAACCACTAGATAGCAATAGCACTTAGACTTATATACTGCTTCACAGTGCTTTACAACCCACTCTAAGTGGTTTATAGAGTCAGCATATTGCCCAACAATCTGGGTCCTTATTTTAGTGACCTCAGATGGAAGGCAGAATCAACCTTGAGCCAGTGAGATTTGAACTACCAAATTGCAGGCAGCCGGCAGTCAGCAGAAGCAGCCTGCAGTACTCATTCTAACCACTGTGCCACCACGGCTCTCAGATGAAACTGGTACCTTTGTAGCAATGAAACTCTGGTGCAAAATGACAAGAAAAGGCTCTGAAGCTGCCTCCCCCAACCTTCCACATAAGAAAATAGAAGGCAGCTACTTGAGAAGGGCTGCTTTTCTGGAGGGAGGTTCCACAGAAAGGGTGCTGCTCGCAAGGGCAGATGTCTGACACTTGGGGAGAGTGAACAGCTGCAAAGCAGGGCAAGATAAAAATCACAAGTGACAGCTGAGCCTCGGCCTGCAATTACAATGCATTGTAAACAAGGGCACTTGCCATGCCAGCTGCCAGCCTTAGCCCAAGATTGACAGAGTGAGCACTGGAATAGAGGGAAAGATTGAGAGACCACATCTCAGTGGTTTTCGGCTGCAAAAGGTGGCAAAAGTGGGAGAAAGGGTGGCTGCATGAACCCTGAAGAGAGGGGAGAAGAAAAGTTATATATATATATTACTGTGTTGTGGTGAACCACTGACTGAAGGCTGTGTTTGCTTGTTTGGTGTCTTTGTGTCACTGTTGACTCCTGGTGACTTCTTGGACAAGTCCCTGCAGTTTTCTTGGCAAGATTTTGGTCTGCCATTGCCTCCACCCTAGGGTTGAGAGACAATAACTGGCTCAAATATCTAGTTTCAAAAGGTGGGACTAAATCTCACCACCTCCTGGGGTTCTACACTGCTATCTTAACCACTCCATCGAACCTGATGAAAGTACCTTTCTCCTTACCTGGCCTGTTTCAGAAACATAGTGATGGACATTCCCATAATCCTTCAGCCGGAACTATAGAATGGGAATGCTATTTTCAAGGACAGCGTGTAACTCAACATGCTAAATTTGATAAGCTGTCCAGTGCCTTCATACGTAGGCATTGGACAACTAACTTTGCTATATAGGTCTAGAGCAGCCATGGGCAAACTACAGCCCGGGGGCCGGATCCGGCCCATTCGGCTGTTCTATCCGGCCCACGGAGCCAAAAGAGCGGAGGGTTCTCTTGCTCTCCCAGAAGGCTACGTGAAGTAATCTAACTTTGAATTTATATTAGTTCACACAACCACTCCATCCATGCTTTTGTTCCGGCCCTCCGGTCCAGTTTAAGAACCCATTGTGGCCCTCGAGTCAAAAAGTTTGCCCACCCCTGGACTAGACTGTTAAGTAATGCTATGGCTCAGTATTATTATTAAAGCCTGACATTGGGTTACTTTGACGCAGTGGTTAGACTGCAGTATTGGCTAACTCTGCCCACTGCCAGCAGTTCAATCCTAACCAGCCTAAGGTTGACTCAGCTTTCCATCCTTCCGAGGTCGGTAAAAATGAGGACCCAGATTGTTGGGGGCAATATGCTGACTCTGTAAACCGCTTAGAGAAGGCTGTAAAGCAGTATGAAGCAGTATATAAGTCTATGTGCTATTGCTACTTTGGTAAACAGATGAAGCATGTTGTGAGAACAGATCCACTAGGTAACAGATTTGGGTTTCAGGCAACTCACAGTCCTAAATCCAGTCAAGAGCCGGGTAGATGTGATGGCATTACTGAGATATCGAACCTGTTATGGAAAGGCATTGTTTCAAGTCTACCCTCTTTTGTCTAAACTCACTAGCACACTCATCCAAACCCACCTTAAAAGATTATTGAAGGATGAATGGAAAAGCACAATGATGGGTATGCCTTAAGTCTCTAAAGGAGAGGAAGGAAATCTAACAAATTTCTAATAAATAAAAATAAAGTGCTTTCTCTGTTGCCTTAAGGTGCACTTGTCACATCCTTCCGAGAGAGAGAGAGAAAGAAATTACATAGAAAATGTAGCCATTTTAGCCAGGATTAGCACCTGTCATTAAAATATATGGGCAGCCACGTTGCTTTGCCAGCCTCCTCCTGAGGACACTGCAGACATTGTAGATCTTTGAAAAATCTGTCTCTGGCTTTCCTCTCCATCAACAATGCAGAAAGCCGAACAACAACCCGATTATTGTTTTAGAATGCAAAAAGAGGGAAAATGGAAAGACTAAGCTAATCTCGACCAGCTTGGGGGATGACTTAAGCAGTGATAAAATCATGCATTTACACAATATAATTACAGCAGCTTAATTTTCTCCACGAAAAAAAAAGAAAGAAATCACTGAGAGGGGAGTGAATAAGTACAAATAGGTCATTAATTCACAACAGCGTTATCAGATGAGCTGCAAATATTAAAAAAAGAACAAACAACTGGGCAGATATATAAATCTTGCCTTTAAAGGACATAAGCTGAACCTTGTTCAGGGCAAAGCTGAACACGCGCTGTGGAAAGATCCTGACTGCTCATTTTGACAGGATTAGGAAAAAATAGGAGCTGAAATCAATAATGCAGACCGATTTTTATGAGGTTTTGAAAGGCAACCTGTAAGAGAAGGGATGGTAGAATTTGGGGGGGGGGCAGGATGAAAAGGGGTATCAGCCTTGTTGCAATTCAGAAAGATTTATTGTTGAAGACCCTACCCAAGAATCCAGTCAACTGAAGTTCAGATCTGAAACAGGGTCAATGGAATTCAAGGGGAGCTGGATAGTTGGACCACTGGTGGCAACATAACGATTCCAAACTGATGACATGTTTAACTCCACCCCTAGCTCTGTCTGCTCTTCTCTTAGGCACAGCCATTGTCTCTCCTTATAGGGGATCTTCTTGTAATGGCCTTCAAGGACAGCTGAGGGGAGAATGCCCCTTTGGCAGGTTATTTATGGAAATAGCCACATGTGGGGATCACTTCCTAGGGAAGACCCTTTAAGATACACTTCACAAGATATAAATAACGCCATTCTTAGTTCTGTAGTTTGTGTTGTCCCATCTTTCTTGTTTCTGTTGCACTTGGAGGTAATAGAGATGAAAGAACAGGGCTTATCCATAATCCATAGCATCCCTTGAAAAGGATGGAACGTCTGCTTGTAGGCAGAAGATCCCAAAACGAATCTCTTGCATTTCCAGTTCCAGTGTGCCTGAACCTCTAGTGAACCACAGCAGCTTTCAGCAACTCTGTGTGACTCCACATCATAAGATCTCTCAGGAAAGCCCCCCAAAATCTCATAAAATTATACTGAAGTCTTCTGAATTTTGGTCCTCCTGAGTGAGATTTCAGTGTTCTTGCAAGAATTAGGAACCGTTGAAGGATTTTGGCACTCTTTAAAGTTGTTTTACTGTAGGGAGAAGAGATACACTTGGGAAGGGATCTGGAGAGGTCCCTGGTGCCCTGAGTGATGTAGACAAGAATACTCAAACTGGAACTGTGGTCTAACTTCAAAGCAGCATTTTTTATATTCCTAACATGGTATATTTTTTCCAGTGGGATCCGTTTTGCTACATTCCAGCTCTGGTTATTTCCTTCTTTTCCTGAATCTTGATCATTAAACCACAGCAACAAAAACAGCTAACTATCAGAGAGCATGATCCTGGCACTAATCAATTTTGCAGAAGAATAGCTGTTCTACAAGCAAAGCAGTAATTACATCAAAGCCCGGAAGCAGCCAAATCTGAACACAAAAAACTCCGGGGGAGGGGGGGAAGGGAGAATGAGACACTTACAGAAAAACACATCAAAATACAAATTAGCAACCAAACACTTACATGTCACATAATTGAAACTGATTGGGGATAAAAGAAGGTTTTAAGGTTCTCAGCACTAGGCCAAGAACAGTGGGGCAAGAAAGTTTACTTCACTTCACCATGCATTCCTTTGATTTGGCTTCTAATTATGAAACTCAACGGGGACGGTTGGAAAAGTCTTATGAAAAACAACCAGAATCTTGCAGCATGCTAATCCTTTTTTCCCCACATTTTTAATATACCTGTATAAGGCTGATAAAGACGTTGGTCTTTTAATTTAGTATCTTAAGAAACAAGCACGTCTTCTTTTCACAGAAAGGGAGGAGAAAAACAAACATATTTTGGTCAGGATCTGATACTTCTATACTGCCAAACTGAACCTGTCAGACAGGGGTGTCAAACGTGATTTCAGTGAGGGCCGCATCACAGTTGTGTTTGACTTCGGAGGGTGGTGTGTGTGTGTCTGTGTGGCGTGGCCATGGTGGGTGTGGCTCAGTGGTGGGATTTAATTTTTTTTACTACTGGTTCTGTGAGCATGGCTTGGTGGGTGTGGCAGGGGAAGGATACTGTAAAATCTCCAGTCAGAGGTGCTATTTGCTGGTTCTCTGAACTACTCAAAATTTCCACTACCGGTTCTCCAGAACTGGTCAGAACCTGCTGAATACCCACCTCTGGTGTGGCCATCTGGGCATGATACAGGACTTGTGTTGAGGGGAACCCATGATAGCCAAGTGCTAATGCAGGATTTAACTGAGACACTCTCTCACTCTCATTATAATCTCCTTCCTTCCTTCCTTCCTTCCTTCCTTCCTTCCTTCCTTCCTTCCTTCCTTCCTTCCTTCCTTCCCTCCCTCCCTCCCTCCCTCTTCCTTCTTCTTTCTTCCCCTCTTTCCTTCTTTTTCTTTGTCCTTCCTCTTTCCCTTTCTCCTTTCCTGTCCCTTCCTGGATGCTCAAATGCCAATGGGGATACATTTCCCTTTTGTTTTGTTTTTAGCTTGTTTTGATAGCCCTCTGCCAGTAAAAACAGAGCCTGGAGGAGGCTGCTTTACCCCCCAAAAAGAGGGGGGCACGGGGGCACACACAGCTCCCCAGCTCCATTTTCACTGGCGGAAGCACCGAGGGCCAACCCTTTGCTGTTTCCAGGGTGGCCTTGTGGGCCAGATCTCAACACCCTGCAGGCCTTGAGTTTGAGACTCCTGCCGTAAGGCAACATAAATAATGACTTTTCTCAACGATCAACTACATCAAGAGTTGCATGAAAATTCTGTTATTTCTCTAATACATGTAATTGCATACATGCAATGCTCAGTCCATAGTGGTTTTATTAGGAGATCTGAATGCTACACTGGGTCCCTCTCTGTATGAGCTTGCCCGGAAGAAGGGAATCCCAAGGGAGTTCTTTGAAAACCATCCTCAGTGGCTTCGAGAGACTGTAAAAGTAATGCCGCTGGCCTGCTCCTAGTCTCCTTAATTTTTAAGGGTAATCTCCAAATTTTGGGAGGTAAAGACAAGGATTACACATGCCCTTATACATGCCACTCAACCAATTCAAGTAGTGTAGTGGATCTCTTTTGTGTGTCAAGAGATAAAGCTGACCTCTTTTCGGAGGTCACAGTACACCTAAGCGACAATAGCAACCATCAGCCTGTAAGTGTGACAGATTTAAGACCATATAACATGGCTGATAGATGGCTCACCAAAAAGGTAGAGGTGACTCAAAATAAAAGGTTAATTTGGGCCAAGGTTGATACCAAGGCAATATTAGAATGCCTTAAAACAGGAATGCTACTAAGTGGACTAGAACAATCCAGTCATCTACTACTGACTGGATGTCAGCCTTCAATGTATTCTCCAATCTTTGTAGCATACATGTAATGCATGCCCAGTTGAAGGGAAAACAGAGAACAGGAGAAAAAAAAACTAAAAAAAAACATTTAGCTACAGGTAGCCCTTAACCTATAACTATTCATTTAGCAACTGTTTGAAGTTACGATGATGCTGAAAAAAAGTGACTCAGGATTGGTCCTTGCACTTATGACCGTCACAGTGACATGATCAAAATATAGGCCAGCAGCAACCAGCATGGAGTGGTGATGGTTGCAGCTTCCCAGGGTCATCTGAGACCTTCCCAGTTGGCTTCTGACAAGTAAAGTCAATGGGTCAAGATTTGCTTAATGATCAGGTGTTTCCCATTAACGATTGTGATGATTTGCTTAATGGAATGTGGTGAAGGGGATGGATCTGTGAAAGAGCTGCGGTTGCACAGTGGTTAGAATGCAGTATTGCAGGCTGACTCTGCCAATTGCCAGCAGTTCAGTCCTGACGAGCTCAAGGTTGACTCAGCCTTCCCTCCTTCCGAGGTCCGTAAAATAAAGATCTAGATGGTTGGGGGCAATATGCAGCCCAGGGAGTGCTGAAAAGCACTGTCGAGCAGTGTATAAGTCTAAGTACTATTGCTACTGCAATCCCCCAGGAAGGAAGGGTTACATTCTGGAGGAGTAAAAGGCAATTCAGCCCAGATGCTACTTGTGAAAGATAGAGGGCAAGATAGAGCCACTCCCTCATAGTTCCCAGAGTATATTGTAGGTGCAGAGTCTTCAGTATGGCAAGATTCTGTCTAAAGGTGAGAAGCAATAAAGAATTCAGCTTGGAAGAATCACCATGTGCCTTTCTTGGTTTGAGAGCCTGACATTGAGGTAGTCATTTTGGTGCTTTCGTGGATTAGTCATATGAGTTAGTTCTGCAGGTCCCCGTGACTAGGACTTACTCATGAGACGTTCAAATTCTTCCACTCCATAACTTATCATTCCTGATTTCTTTCTCTTCTCTTTTTTTGCCAGAAAAAAAAATCACAGCAGCATACACACATGAAATCTCCTTTCCTATTACAAGTGTTGATTATCTTCCTTCCCCCCCCCGAGAATATTGGTGTGGAGTGTGATTAAAGGAACCCTGGGTTATCTACGATTGTATGGTGCAGCATGTGGGAGAGTTTTGATGAATTCTTCTTTCTCGCCTATGTCCCTGGATGGTAATTCACTGGCGAAGGCTGATTGTCATTCTTTGCATGTCCATACCCAGCCCTTCTTCATCAACTGAAGAGTTCTGATTGATCTGTCTCGCCATCACCCCTGAAAGAAAGAATAGACCTTCTCTCTCCAAATGATTGGACCGTACATTTGCTTCCGAGAGCACCTTCTTGATCGTATGAACTGTGTCTGACTCTGGTCTACCAACTGAGGAGCCTGGAAGGTGTCAGGGAATGGCTACTGCAAGCCTTAAAGGAGCTAATTTACAACCTGAAAATAAACCTCTTTCTTCTCTCTCTCTCTCCCTTACTCCCTTCCTCTCTCTCTCTCTTCTGTCTCTCTTCTTTCACTCCCTGCTCTTTCTTCTTCACTCCTTCTTCCCCTTCCCTCCCCCTCTTTTTTCTCTCTCCCTCCTTCCCTCTCCCTCCCTCCTCCCTGTCTCTCTCCCTTCCCACTCTTTCCCTCCCTCTTTCCCTCCCTCTCCTTCTCCCTTTTTTCTCTCTCCTTCCCTCCCTCTCTCTCCTCTCTCCCTCTTTCTCTCCCTCCCTCTTCTCTCTCTTCCTCTTCCTTTGTTCATCATCATCACCCAGTTCGTTAATCTATTTTTTTCTCTCTCTCCCACTTCCCTCTCCCTCCTATTTTTTCTCTCTTCTTCCTTCCCTCTCCCTTTCTCTCTCCTCTCTTCCTCTCTCTCTCCCTCTAATCCCTATTATCTCTCTTCCTCCCTCCTTCCCCCTCCTCCCCGATTCCTCTTTTTCTCGTCTCTCCCTTCCCTATCTCTATTTTTCTTCTTCTTCCTTTCCTCTCTTTCTCTCCTCTCTCTCTCTCCTCTCTCTCTCTCTCTCTTCCCTATCCTATCTTGTTAAAGCCATTCACCTAGAAGTCTAGCCAGCCTGTGAAAGAACACAAGGACACAGGGCTACTGTACCTCTGAAGATTTGTTTTCCAGATTAAACAAAGTATTCATGATTGAAAGCTGAATATGTCAAATAACCAGCCTGAGAATATAGCGACTGATGCCTATCATGGCTCAATCTGGGATGGATATATAATAAAAGGAAAGCCAGATAATGTCATGGAATCCACTATTTTCTGCTTCATTTCTTAGCAATCGCTTGCTTTAATAAAGTGACCCTTAGCTGCTTTCACTCCAACTTTCTCTCACAGACATCCAATAACACCATTATGCAGCAAATTCCAATCTGCAAACACGACTTTTCAATATATTATGTTATTCACAGTGCCCTTTAATTTTTGAAGGTAGCTCCACCTTCGGCTGCCTTTCCGTTCCTTCTCTCTGACAAATTTACCAAAAATTCCAATATTATTCTTACTGCCATTTAGGTATTACAATGGGACATCCTCTCCCAGCCCTCTCTGGCCATGGAGCCAAGTTGCTTCACTCAATCCAAGCTCTTTGAACTTCACCAATTAGGGGAGCATTAGAAACACAAAGGTCCTGAATACGGTCAGGCAAGAGACAAGTGGCAGCAAAAAAGCAAATTAAAAGGTTTTGCAAAAGGGAGATGCACTCCTGGCTCAAGTCTCCTCTATTCAAATGCAGCGCATGGTAGAATGTCTAATCACAAGAAATTGATATTCTGGGGAGCATCTTTAGAAAATAATCCACAAACAAGGAGCTGCAGGCTACAAACGTCTCTCCTTCATCTTCCCTTTAGATTGGGACTTTCAAATAACACAGGGGATTAGGGAACAAGCTGGAGCATTTTCCCTTGCCATTTCATTCCCAACAGGATTCATGAATAAATCTTTAAATCATCTGGTAATTTTAATAGAAAGAAGGGAGGGGGTCCTCCCACAAACCTTTATAGTCGAAGGGTAGTGTTTCTCAATTTAGCAATGTTAAGATGGGTGGACTTCAACTCCCCAAATCCTCCAATTTCAATCCTCTGACTCACTTGTTGTTAGTTGCGAAGTTGTGTCTGACCCATTGCAATCCCATGGATGACGTTCCTCCAGGTCTTCCAGTCCTCTACCATCCTCCAGAGTCCATTTAAGTTCATGTCTACTACTTCAGTAATTCCATCCAGCCCCCTCCTTCTCTGCCGTTCCCTTCTTCTTCTTTTGCCCTCAACTGGACAGCAGAAAAAACCAATTACTACCAACCTGCCTTCATTCGAGGACCTGTATACTGCACAAGTCAAAAAGAGGGCTGTGAAAATATTTGCAGACCCCTCACATCCCGGACATAAACTGTTTCAACTCTCACCCCCAAAACGACACTACAGAGGACTGCACGCCAGAACAACTAGACACAAGGACAGTTTTTTTTTCCCAAATGCCATCACTCTGCTAAACAAATAATTCCTTCAAAACTGTCCAACTATTTACTAAATCTGCATTACTATTACTATTAATCCTCCCATCCTTCCTTTCACCCATCTCCTCCCACTTGTGACTGTACAACTATAACTTGGTCGCTTGTATCCTTACGATCTATATTGACTGTTTCCTAGTATGATTGCTTACTGTACCCAATGACTATTATTAAGTGTTGTACCTGATGATTCTCTACTCTTGATGAATGTATCATTTCTTTTTTGTATACTGAGAGCATCTGCACCAAGACAAATTCCTTGTATGTCCAATCACACTTGGCCAGTAAAGAATTCTACATTCTACATTCTACAGTATATTCTAACCATTCCCAGCATTAGGCTCTTCTCCAGGAGTCCTTCCTTCTCATTAGGTGGCCAAAGTCTTTGAGTTTCATCTTCAGGATCCGGCCTTCTAAAGAGCAGTCAGGGTTGATCTCCCCTAGGACTGACCAGTTGGATCACCTTTCAGTCCAAAGGACTCGCAGGAGTCTTCTCCTCCAGCCCAGAGTTCAAAGGCCTCCATTCTTTGGTGCTCAGCCTTCCTTAGGGTCCAACTTTCACAGCCATACATTGCAAGTGGGAAAACTATAGCCTTGACTAGATGCACTTTTGTTGGCAGGGTGAGGTCTCTGCTTTTGAGTATGCTATCTAGATTTCCCATAGCTTTCCTCCCCAGGAGAAAACATCCAACTCACTGGAGGTATTCAAAACTATATAGGACAATTGGTTTGGTATAAGGTCTTCTGTCTTGAGGTTGGATTAGAAGACTTCCAAGGTCATTTTTAGCCCTATGATTCTATGTTCTAATTCCCCAGTCAGCGTGCCATCCACCTTAACAAGGCTGAGAAATACTAACAAAGGTAGTCCTTGACTTACAAATAGTTCATTTAGTGACCATTCAAATTGCAGCACTGAAAACAGTGAGTTATGACCGGTTTTCACACTTACGACTGTGGAAGCATCCCCACGGTCACATGATCAAAAATTCAAACACTTGGCAACTGACTCGTATTTATGACGGTTGCAGTGTCCCGGGGGTCATGTGATCCCCTTTTGCGACCTTCTGACAAGCAAAGTCGATGGGGGAAGCCAGATTCGTTTAACAACCGATTTACTAACTTATCAGCTGCAGTGAATTGCTTAACAACTGTGGCAAGAAACTGTCGTAAAAGTGGGGAACAAAATCATTTAACAACTGTCTCACCTGGTAACAGAAATTCTGGGCTCAACTGTGGTCATAAGTTGAGAATTATCTGTATACGGCATGAAAGGGTTCAATTAGCAGAGTTATCCAGGAAGAAGGAAATCCTCTCATCAAAACATTTCGATCTGCACTACATTCGATACCTACAATCAACATCACTGCAAAAAATCCATCTTAGTTACTTCTACGCAGGGGTAAACATGTCCGTATCCAGAGCCTGGCTATTATACTCAACTTGGGTGGTCCTTGAGAGGCCATTGTGCATTTTGTCAAGCCTGAAATTGATATATGTGTAGCCATTTAAGTTAGGCTTAGTATATATCCCTTTTCTTACTTTTTCTTTGGCGGTCATGGGGGAAGAGTTTCAGGCTTGCCACATTCCTAAGGGGGAGGAGTGGAGATAGAGAGTTGTTTTGGCTAGGTGGTTCTTCTTCCCATGGGAAAACGAGCTGTCCGTGCTTAGGCCCCTTGAGGTGGAGATTTATGAAACGTTGAATTACTTCTATTGGAGAATGTGACTTTTGGGGGTTGTTTCTAACGTCTAACATTGTGGGGTAATTCTGGGTTGTGTCAGATCTGGAATTACCATGGACTTTGCCAATTTGATGCTTCCCTAAATAAAAGAAATTGTCTTGGAAGATGGACTTTGTTCTTTTCTTTTTCAGTGGATTTCATCACTTGGAAACCTGACACATTTATCTATTTGTCAAGCGCCCCACAGCATTCGGTCTATCCCAGGTTTAGGGTTGTTTTCAATTTCAGTGAAACACGTTGTTTTGAAGAATTAACTGACCTGCATATTCAAAATATCTAGGTCAGGGGTGTCAAACTCAAGGCCCGCGAGCCAGATCCGGCCCATGGGGTGCTTAGATTTGGCCCGTGGGGCTACCCTGGAAACAGCAAAGGACCAGCCCATGGTGTTTCTGCCAGCAAAAATGCAGCTTGGGGGCAGCTCCGTTTTGCTGGCAGAGCGCTAGCAAAACAAACTATAAACAAAACAAAAGGAGAAATGTTTCCCCTTTTGCATTTGAGTATGCAAGAAGGGACTGGAAAGGAGAAAGGGGAAGAGGAAAGACAAAGAAAAAGAAGGAAGAGAGAAGGAAGAAGAAAGAAGAAAGAGGGAAGGAAGAAGAAAGAAATGAAGAAGGGAAGGAAAAGAAGGGAAGGAAGGAAGGAAGGAAGGAAGGAAGGAAGGAAGGAAGGAAGGAAGAATGGAAGGAGATTATGAGAGGGAGGGAGGGTCTGAGGGAAGTCCTGCCTTAGCACTTGGCCACCACAGGTACCCCCGACATGAGTGATGTTCATCTGGCCACGCCCACCCCAGTCACACCCATCCTGGCTCCCCCAAGGTCAAACACAACCCTGATGTGAATGGAATCGAGTGACATCCCTGATCTAGGTTCCTCACTTTGCTCTGCTAAATATTTCTGACCTTGGAACGAATGTCCTATCCATTGAAATACTGGACACTGCTTTATAGCAACTGGACAACTGGCACAGCAATTGCTGTTATGAAAGGGTTGATCGGTTTTCTATAAACTTACATGGAAATACTTGATTATTACTTTTTTTTAGAATTAGAATTCTTTGTTGGCCAAGTGTGATTGGACACACAAGGAATTTGTCTTCGGTGCATAAGCTCTCAGTGTGCATAAAAAAAACATTCATCAAGACTCATAAGATACAACACTTAGTGATAGTCATAGGATACTAAATAAGCAATCAAATCACCCTAGGAAACTAAATAAAGCAATATAAATCGTAAAGACACAAGCAACAAGGTAGTAGTCATAAGTAGGAGGAGACAGGTAATAGAAAGGATGAGAAGAAGAATAGTAATATATAGGGGTGGGCTTCAAAAATTTTAGCAATGGGTTCTCTGCCCAGTTGCTGGTGGTATGGGCGTGGCCATGGTGGGCATGGCCTAGTTGGCCTCCTGCACCACTGGGGTGTTTTGCCTCCCGGCTCTGAGGCTTTCCTTGAGCCTCTGGGAAGGTGAAAACAGCCGCCCCAGGTTCCAGAAGGCCCATTTCCAGCCTTCCAGAACTTCTGGGCGGCCCATTTTGCACCCTTCCTGAGCCTCCGTGCATGCCCTGCACTTACCTGCATCCAAAATGGGCCTTGTGGAGACTCTTGGGAGGGAGGGGTGGATGGGGCCAGCCAAGAGTGGGATTTGGGGGTTCACTGAACTGCCCAGAATCTTAGCTAGGGGCTCTCCCAAACCCATGCGAACCCCCAGCAGGCCACCCCTGGTAATGTAGTCTTAGTAAATAGTTTGACAGTGTTGTGGAAATTAGGGATTGTACCTGAATCTTTTTGGAAAACTCCAAGTATATGTCTTTAAAACCCCTGTTAAGTTGTCCTCCCCTCATATTTGGATTGCCCGTTATTCCCATTTCCTTTAATAGCATTCTTTTTTTAAAAAAAAATATTGGCATCTGGTCCAGCCTCCAGGCTAGATCTGGCTCTCAAAGTTTCTCTGCCATTCCACATTCTTTCTCGCAGGACTAATGGCATCATCACATATATCGCTCAAAGTTAGGAGCCCTTGCAAATCACAGCTCAATCATTGCTAAATTCCACTGCTATTTATTGTTATCACATGACTGAGAAGGTCCCTGAAGCCAAGCTATTTTCAATTTAAAGGAGGAAAACAAGGCTACTGGCACTGCAGTTGGGTTCGGATATTTCCCAGGCTCTTTATGGGAGGCATAATAGAATAGCTCTTAATCCTGATTTCCAGGTGAACAACAATTTGTAACACCTACCATCCTACTTAGGTAGCCAACAGCAAACAGGCCACAAGAGTATATAGCTCTCTGCAGTTCACACCATCCCTTATTAGAGTGCATAAAACAGCAACTACAATAATAGTAATCCAGTTAATAAAATAAACCTGTAATGCATCTGTTTCCTGCTCTTATACTAATCTGAGATTCTGAGTAGTTGGAATGGAGTGGAATGGAATGGAATGGAATAGAAGAGAACAGAACAGAACAGAACAGAACAGAACAGAACAGAACAGAATAGAATAGAATAAT
Source organism: Naja naja (assembly GCA_009733165.1). NCBI lineage: Eukaryota > Metazoa > Chordata > Lepidosauria > Squamata > Elapidae > Naja > Naja naja. Next base: position 23,878,910 of record CM019156.1, on the reverse strand, counting down.
AACTTTATTGTCACTTTGAATGTACACTAATCGGCATACATTAAAATGAAATTTCATTGCATACAGCTCTGAAAAGTGCCACCACCTCCAATGTACACTAAATGAATATGACAAAATAAATAAATACATACAAAATTATGTATATACCCACATATATTATATTATATGATTTCTTATGAAATGAAGTTTGTTACGCCAAATAAGGCCACCAGAGGAAAAAGCAGAAGAATGCAGTGTGTTTCACTGGCAGATCGTATACCAATCCTGGTTTCTTTGCTATGTGTCCCTGGTATGTACATACAGAGAGGCCTGGTTCCCATATACTACACCCTGATTTGCTGGAATAAACTCATACTGGCTGTATTCATATAACACACTATGAAAAAAAATGTGATTAACAAATCACCATATAATGCTTGAAGCTAGGCCAATCATCCCAATAATGGAATGAAGTTGAAAGTGGTCTCAGCTACAAAGACAGTTTGCATACAGAATTCAAGCCACTGATTGGCTGGTTGGATTCATACATGATAGCAATAATACTTAGACCTATATACTGCTTTATAGTGCTTTACAGCACTCTCTAAGCCGTTTATAGTATCAGCCTATTGCCCCCAACAATTTGGGTCCTCATTTTATTGACCTCAGAAGGATGGAAGGCTGAGTCAACCTTGAGCTGGTCAGAATGGAACTCCTGACAGTGAGTAGAGTTAGCCTGCCATACTGCATTCTAACCACTGTGCCATCACGGTCCTTGCTAAGATACAACTCTGGTTTGAAAGTCAGAAGGGCTAGGTTCACACAACTTATTGAGCCCAAACCATGCAAGTCATATTTTGGCTTATTAGCTAATTATGAATCAAATATTTGCACTATGTCTATCTTGCCTTTGGGTGCTCCTTTAAATTGGTGACATTCCAGTTTCTGGTAAATTTGTTACTTCATCCAAATCAAAGAACTTATATGATCTCCAAATTAACATTTTCCAACTCAGTTCAACTAAGGTCTGCCAGCATGTTGAAGCTGAAACCGAAGTGTAAAATTATTGCTGCCATATTGAGCTTCAGGAAAAATGTGCTGGATTTTTTCTTTCATGAATACACTTTCAAATCTTAAAAGGAAATGAAACAGAGAAAGCTTATCTCTCATAAATCCAAAGCTACCCCTTATTTTAACCTCAGCTTTTATTTTCCACATCATACAGATAAAACTCAAAAAAAATTAGAATATCGTGCAAAAGTTCATTTATTTCAGTAATGCAACTTAAAAGGTGAAACTAATATATGAGATAGACTCATTACATGCAAAGCAAGATAGTTCAAGCTGTGATTTGTCATAATTGTGATGATTATGGCTTACAGCTCATGAAAACCCCAAATCCACAATCTCAGAAAATTAGAATATTGTGAAAAGGCGCAATATTCTAGGCTCGAAGTGTCCCACTCTAATCAGCTAATTAAGCCATAACACTTGCAAAGGGTTTCTGAGCCTTTAAATGGTCTCTCAGTCTGGTTCAGTAGGAATCACAATCATGGGAAAGACTGCTGACCTGACAGTTGTGCAGAAAACCATCATTGACACCCTCCACAAGGAGGGAAAGCCTCAAAAGGTAATTGCAAAAGAAGTTGGATGTTCCCAAAGTGCTGTATCAAAGCACATTAATAGAAAGTTATGTGGAAGGGAAAAGTGTGGAAGAAAAAGGTGCACAAGCACCAGGGATGACCACAGCCTGGAGAGGATTGTCAGAAAAAGGCCATTCAAAATGTTGGGGACTTTCACAGGAGTGGACTGATATGAGTCAGAGCACGTCACACACACAGACTAATCCTGGACATGGGCTTCAAAACGTCATTTCCTGTCGCCACAAAAGCAGAACTGGTCTGTTGCTCAGTGGTCCAAAGTCCTTTTCTGATGACAGCAACTTTTGCATCTCATTTGGAAACCAAGAACCCAGAGTCTGGAGGAAGAATGGAGAGACACTGCAAGATGCTTGAAGTCCAGTGTGAAGTTTCCACAGTCTGTGTTGATTTGGGGACCCATGTCATCTGCTGGTGTTGGTCCACTGTGCTTCATTAAGTCCAGGGTCAACGTAGCCGTCTACCAGGAGATTTTGGAGCACTTCATGCTTCCTTCTGCAGACAAGCTTTATGGGGATGCGGACTTCATTTTCCAGCAGGACTTGGCATCTGCCCACACTGCCAAAAGCACCAAAACCTGTGCTTGATTGGCCAGCAAACTCGCCTGACCTGAACCCCATAGAGTATCTATGGGGCATTTCCAAGAGAAAGATGAAAGACATGACACTGAACAATGCAGAAGAGCTGAAGGCTGCTATTGAAGCATCCTGGTCTTTCATAACACCTCAGCAGTGCCACAGGCTGATAGCTTCCATGCCACACTGCATTGAGGCAGTAATTGCTGCAAAAGGGGCCCAAACCAAGTACTGAGTACATATGCATGCTTATACTTTTCAGAGGTCCGATATTGTTCTATGTACAATCCTTGTTTTATTGATTGCATGTAATATTCTAATTTTCTGAGATTGTGGATTTGGGGTTTTCATGAGCTGTAAGCCATAATCATCACAATTATGACAAATCACAGCTTGAACTATCTTGCTTTCCATATAATGAGTCTATCTCATATATTAGTTTCACCTTTTAAGTTGCATTACTGAAGTGAATGAACTTTTGCACGATATTCTAATTTTTTGAGTTTCACCTGTAAAACAGCAAGCCCAGACTATGGGCAGCTCTCATTTATAGCTTTTGCAAAGGCTCCTTGGTCATAGTCACATATCATAAAGTACGTTGTAAGAAACACTCCTAATTTACCCTCTAGCTATTCCCTCTCAGCTGTGTCTGTTTCCAAAGCCAAGTAGCAAATTTGTAATACCAGATTTTACGATAAGATACACAGCCTCGTTCTCTGTGAAAAACTGCAGTTCTGATGTGATGATTTATCCGAGGAGGCCCATTGCCTTGAATCCATTTTCATGGAGCCTTATCTCATTCAACTCTGGCCTTTTCTTCTGTAGCGGTGAACAGATCTGATAAATTCGGTCCATGATATCAAGCTCATCATAATGGCTTCACAATAAGAGATTGGATGATAATGTCTATTTATCACAAGAAAAAAACTGTTCCACTTTATCACATTAACTAATTTGTGGTGGTGCAGAAGGCGTGGAGATAGGGAGGGAGGGAGGGGGGGAGAGGAGAGGGAGAGAGAGAATAGCTAGCTAGACAAACAGACCGACAGACAGATGCAGGGATAGCTAGATAGATAGATGGATGGATAGGTAGGCAGGCAGGCAGGCAGGCAGGCAGGCAGGCAGGCAGGCAGGCAGACAGACAGATATAGATTGATAGATGGATGGAGAGAGAGAGAGAGAGAGAGAGAATGGGTTAACTTTGGCACTGGAAAAATTGACTATGGACACTTTTTTTCAAACTGCCCATTTTTCCAAAGAACATTTTTTTTTTAAAAAAAAAATGTTCCATGTCACACAGTTCTTTTAAACATTCATACACACATATTCACAAGTGTGTGATGCATGCATTTGTGAGAATTGGGGCTGTGCAACATTTTGAAAAGGCACACCATTTTTGTTCCTCTATATCCTTCCATAAAGGGATTTAAGGATTACTTTTCCTAAAATGTTTTTCTTTGCAATCACTGGATGGATTCAGCTTCAAACTCAATCTTTCTTTTGCTAGCTTTTCTACACACACACACACACACACACTCCCTAAATATGGTTTCATTTGGTTCATCTATCAGAGTTATCCTGTTGACAGAAAAATAAACGGACAAATGGATGGACAGAGTGTGGCCTAAGGGCCTTTATATAATTCTTTTCTAACATTTGTGGGAATAATAAAAAAGAATGAAGGAAAAAACTCCTGAAGGACTCAGGGTGGCTTACAACAATAAAACACCAGAGTACAAAATTTAAAAACTATTAAACAAGAACAAAACCCCAATTACACATTAAAATAATTAAAACCCACAAACAATTAAAATAATTAAAACCCCTTCAGTCCAGATTACCATCGAAAAAAAGCTGTTAGGACACGGAAGGATCGGGTCAGGAGCCCGAAGCTCCACAGGTAGTTGGCGATGAAAAGGCTCTCCCCTGGGGAGTCGCCAGCCGACACTGTCTGGCCGACGGCACCCTGAGGAGACCCTGTCTGTGAGAGCGACGGGGCAATAGGAAACCGATGCTCCTGCAAATACCCCGGACCTAACCCATGAAGGGACTTATAGATGATTACTAACACCTTGAATCTCACCGAGGGCTGTAACCAGTGCAGCTCATGCAGGAGGGGTGTTATATGGGAGTATCGGCTTCACACCACGCCGGCTGCATCCTGCACCAGCTGAAGCCTCCAAGTGGTCCTCAAGGGAAGTGATAGTCTTACTCCTTCATGATTCCATGGGAGAAAAAGGATTACAGAGACAAAATGAAATATAGATTTTGTCTATTCTCTGCTAACTTCATGACTGGTTTCACAGCTGACTCATATGAGCCAGCAGTGTGCTGCAGCCGCCAAAAAAGCCAATGCAATTGTAGGCTGCATTAACAGAGGAAGCAGATTCAAGGTCATGTGAAGTATTGGTACTACTTTATAAGGCCTTGGTAAGACCTCACTTGGAATACTGCATCTAGTCTTGGTCACCACAATTTAAAAAAAAAAAGATATTGAGACTCTGGAAAGAATGCAGACAAGAGCAACAAAAAGAATTAGGGGGCTGGAGGCGAAAACATACAGTTGCAGGAACTGGGTATGTCTAGTCTATTGAAAAGAAGGACCAGGGGTGACATGATAGCAGTGTTCCAATATGTGAGGGGCTGGCACAAAAAAGACGGGGTCAACCTATTTTCCAAGGCACCAGGAGGCAAGACAAGAAGCAATGGATGGAAATTTATTTCTAGCAGGACTACCTGATTCCGTAACAGCTTTGTAACAGCATCCATCTGGTAAACTTGCAAGATTCGTTTTTCTCGCCATGTATATGTATACATCCAAATACATCCATACATCCAAATTATTTAGTTGCAGGAACTGGGTATGTCTAGTCTATTGAAAAGAAGGACCAGGGGGTGACATGATAGCAGTGTTCCAATATGTGAGGGGCTGGCACAAAAAAGACGGGGTCAACCTATTTTCCAAGGCACCAGGAGGCAAGACAAGAAGCAATGGATGGAAATTTATTTCTAGCAGGACTACCTGATTCCGTAACAGCTTTGTAACAGCATCCATCTGGTAAACTTGCAAGATTCGTTTTTCTCGCCATGTATATGTATACATCCAAATACATCCATACATCCAAATTATTTATTTATTTATTTATTTATTTATTTATTTATTTATTTATTTAGACTTGTATGCCGCCCTCTCTCCCTCAGGGAAATAGGACTCAGGGCGGCGAACAATAAAAAAAGCCAATACAAATTTACAATAAAAAAAACCATTAAACAGATACAAGCCTAATCAGTGTGATAAAATTTAAAAGAATTAAAACAAAGACTAAAAAACCAACCCACACCCCCGAAGTCAGTCCAGACCGGCCTGTTGAAACAACCAGGTCTTCGGGTCCCGGCAGAAGGAGTGGAGATCAGGGGCCAAACGGAGGTCTACGGGGAGTTGGTTCCATAGGGCGGGTGCTCCCATAGAGAAGGCCCTACCCCCTGGGCACCACCAGTCGACAATGCCTAACCGACAGTACCCCAAGGAGGCCCTAAATTAGACTGTGTTGTTTCTCCGCGTCATTTAATATATGTGGGTATATGCATAATTTTGTATTTATGTATTTATTCTGTCGTGTTTATGCAAGGCATATTATTATTATTATTATTATTATTATTATTATTATTATTTATTTATTTATTTATTTAGATTGTATGCGCCCTACTCGAAGGACTCAGGGCGAACATACAAAAGATATACAATAAAATAATGAATAAAAAACAAGTCCAAATTACAAAACAACTAAAACAATAAAATTACAGATGTTAAAACTACCCACCCCCAGGTCAATCCAGGCCGGCCTGCTGAAACAGCCAGGTCTTCAGGTCTCGACGAAAGGAGCGAAGATCAGGGGCCAAACACAGATCTGCAGGAAGCTGGTTCCACAGGCGCTCCCACAGAAAAGGCCCTAGCCCTGGGAGCTGCCAGCCGACAATGCCTGACCGACGGTATTCCCAGGAGGCCCCTCCTATGGGGCGCGGCGATTGGACTGTGATGCGGGCAGGAGGCTTCCTAAGTACCCTGGACCCAAGCCATTTAGGGCTTTATAAGTTGTTATTGGAGGTGGTGACCCTAGTTTGACCCCGTCTTTTTTGTGCCAGCCCCTTGCATATTGGAACACTGCTATCATGTCACACCTGGTCCTTCTTTTCTCTAGACTAGACATACCCAGTTCCTGCAACTGTATGTTTTAGCCTCTAGCCCCGTAATTCTTTTTGTTGCTCTTGTCTGCATTCTTTCCAGAGTCTCAATATCTTTTTTTATACTGTGGTGACCAAGACTGGATGCAGTATTCCAAGTGAGGTCTTACCAAGGCCTTATAATGCTGCATACTAATGCTGTATGCAATGAAATTTCATTTTAATGTATGTCGATTAGTGTACATTCAAAGTGACAATAAAGTTGTTCTAAGTCTCTAGTTCTAACTAACTAAGGAGAGAAGCAACCTAGAACTAAGAAGAAATTTTCCGACAGAGAGAATAATAAACCCCGTGGAACGGCTTGCCTTCAGAAGTTTATTTATTTATTTTATCTATTTATTTATAAGACTTTTATGCCGCCCTATCTCCTGAAGGACTCAGGGTGGCTTACAAACTAAAAACAATTTAGATACAAATATACAAATATTAAAAAAAACGATTAAACCAAGGTCTCATAAGTATAACAAATTAAAATACATTTAAAAACCCTCCCCCAACCTTATCAGTCCGGGTAGGCTAGTTGGAACAGCCAGGTTTTTAGGTCGCGGCGGAAAGAGAGAATGTCAGGGGCCACCCGGAGCTCCAGGGGGAGCTGGTTCCATAGGGTGGGTGCTCCCACCAAGAAGGCCCTCCCTCTGGGAACCGCCAGCTGGCATTGCTGAGTTGATGGCACTCGGAGAAGGCCCTGTCGATGGGCACGCACGGGAAGTTGTGGGTGCTGCATCACTGGAAGCTTTTAAGAAGAGAATGGACAGCCACCTGTCTGAAATGGTAAAGGGCAGTGCTGGTGAACCTTTTTGACACCAAGTGCCAAAACAGGAGTGTGCACGCGACGGAGTGCCAGAAATTAGAAGAGCAGTTCCCCGGTGCACATGCGTGTGCTGGGAAGCTGATCTTCCGGTTTCTGGTGTGCATGCATGCACAAAGAGCAGCTGGCCAGCGTGCATGCCTGTGCTGGAACCCAGAAGAACAACAGGCAATGGCTGGTGTGCCCAGAGAGATGGCTCTGCATGCCACTTCTGGCACGCGTGCCATAGGTTTGCCACCACAGGTATAGGGTCTCCTGCCAGGAGACCTCCAAGGTCACTTCCAGCTCAGTTATTCTTTTACTCTGTTAACTAAGTGATGGAGGTGTGTGTTCTTCAGCCCTTTCCTTTCAATTTTGCTGCCTGACATTGATATTTCCCTATGAGATTATCCCTTAGCTCCGGGTGTCAAACTCCATTTCTTTGAGGGCCTCATCAGGGTTGTGTTTGACCTCAGGGGGGCTGGGGTGGGCATGGCCAGCTTGCTGTCATTTGTGTCAGGGGGCACCTGTGCTGACCCAAGCATTTCTGCCAGCAAAAACAGGCTCCTGAGATCCGTTTTCAGTTGGAATGGCCTCCTGCAACCTTCTGCCAGTGAAAACGAAGCTCAGGTGCAGAGGTACCATGGGCTGGTCCTTCACTGTTTCCATGGTGGCCCTACAGGCCAGATCTATGCACCCCATGGGCTGGATCTGGGCCGTGGGCCTTGAGTTGGACACCCCTGCCTTAGCTAATCAATTTCACCTTTCCTCTGCTCATTGCTACTACTTTACTCCCTCCTTCTCCGCACCCCACCCTCTCTCAGAGTCAGCCCAACATGAGATGAATTGTCCTGAGCTACCCGGTGCATTTCTTCTTTATACTTGGCTTCCTTCAACAGGGATGAGAAATGGGCCTTTCACTCATCCATCATAAGTCAGTGTGACAAGGCCGTTGTTCTCCAATGCAATAACACCGTATCGTTCTTTCCTGAGTTCCCGCTTCAGTGAACAGCCTCATTTTCTGGAAAGTGTCAAAAGTCCCTTCATAAAGGGCTTTAGATGGGATGGAGGATGGCGGCCTATATCAAAATAATCATACCCACAGATTCTTCCTTCCCCAGGTTCTCATGCACTCCATATTAATCCCATCTCTCTTGGGCCCAGGCTTCCATGACAGTTGAGTTGCCTTATCAAACTTTTGAAAGGTTGTCTAACCACTTTTCTTTCTTTCTTCTTTCAGTCCTCCTGTGTTCTCAGCATGGATAAACAAGGTCTAAATTGTTCTTAGATTCTTCCATAGATTAAAATCCACCTTTGGTTTAATAGTTCCATTTGTTTTTCTCTAAGCCCTTCTTCATTAACAATGAATGTTCATATGGGAAAAACAACCTACAAAACAACGTAGGTTGATATGTGGATTCATAATAGACCTCACCATTCCTCAAAATGGAAGATTACAATCAATTCATTATAGATGCATTTGTAGCACCTGCATTTCCTGCATCGGATGAGGAGAACACATCTTTCTCCTTCTATTCTGCCCATTTTCTACAGAGGCACAATGGAGAGCATTTTAACAAACTGCATCACCGTTTGATTTGGTGGCAGCAGAGCCTCAGACAGAAAGTCCCTACAGAGAGTGGTGAGAACAGCTGAGATTATTATAGGAAGCTCACTTCCTGTTATTCAAGATACTGCTTATAAGCGCTATGGTTCCCAAGAGAAAGCTCTCTGTTTTGCCTAGTAAGGCATTTCTATCTCCTTTCCCCCTTCCCCTTCTGTGTGGCAACTGAGGAACAGGAAAATGGCTGCTGCCAAATTTGGTTCGAAGTTGACAGTGATCGCATGGGTGCCCTGCTTAATGAACATCAAAACTCATGATCATAATTGGCCGGCTCCATTATCATCAAAATCCTAGGACTACCTGCCCAATAGAATGAGAAAATGTGGCGGTTCCATCAATTGGGTCAATCATATTTATATTCTCCATACTGGAGAATCAGAAGCAAGGAAGGGCACTGGAATTATACTGAAAATTGTCAGTGGAGAAAAACAGATTTAGAGAATAAGAACCTCTGGATTTCATTTAGACCAGCCTTTCTCAGCACTATAATTTGCAAAGGTGGCCTCAGCTTTAAAAACGGAATCCATGCAATTCAGAAGGGTCTCTTCCAATTGTTTCTCTTTGACGCAGCTCGCCAGGGAAAGAGTCGAAGTTTTTCAGACGTTGCATTCAGGCAATGCCCAGCAAAGGAGAGGTTTTAAGAGCCAATCCTTTTAGCGAGAAAGCAAAAGATTTCTCCTTCTATAAGCTCTACCTTTCATTCCCAAAATAAGTAGCTCGGCCCGGAAGATAAGATTGAACTACGTTTGCTTCAAAACTCACAAAATGAGCATCTGCCCGCCTGCCTGCCTGCCAAGACAGATTGATTTCCTAAATAAGTTATAAATTGCTTGGGATTTTCCCTTGGCATAAATGGAAAAAAAAATCAAGAGGTAGGGGTAGTTTTGGAGTATTTACAATTCATTTAGTGACAGAACACAAGAAAAGAGTGAGAATTAGTGAACGAAAGAAATCAGGAGCAGGTGATAAAGAGGACTAACCATTGTCATTAACTATACTCCTCCTAAATCTATTTAAAATAGACCATAGACCAGAATGTTTTTTATTGGGAATTATATTAAAAAAAAACATAATAAGGGAGAGTTGTATTTGATAATACATGTCATCACTGCGGCAAGAATGATATTTGCCCACAAGTGGAAGGAGAAAGAAATCCCTAGTGAAGATGAAGTAATAAACAAAATTCAGACATGCGCTGAAATGGATAGGCTAACTTTAGAGATGAAAAATAAGGATGAATCGGAATATTACATAATTTGGAATAGATTTTATTAGTGGTGGGGACAGAAAGGGACGTCCTAAGATGGAAATGAGTTGTTGAGAGGATATCTGAGATTATGAGGCTAAAGTAACACTAAGAATGTTGGAGGAGGCAATTAAGGATAAATAAATATATATGTACCAGAGATGGTATTCAGCAGGTTCTGACCAGTTTTGGAGAATTGGTAGTGGAAATTTTGAGGAGTTCGGAGACCCAGAAAATCCCACCTCTGACGGGCCCCACCCCATCTATTCTCTACCTCCTGAGTCCCAGCTGAATGGCCTGGGTCTTCTTTGGTTGCCCTGCACAGGAGAATGGAGCTGGAAAGCAGGTTAGTGGGGTGGAGATTTTGCAATATCCTTCCCCTGCCACTCCCACCAAGCCACGCCCACAGAACCGGTAGTAATTTTTTTTGAATCCCACCACTGATATGTACAAATGTATATAAGATCTATATTATATAATATTATGCTAGAATGATAACCAAAAGTTATGTCAAAACGATTCAACCACGTTCAATGTTTTTAAATGTTGTGTTTAATAAAAAATTAAAATAAATAAATTTTAAAAAAAACTATACTCCTCCTAAATTACAGGTAGTCCTTGACTTACAACACTCAGTGACCGTTCGAAGTTACAACGGTACTGAAAAAAGTAACTTATCACCATTTTTCACCCTTATGCCTGTTGCATGTGGTCACGTGATTGACATGACAGTTGACTCACAGTTATGACGGTTGCAGTGTCCCAGGGTCACGCAATCCCCTTTTTGTGACTTTCTGACAAGCCAAATCAATGGAGAAAGACGGGTTTACTGAACAACCATGTTACTCATTTAAGAACCGCAGGGATTTGCTTAACAAAAGTGGCTAGAACAGTCGTAACATGGGGCAAAACTCACTTAACACGTTTCTCACTTAGCAACATAAATTCTGGGCTCGATTGTGGTCGTACATTGAGGACTACCTGTATTTGTCTTGAACTAGGCTAGTAATCTGGATTTTTGGTTTATAATTTGTAAGGTGGGGACGTTGAACTAAATCCGCAGTTAGTGTTGTCTTAACACCCACTCCCCTCCTCTTTGCTGCACCATTTTCCTCAGTGGCAATTGATTCTCTGGAGTGATGATTCTGTATCCCATCTACTTGTTTTCTAATGTTCCAATGGAGATGGTTGTAGAGGCAAAAGGCAGTCAAGAGAACCCCTATGCTTCAGGCTCCTGAGATTGGTTTTCATTTGCGACCATAGGGAGTCCTCGGCAGTTCATTTAGTGAAGTTACAACTGTGGAAGGTTAGCACCCACCCCTCTCCTAGAAGAATGAAATATTTTGAGAAATATGAAAAAGGCAGAATATTATATTTCCCTGGAAACATGTCTTTTTTAGAGGCAGGAAGCAGACTCACTCTTAAGAACCCCACCTTTCTTAATAGCCCACAGCAAATATCAGCACTTAAGAGATAAAGAGATAGATAGCCCTATTCATAAGCAAATTCCCTGCAGCAAGGTCTGAACAAAGGTAGGATTAGTCACAATAGGAATTGCTCAACAAGCCCTATCATTGCATCACCCTCCAAACTTCAACCAAATTTAGCTCAGACAACCTACAGAGCCAGCTATGACCCCTACAACAGCCAATAGAATACATGTTCTTGCACAGGAACAGGAAGCTCAAGTTCAAAGCCCAAGAGAAGGTATTAAAAAAAACCCTACTTTCAACTCCACAAGGTCAGTTGCCCAGAATCACAAGTGCTTGGTGGTTCTGCTTTATCAATAAATGGACCCTCTTTCTAACCAGCCTCCAGTCTCCATTTTGTCTCCAATGCCTTTTTTGAAGAAGTGGGGAACTAAACCCAAGACCATCTTCATGCAAAGCAGATGTTTCACCCCTGAGCTACAGCTAAGCTATGGAATCTACTCTGAAAGACAGAAGATGTGTTTAATGTCTTCTTTCCCTTGGTCACTGGCTGCTTTCCAGCATGTGGCAAACCTACCAGGGTCCCAAATGTATTCTTCACAATTAGTCAGTCAACTTTCACTTCTGTTGTCATTTGCTGTAATTGATGAGCTCATTTTCTTCTCCCCTTGTGGAATAGTGATGGAGAGATAGAAGAGTCCAGGTGTCGGAGGGGGTAAACATCTGGAGATGGAGTGAGACAGAGAGTATGAAGTGTAGGATAGGATCTTGCAGTGAAAAGAAATCATACTGTCTCCATTACTGTCCGAACTTTCATCCCACTGTGGTTCTCCCTTTCAATCTCCTCAACAGGAGCAAATGGAATAAGATTTATAATCAAGACAGATAACTTGGTTACCCAGCACCATAGAACTACAAAAGGGAAGCTGACCATGGGGACATAAATTGTAGGGACACTTCTTCAGTCCAGCTTCAGAAATGTTTTACTTCACTGGCAACAGCATGACCTGCCTTGCCTGTTCCATCAAGATCCTCATCTCCTTATCAATTCCCTTAATCATGCCAAAGTTCACCCAGGTATATAATTCCTTTTGGAAGTAAAGTCAAGATGAAACAGAAGATTAGGTGTTGAATTATCTTCCCAGAGCAACCATTTTCAGAAAGAATCTACCCAGGGCATTACAATGTGACAGGGACCACACACATGTATGTTATAACAGGCATTATATATACATGTTTGCTGTACTGTTCTGCTCCTGACACAGACTATAAAAGGCCTGGTGCAACACTTTCTTAGTGACCAGTTCATCAGAACCCCAGCAGCACCCAAGACAGACAAATATATTTGTTTTTTAGGAATGACTTAGGGTCCAAGATGGATTCCCTCAAAAGTAGAAATGGTGGACATCTATTTGGACATGTGCTCACCTGCCCAGGAGAAAGACAGTGTAAAGTGGAGAATGGAAGAGAACATCTTTAAAAGGTCAAAAATACAGGCAATGCTTCTAGTAAATGGGTGACCAGATATGCAGAACACAGAATAACAGTGTTGGACATCTTCTAGTTCAATCCCATGTTTGAGAAGAATATCCTGTATCGTTCTGGACAAATGGTTGCCCCACCTCTTCTTAAAAACCTCCAACAATGGAGCACCCACAACTTCTGGAGGCAATCATTTCATTGATTAATTGTGCTCACTGACAGGAAATTAATTCTATTCCTTAATTCTAGATTGGATCTCCCTTTCATAAGCTTCCATCCATTACTTTCTATCCTGTTCTCGGATACTTTGGAGAATAGATTGACTCCCATTTTCTCTGTGAGAGCCCCTAAATATTGGAAAACTGCTATCATGTATCATTCTCTTTGTTAGACTCGACTCGACTATTGCAACGCTCTCTATTTAGGACTGCCCTTGCATTCCATCCGGAGGTTTCAGCTGGTGCAGAATGTGGCTGCGCGGGTTGTGATGGGAGTTTCCCGGTACTCCCATGTTACGCCCCTCCTGCATGAGCTGCATTGGTTGCCAGTTGCCCTCCGAGTGAGATTCAAGGTGTTGGTATTAACATTCAAAGTCCTTCATGGCTTAGGTCCGGGGTATTTGCGGGAGCGTCTCCTGCCGACATCAAATGTTGATCACCCTGTGCAAGCGCACAGGCTAGGACTTCTCAGGGTACCGTCCACAAGACAGTGTCGGCTGGCAGTGCCCCGGGGAAGGGCCTACTCTGTAGCAGCTCCCACCTTGTGGAACCAACTCCCCGTGGGGCTCTGTTTGGCTCCGGATCTCTGCTTTTTCCGCCATGATCTGAAAACTTGGCTGTTTGAACAGGCCGGACTGGACTGACATCTAGGGGTGGGGTTTTTTAATTGATTTTACATGGGCTTGTACTGTTTAATTTGCTTTTAATTTGTATTTATTGTTGTTTTTTTTAGTTGTGAGCCGCCCCGAGTCCTTTCAGAGAGGGGGCAGCATACAAGTCCAGTTATTAAATTAAATTAATTAAAATTAAATACCCAGATCCCACAACCGTTCATATGCCATGTATGGAAGCCACATGGTGGGGGGAGTATCCACCACATGCTGTTCTGGCTTAATGGCCCATTATGTTTAACTACAACTGGACTAACATTATACTGAACATATTGCTGTCACCAAAATATTGATGTTAGATGCATAGTTAATTATGGGCAGACAATACACCCACACCCACCCACACACACATCTGGTTTTCCTGCATTTTAATCTACTTCCCAGGCTCTTGGCTAAGAAGCAATGGGAAAATACATAGGATCACTCACTCTCGTGTTGGAAGCACTGAGGCATTTCCAAGTTGAAAGGAGTAAATGTGACATCACTGTTGTCAAGGGGGCACCTGGTTGATGGCTCCTTTCATGTCCCCATTAAATTTCCCACTGAGTGGTACCCATCTATCTACTCATGGTTGCCTAGTTTCGAACTGCTGGGTCAACAGGAGCTGGAGCAACTGACGGGAGCTCACCCATCACATGGCAGCAACTGGGTCTTGAACAGGAGCCTACTGATCATCAGCCCTGCATCCTAACCACATGAGTCACCACTCTCCAAATAGGATGACACCAGATGATTGGTCAACTGAGCCTTTGTATATGGAATAGGTTAGATGAAATGTTTGACTACCAAATGTGCAACTTGTCAACTCATAAAATATTTCAATGGTCTTTTTAGAGTTGCCAACAGAAAGGGAGGGGGGAGCAGTGTAGCAGCTTGCAAACCAAAACTGCATTCCATAAATGTTTTCAAAGATAGTAACTAGGTGACTGAAGTTTCTGCCATGCAAAATTCTAACTGGAGAGCATGATTGATGACTCTTGGCTATGGATGTGTCCCATTGGAGAATATGAATTATGATACACCCAGGGGGTAGGGGAAAACCAGGGTCAAGGGTGACAATGAATTATGTGTCTCAGAGTCAGCTACACCCAGGCAGTGCCAGACATTTTACCTCCCAATAAATCCTTTTTAAGTTGGACGTTTGGCTCGAGACTCATGATTTAAATGGGGGTAACTGCCAGAATCCTGACACAACTACACCTTTATTGGGTGTGTGTGTGAAATTGTATAGCTGTTTAAGGATTAATCTCAGTTCGGCCTTGGAATTATGTTATTATCCTGATTTAGGGTTTTGGATTTCCATAGGAACTTCCCCAAATCCTGTGCAGATTTCTGATGAAGTCATTTAGGGAATTGCTACCAAACCGTCAGTGAGAAACTGAAAGGAGTAAGTTCTGAGATGCTAAACTTGTCTCTCTTGGCAACTGACCAGTCTTTTCCAATTAAGCTTGTTTTGTAAGGGCCAATTTTATACCACTGTTCAGGAGTTTATGAAAGAACTTGAGAATTGGACATCTCCAAACCGATCACTTCATCAAAATGACTCTTTTAGATAATGAGGATGCAGCAGGATTGATTTGAAACTTAATGAATAATCAGCTGCCATCAATAATTGTAATCACTAATCTGGTGCAATTAGAGGCAATTATAATAAATGCACTTTCCTTCTGAGCTGCTGCTTCTGCTAACGAACTGTAGAAATATGAAGTGACTTGGAGGCTGGCTGGCTGTGATTTATGCATCGGGATAATTGAGGATCCTATTATAAAGGAGAACATTCGTAAATATTGTGTACTGGGTGGAATAGATCTACTACCACCCTTCAGCCACAGGTAAGAAAGAACAATGCAGGAATACCTCCTAAGATAAACACATAGAGGTAGTCCTTGACTTAAAATAGTTCATTTAGTGACTGTTCAAAGTTACAACATCATCATCTTCTTTTAATGACTCCATAATCCCTTGCAGGGTGGAGTCTGGGCAACTGAATGTAGCTAGCAGAGTGTTTTAATGGCCGGATGCCCTTCCTGTTGCCAATACGGAGTTTTGTTCAGCAGATATAGTTTACCCCAAGAGATAATAAAGTAGAATTAGCTTATCTGGGTGTGTTTCCTTCCTGGTTTACCTGGGAAGACGGATAAACCTTTTCATGAAATTACAGGTAGTCCTCAACTTACAACAGTTCATTTAGTGACCATTTGAAGTTATAATGGCACTGAGAAAAAAGCGACATGACAGTTTTTCACACTTACGACCATTACAGCATCCCCGTGGTCACATGATCAAAATTCAGGTGCTTGGCATCTGACTCATATGTATGACGGTTGCAATGTCCAGAGGTTGTGTGACCACCTTTTGCAAACTTTTGACAAGCAAAATCAATGGGAAGCCGGATTCACTTAACAGCTGGGTTACTAACTCACCAACCGCAGCAATTTGGGGGGTTGGGCTAGATGACCTAGAAGGTCCCTTCCAATTCTGATTGTCTGTTATCTGTTCATTCATTTAACAACTGCAGCAAAAAAGGTTGTAAAACGGGGCGAAACTCACTTAACAACCATCTCCCTTAGCAACATAAATTTTGGGCTCAACTGTGATCATATGTCAAGGACTACCTGTAATACTCATGGTCACTATGACGTCTGGTTTTTGTTCTTCTTCTTCTCACCCTCTTCTCAGAATGGTTGAGTTTAGAAGTTTTCCCAGTGGGAACGGAAACAGCTGAAGTGAGGATTGTATTTGCAACTTTAAGGAGCCTTGGTGGTGCAGGCTGTTAAATGCCTAGCACTTAAGTTCCAGCTGCCTGCAATTAGTGCAGGCTCGAATCCCACCAGGCTCAAGGTTGACTCAGCCTTCCATCCTCTCGGGGTAGGTAAATTGAGGACCCAAGATTGTTGGGGGCAATAAGCTGACTTTGTAAAAATGCTGCTTAGTAATAAGCAGGCATATACAATGGAATGAAGGCTATTGCTGAGCGCATTGGGTTGCACTCCAAAAATTGTAAGCCGCTCTGAGTCTCCAGAGAAGGGCGGCATATAAATGTAATTAAAAAAAAACTTTGATACTGTACTTCAGCATGCTTCCAAGACGAATGAATCGAAAGCTTGCCCTGCCTCAGTATTCCTCTTGATCCCTTCCTAAGGATTTCAAAACAGAGAAGAACGTCGGCCAGAATGAGAGAAAGGGAGAGAGAGAGATGGTGCCAATTACCTGAGAACAAATGACAACCAGCCTTCCGAAAATGCACATTGCTTATGATGGATCTCTTTAAAATACCACCTGTTATACTCAAGGTTTCATAACTGCAAAATGATTCCACTCCTATCCTGGTGGCACAAAGTGAAGTGATAAATATGGAAATCCGGAGAAACAGAAACTCTGCTATTTCTTTTTTGCTGGCTAAAGAATACTGTATATCGAGTAGGCTTGCATTTTCATGAATGCCTTATGTCCTTGGTGTTATTGCTGGGCTATCAAAACAACAGGTGTCTTTCTCCGCTGACAGAATCATCTGTTCTTTACAGACTATTAAATGGTTATTTAGCTAGCGCCTGTTCCCCTGCCAGCAATCCAATTGAGGTGCTACCATTCTGTTTTTTTAACCAAAGCTGGGGGAAAATATCCAATGTACCGTATTTTTCAGTGTATAGGATGCACTTCCCCCAAAAAAAAGTGGGTAGAAATGTCTGTGAATCTTATACAGTGAATGTTGCAGAAGCCCTGCCCACCTGCTGGCCCCACCCTTCAGCCGTGGCCTGCCACCAATTTGCCTCCTTTTGTAGCAAACAGCCAACAGCCTGTTTCAGCTTCAGCACAGCCTGATTAGCACAAGCAGCTGATTGTCGGTTGGATCAGCCTCCCAATGATCAGCTGTTTCAGGCTGCAGGGATTGCCATCACCTATTGCCACCTCCGTGCGCCTCTTTTTTGGCCTCCACATCCTGTTTTGGCCTCTGTGTACCCCATTTTTGGCCCGTTCTGATCCCGCCACCTGGAACAGGCCGAAAATGGGATGTTGCGGAGGCAGCAATACATGATGGCAATCCCCGCAGCTTGAAACAGCTGATCATCGGAAGGCCGATCCAACCGACAACCAGCTGCTTGTGCTAATCAGGCTGTTTGCTGCAAGGAGGCAAATGGCTGGGATGCAGAGGCAGAGGCAGATTTTTTTCTTGTTTTCCTCCCCAATAGCTAGGTGCGTCTTATACTTCAGAGCATCTTATGGTCCAAAAATGATAAATTCATCCCAAGGAACTTATCTAGGGGGACAACAAAGGCAACAGCAAAAAGAAATCACATTTTGAGGTTGATTTGAGACTGCGATGTTTCTACAGCTGGTTGGCCCAAATCAGACAGTACCAGTCTGTCACCTGTTAAGAACTGGATCCTATTAAGGATCACCTCCAGCTGTGTGACCCAGTTCTTAATAGGCAACAGACTGGTACTGGTTGATTTGGGCTAGCCAGCTGTAGAAACATTGCAGTCTCAATGAGTGCATGTGTGGAATTTAGTTGGCGTGCCCCTTTCCCCCTCTTCCTTCCTGGTCCATGGAAAAATTGTGTTCTATGAAATTGGTTCCTGGTGCCAAAAAGGTTGGGGACCATGGAGAAGGGGAAGCAATTTCTTAATAGAGATAAACTGATGCACAGTTTGCCAATCCCCCTCAAACAGATTTTGATATCATAGATCCAGGATGTCAAATTTAAGGCCTGTGGGCCAGATCCAAAAATGCACCATACTTCACTTAATTCTCCAAGGAAAGATTGAAGGCAAATGAAGTCCAGGCAGAAGAAGAACATTGTGGCTTTAAAATCTAAGGGACAGGCTTGGGCAAAATTCAGCTGTTGATAAAAATAGGATTGCCAACATGATCTCCAATGTCCCATGATGGATATGGCACAACAAGAAGAAAAATCATCATAATTAATTGTAGGATAGATTCAGGGACGTACCTTCAAACTTCATTTTTAAAAAAATCATCTTTGGACGCTATACTCTGTTTTTTTATTTTCAAATGTTAAAACTCTGAGAACTTCTGGGGAAGGCATGGTGAGCTGAAGATGTCTTTATAAAAGCAGAGACAATGTCTACAGCAACGATAAAAAAACAGTGAATTCACTTGTTCTTTGGAACCTCTCTGGATAAGGACAGGATCAGAGATTGCCCATATAGACTCTGGATGGCGGGTTCACATGAGGACACCACAAGACAGTGCTCTTCCATGAGTTTCAGCACTGGGAGATTAAAGGATTGGGCTATGTTGCTTGCAACTTAAGAATCCAGTTTTCATGTGTCCTCAAATCTCAACTGTAGCCTTCAGAAACCCTCAAATTTGTAATCCACCAATTTGTCATTTTTGACATAAAACAAGAGAGAAATAATTAACTAAGATGGAAAGCAATTGTGTTAATAGCATTTGGCACATTTTAATGCAGATTTAATTAATACTGCAGTTCATTTATTTTGTCCTAATTCTGTCCATAAAATCCAGCCCCCAGAATGCTGTCAAAATTCTTCCTATTGCTTGAAAAAGATGACAGAAAAGAGATGGCTTGAAAGCTATCAGGATGGTCTGTTACAACTGATAGATAGATGATAGACAGACAGACACAAACAGATAGATTATAGATAAATTAGATAGTTAGATAGGTAGGTAGGTAGGTAGGTAGGTAGGTATAGATAGATAGATAGATAGATAGATAGATAGATAGATAGATAGATAGATAGATAGAAACAAACCCTACCAGGCTTCCTCAAAGCAGCAAGGACATAGCTATTTCACAGGATTTTGGGAGGCTTGACGTTGCTTGTGGCTATTGCAATGGTCATTAAAAAAATTAATTACTCATTACCCCAATTCCTTGGCATCGTTACAAAACTATCCAACAAATAAATAGAAGTTTAAAAATCGGTTTCCACACCATGCTAAGGATCGACTAGAGACACCTGCCTCTAAAAACTCCATTAGGATTAGTAATTACAGCAAAGGATTTAACAGTTCATGAAAGTGACTGGCTGTCTAGAAGGATGCACTTACGAGCTGCAGCAATTTCACTGTCTATGTTCTATCCACATTCTATCTGCTGTCTGCTGCCAGGTGTACCTAGTAGTTAGCATCAATGTTGAACGTTTCTCCCCGAACCCAGCAGCAAGCTATAAAAGAAACGCAATGCCCAGGGATCTTCCCATTCCTCAGAAATACACACACCACCAAAACTGAAGCCATTGTGTTAACGCAGCTAGTTGCCAGAGGATTAATGTATTCAGTTTTGCATTGTTTTAGAAATCTGTTTTTCCTTTCTGTCTTTCTCTCCCACACACAAACATACAGGCAGCTGTTCTTTATTTATGTATTTTCCAGGACTGGCTGGCTAGCTGTCACTCTTGCAGATGAAGAGGGGTGTGCCCCCCCCACAAAGAGTAAAAATCATGTTGGTCTGATCTACTTTACATTATGCATAAGTCTGTTTCTGCTCCCTCCAAGCTTCTCATGAAGGGTTTTATGAGTGTAGAAAGTTAGCATCCACCCTCTCCCAGCAGAATATAATACTTTAGGAAATATTAAAAAGGCAGAATATTTCCCCTAAAAGAGAAATACAAATCTTAAGGAAGACAGAAACTTAGAGCTTCAGCTCCCTGCTCCCAGCAGATACAGATATTTAGTACCCATTGAGAAGAACTGGGCCAGCCTATCCACAAAACAAAAGACCTCAGCTCCAGGTGATGGGATTAAGATCTGACCCTCCAGGACATTATGGGATTATCTAGCAGCAGGGCTCACTACATTGCAAAATCACCTGGGGACATTACATCAGCCTAAGGTTCAACCAAACTTGATTCAGACAAACATGACTCCACATGGGAGTCTGACTGCAGCCAATAGAATACATGTCCTTGCACAGGAACAGGAAGCTCATTCAAAGCCCAAGGGAGGGTATAAATACCTCTCACTCTCCACACCATGTGTTCAGCTACCCAGGACCTCAAACCCATGTGGTCCTGTCCCTCAATAAACCATCTTTCTAATCAGCCTCCATGTTTTCAGTGTCTTCCTCCCCACTTGGAACTGAACCAGATGGATATTTCTTCCAACATGAGCAAACCATAATGTGGGATGAGTAAAACTACTTGTTGCAGGGACACCACAAGGGGTAAAGATGGCCTCCTGGTTCAAGGGAACTTTTCCAAAATAAACATCTCACTTCCATGTTGTTCTTTTGTTTTCATTAACATGTCTTTAAACACTCATTAAGGGCGTGTTTCTCTCACAAGGCAGGTTATAGAAAATTCAGTACTCAAAACATAATGTTATATAATTATAGCATAACATAATTCGTAATCAAATATTGTGCCAGAGCAGACCTCTGAATTAAAATCTATAAAATGAGTAACACAAATTAATCACATCAAATGCAGGCTGAAGTAAAATTGTCTTAACAGATTTTTGAAAGCCAACAATAATGAAGAAGAAATACTTCTTTGTATTGGTGGAAGAGGAGCATAATTCTACTGGTATGAGGACACCATGAAAAAGGCCTATTTTGATATTTTTTAAAAATCTCTCCTCAGTAGATGAAACTGTCAAATTTTAGAAGATTATCTGAAATCTCAGTGTTCTTCTTCAATATTTTTGTGATGACCCGGAGTGTAACACAAACGTAACAAAATCCAAAACATAAATAAATGTCCTTTAATGCCTCCAACTTGGCCCTACTGTTCAATAATTCTCAGTTGGAGATAAAACTTACTCAAAATATAGTCTTCAAAAGAAAGCAATACAGTCCAAACTTAATAAGCAGATAGAGGTGAAATAAAAAACCAAACAAACTACAATGAAGAAATTTCCACAACGGACCAGGATAAGTAATTACCAACTTCAAGGAGATAACAAGGCACAGTCTGTTGGAAGGACGCCAACCAAGATAACGTCAGCCCAAAATAAAACACACTTTGCTTCTGGCAATGCTGTGTTTTAACCATCTCTCTTATATACTATTCTCCCCAGCTGCAACCAATGAGGGGATCATGGCCGTTCCTCTCTCATAAGCCAAGTTGTTTCCTTCTCCGTTCTCCCTGTGTGTCCTAGGATGGAGAGGGGATGGGCCTGGATCTTCCTCTGACTGCCCAGCCAGCCTCTGCCCTTCCCTAGCCTCCTCCACAACCTTCGGAGCCACACCTCCACTCCCTGTCGGCTGTTCTTCCTCTCCCTCGGAGTTCGACTCTACCAAGGGCATGACAATTTTCCTATTCCTATAAATATCAATACCTGTCCATACAGGTAGGCCTTGACTTACAACAGTTCATTTAGTGACTGCTCGAAGTTACAACAGCATTGAAAAAGTGACTTATGACTTTTTTTTTCACAATTACGACCGTTGCAGCATCCCCATGGTTCAGATGCTTGACAATTGACTCACATTTATGACGGTTGCAGTGTCCTGGAGTCATGTGATTCCTTTTTGCGACCTTCCGACAAGCAAAGTCAATGGGGAGATTCCCTTAATAACTGTTACTAATTTAACCACTGCAGTGATTCACTTTACAAATGTGGCAAAAAATTAATAATCGTATAATGAGGCAAAACTCACTTAACAAATTTCTCATTTGACAACATCAATTTTGGGCTCACTCGTGGTCATAGGAGGAGGAAGAGGAGGAGGAGGAGGAGGAGGAAAAGGAGGAGGAAGGAAGGAAGGAAGGAAGGAAGGAAGGAAGGAAGGAAGGAAGGAAGGAAGGAAGTTCAGATGGTTCTTAAACAGCTGTTAAAAGGAGATGCTCAAGGCAGCTTTTCAACTGTCAGAGGTAGCAAACATCTCTCAGGCAAAAAGAATTCAAAGAGCGAGTTCCCCACGAAGTTATTTGTCACTCATCTTACATAACATACTGACCTTCTAAGCCCAGCTATTCTGCATTGTTTTAAGAGTCAACAGGTTGTTAATGAAAAAAATAATAATCTAGGAATCAATTCCTCTCATCTATGCACACAAGGATTAAAGCCTGCCTCTACTTCAAGTCAATTACAGATGAGGTGGGTTATGGAAATGGAAGGAAGAAGAAAGAAGATCTGACAACCGTTACTGATTGTCTCAGATGTCAGCTTAGAGCATGAGTTTGAATGCACCAACACACCTGGAGTTCAGCTAGCAGAAAGCAATTATTGCAAGAGCACAGTGGCTGTCTTCTCTGCATCCCCACAACACATGGATATTAAAAAAACAGGGACTCTAAGAACATCAAACCAAACAGCTGTCCTTATCCTCAAAGCCACAAAGGTAATGTCAGGTTTCCAAGTGATGAAATCCATTTAAAAAGAAAAGAGCGAAGTCCGTCTTCCAAACCAATTTATTTTAGGAAAGCATCAAATTGGCAAAGTCTGTTGTAATTCCGGATCTGACACAACCCAGAATTAAAACAGACTTTGCCAATTATTATGTGGTATAATTCTGGGTTGTGTCAGATCTAGAATTACAGCACATAATATTGGAAATTAGAAACAGGCCCCAAAAGTCACATTTCCCAATAGAAGTAAATCAACATTGGCTGGTGTCATCAATCTCCACCTCCAGGTCTCAGCAGGATCAGCTTTTGTTCCTACGGGAAGGAGAACCACCCAGCCTAAACAACTCTCACTATCTCCACGCCTCCCACCTTAGGAATGTGGCAAGCCCAAAATCCTCCCCCCATAACCAGCAAAGAAAAAGAAAGAAAAGGAATATATGATAGGGCTCAATAAAATGGCTACGCATATGTCAATTTCAGGCTTGACAGTATATTAAATCATAACTCATTTCTCAGATTAAAAAAAACATTTGTGAGGAAAAAAAGGTTCCCCCAAGGGCTATAAAAGTATGCACATTCCTCTTCATCCAGCTATTCCCTGCCACCATGCCCACAGGATCTGCTGCATAAGAAGACCTCACTCTTCCTAATTGTCATTGTTCCATCAGGTAAGTCCACTTCTAGAAAAGCAGAAACTGGATCATAATAAAGCATCTGGAAAAACAGGACCAAAGGACCCTGAGATTCTAACAGAATCCCCTACTTGATACTTCTGGACTCAAACTTAAAAGCAGGGATGAGGCTCTCCATGCCACAAGACCAATAATGCCACCTGGTTGAACAATAGATTGCTTGAACTGGTAGCCCACTGAAGGATATACTGTGTCAGGTTCCAAGGAATGTAATCATCATAAAATGAACTCAGAGGCATTGTTATTCCTCTGATTTGAAAAGGCCTGCAACATTAATCAAATATAAATACTACCAACTGTTCTTAATGGAGACCAGAGCCTCTGCGATAAGAATTTTTGTTTGAACTCATGAAAATAGTTTTAAAAAACAATAACAACAACTTGTGATTGTTTTCTGCAATACCTGTGCTTTGAACTTGTCTCTCACTTTGTCAGTTTGAATGTTTTGAACTCTAGCGTGCCTTGATGCTTCTGCACTTTTTTTTTTATGAACCTTGGAATTTTTCACCTTCAACTGGACCTGGATTTCCTCCTTTGTGTCATGACCTGGGGCGTGGCACAAAGGCAACATAGACAGATAATCAGCAGGAGTCCCTTTATTAGCTCCAACTATGCCCCCAATGTCCTTGTTACCTTCTGGCTACAGAAGAACTCTCTCAGGAACAGTCTTTGGCTGCAGAGAATCAAGTCCAAAACGTGGTCAACAAAAACTGTAACTATAAGTCCAAGCAAGGCAAAATGAGGTAATTAGTCCAGCAGGGCAAGAGAAGGAATTCCAGACGTGAAAGTCACAGCAATAATTCAACATGGTTGGGACAATGCCAGGAATGGAGATAACCAAAGAACACACAAGATAAACTCATGCTTGTTTTCAGCAGACACTGCATCAGCATGCATCTCTTTTAAATTCTCTTCCCAAATGTGACTAACGAAGGGAATCAGGGCCCTTTCCTCCCTCGTAAGCCACACAAACCATGTTGCTGCATCCTCCATCCCTCCCTGCGTACCCCAGGATGAAGAGGGGGTGGGCCTGGGTCTTCCTCTGAACTCCCTCTCCCCTGTTCTACCTCTCCCCTGCTCTGCCCAGCTGGACTTTGCCCTTCCCCAGTTTCCTCCACAGCCAATGGAGCCACACTCCCACTCCCTGTCAGCTGCTCAGCCTCCTCCTCGGAATCAGATTCTGACAGGGGCAGGACACTTTACTTCTTGACTTTATTGGGAATTAATTCTGCCAATTTCTCAACCTCTGCATTGCTAGCAGGCCGAAACATTCTTAACAGGGTCAGACTCTTTGTTCAATCATTTCCAAAGTGCACAGAATGTTAGCTACTTTCAAACAGCAGACTTACGGTTATTGAAATCACTCATGTTCTCAATGTATGCAATATATATAAATCTTTCCCCTGGTATAGCTGATGAAGTGAGGAGAGCCTGTGGCTTAGAGGTTAATACGTCTACCTAATATGCAAGTAGCCTGAGTTTGAATCCCAGTAGCTGATGAGAGCTAAATAGCTTGAAATAGATCTATACTAGTCTTCCTTTATTTCTTTGTCAGTAAAACATAAAATTCAACACAAAAATAGTTCGTTGCAAAAGCAACTGCCTGCAAAGCTCCTGGATTGGGGCTGAAAGGCGAAAGCATAAGTAGTATGCTCCATCCCATAATTGGGTAGACCAGGTTGCCCTGATTTAAAAAAAATTAAATTATAAACCAAGCCAAAGGGCTAGGTTCATACAACACGCCATGTTACAGAAAGTATAACCAACATTAATACTAGCCTAACTTTGCATATTGCACAGTTGTTATAGCAGTAGCTGTGCCTTTATCTGAGCTGGTTATTCTTGGTAACTTGATAATATTCTTGGTAACTTGACAATGACTTGTTTTGTTCAAGGAAGGATGAGTCCTTTGTTCCTTTTTTTACTTCCCTCTCCTCTGGACTTTCAGAGTTGCAAGATTAATGTCAGCCTTACAAGAAGGGCATCTAAAAGTATTAGCAATACGTTTAATGTGAAGTTACGTTAACAGAATCTTGCAATGATTCCGAAAATGTGTCATTCCCTCCCTCATCTTTCCAGCCGAAGAAACTGGGGAGAGTCTTCTCTGAGAGATTTACCATATTCCCATTTTTTGGGTGGGCTCGGCTGCAACTAAGCTGACCATTGCCAGGTCTGTAGCTCTTCTGCATATCTGCTGAGGTCATTCCCACAAATCATTACACAAGCTGACCCCTGTAATGCAGAAGGGAATGGACCAAGAAATAAAAGATGACCAATAAAGTTGCAGTTTGATGTAGACGATGACATTCTTGAAAAGATGGGAATGAGAGACTTAAAAAAAGAAAAGAAAAGGCAACTTATGAAGTGATGTTGTAGAATTAATAATAATTTAGTGGGAATATAATTAATGACGCTGGATAGCCTTCTTCATCACCTGGTCCTGATTTCCTCTGTTCACTAATTCTCACTCTTCTCCTGTGCTCTGCCAATATATTGTTTATCCCCAAAGAGAATAACATGTTGGGGAGATACACACACACACACACACACACTATATATATATATATATATATCTTAGGTGGGGTCTTGTCCGTGTATGATTGAGAATACCTTGCAGCGTTTGACGAAATCTCATCCGTCATCTTCAGGCTGGTGTCTTCAGCTTCTCCTGGGAGAAGAACGAAGCTGAAGAGCCTGAAGATGACGGATGAGATTATTCTCAATCATACACGGGACAAGACCCAAATACACCAAGACCTACATACCTTTACCCGTGAAAATCTACGAAAATATATATATATATATATATATATATATATATATATATATATATGCACATACATACATCACATAACAAAAAAGAACAAATTGTAGAAACGAACAACAAAGATGATTAGGGGACTGAAAGCTAAAACACATGAAGAACAGTTGCAGGAATTGGCTATGTTTAGTTTAATGAAAAGGACTAGGGGTGATATAATAGCAGTCTTCCAATATTTGAGGGGCTGCCATAAAGAAAAAGGAATTGACCTATTCACCAAAGCATCTGAGGGCAGGACAAAAAACTATGGATGGAATCTAATCAAGGAGAGAAGCAACCTAGAACTAAGGAGAAATTTCCTGACAGTTAGAACAATTAATCAATGGAACAAGTTGTCTCCAGAAGCTGTGGGTGCTCCATCACTGGAAGTTTTCAAGAAGAGATTGGACAACCGTTTGTCTGAAAGGGTGTAGGGTTTCCTACTTGAGCAAGAAGTTGGACTAGAATACTTTGAAGGTCACTTCCAACTCTGTTATAACGTTACTGTTTTGATTCTAAGAAACTTCAAAGAAGCAGAAGTGGTTATATAACCCAGGCCTGGTATAATTGCCTTATTCTATTTCAACTCATGAAATCCTGGAGAGAATGGCTTTTAAGATGTGCTGTCGTAATTCAAATGGATGGCAGGCAATGTGCAATGGAATGTGCACTGAATGCTCCATCTGCTTTTTAGTCAGTCGGGTACCGTTAAAATGGTACTGAGCTGCTCCCCTGGTTGCCAACTCAAGCAGACACATCTGTGCATGAGTGGAAGTCCGGATGAACACACAAGTAGCTTAAAAGCCACAGCAGTATAAAAGTGGCTGTGTCACTCTAGACAAAGCGTTGAGACGTCTCAGCATCCCCCTGGAGTGGTATGGTGGCCTAGAGGTAGAGAGCTCTCACCTCACAATCAAGAGGCTGTGAGTTCGATCCTGGATAGAGGCAGATATTTCTCTCTGGGCACACTTGAGAATACGTCTGCTGAACAAAACTCTGCACTGGTGACAGAAAGGGCATCTGGCCATTAAAACACTCTGCTAGCTCCATTCAGTTGCCCAGACTCTACCTACAAGGGATTATGTGGTCTTTAAAAGATGATGATGAACTCAGCATCCCCCTCCAAACCTCCTGAGAGCTTAATAAGACTCTCTTGGCATCCTTTGAAATTCTTCCATGGTTTGTCCAAAGGGGACGGTTCAAATTCATGTCAAGGTTCTACAGGGACCTGTCTGATGTTGGAAGCCCATGATCGATACGTCTTCGGCCTCCACCCATTCTAGAGAACTTCCGTAATTGGTGGTATCCTTCTTAGCATTCTCCACCGTGCCGAAATTTTGCAGAAGGAGAACATTTAATTATGGAGTGTGCAATTTGTGAAGGTTGGTGGTTTTGCTTTTGTCAGGCGCACAAGATCAGGTCCACATGTGAAGATCCAATTAAACTGATTTATTGCTATTTATGCCTGTGCACAGAAATATTCTCAACTGACAATACCTGCTTGGAGTTAGATAACTGTCAATGGAAATCAAGAGAGGTTGGACTTAATTCACATGAGGTTATATAGGGATTCTAGGCCGATGCTTCTTTTATCTCCACCATTTATCTCCTGCCATTCCTTCTCCTACAGTTTTCCTGTTGCTGTAAATTGAGGAATAGGTGGACAACACTTGCAGAGCAGGCAGTGGGAGTGAAAAATGGAAACCTCTTTCCCCTTTCCAAAGTGACAGGAAATAATAAGGCAATGGGTGTCCACAATCTCATCAGAAAGAATTTATAAATCATATTCATATTGATTTTCTGCTCCCTGGTACCCACACATGCACATATTTGAAGCCTTTCATTCAACTATACATCTCAGAATTTTATATAGCTTTTCCTCACCCACAACAACATCGCATCTTCTTTATTACTTTAGAAGAAGGTTTTTACTGCCACCATTCTAGCTCTGGAGTGTCACCAGCGCAGCTGAACCACAAATCAGGGGGCCATGCAGCATAACCTATAAAAATATGAGCAATTCAGGAAGGGGGACATTGCTGGGTAGAATGTGTTTACATGGGTGGTTCTTGAGGGGTTTTAATGTTTTTGTCATTTTATATGTGCTGTGGAACACTTTCTGGGTTGTAAAGTAATTAGCACTGTGGCTGGCAGGCATGTTAAGAAAACACAAACTAAAACATTAGAAGGGAGAGAACGGGATATAACTACACTAGAGATACTGTAGAGACATACAAACACTTTTTCCATACCTCCCAAAGTGAAAACCACATGTTTGCTTTCATACATTCTGGGGCAAGTCTAATTCCCATGGTTCAATGGGTAAACATGATAGATAGATAGATAGATAGATAGATAGATAGATAGATAGATAGGATGAGGAAAGAGATAGAGGAGATAGATAGAGGAGGGAGGTGAGGGAGACAGAGATGAAGAGGATCGATGGACATCAGATGATAGATAGAGATGGATAGGATAGATAGATGATAGATAGATAGATAGATAGATAGCCGGCAGGCGCAGGCAGGCAGGCAGGCAGACAGACAGACAGACAGATAGATAGATAGATAGATAGATAGATATAGATAGCATAGGTAGGTAGCAGGCAGACAGACATTGGATGGAAAATAATCAAGGAGAAAACCAACCTAGAACTAAGGAGGGATTTCCTGACAGAACAATTAATCAGTGGAACAACTTGCCTCCAGAAGCTGTGAATGCTCCATCACTGGAAGTTTTTTAAGAAGATTGTCTGAAATGGTATATGGCTTCCTGCCTGAGCAGGGGGTTAGACTAGAAGACCTCCAAGGTCCCTCCCAACTCTGTTATTCTATTCTGTTCATATTCAAGTTAGTTGCACACAACGAAGTTCTAGAAAAACTTCACTGTAAAACATGATGGTCAACTAAGCTAAATACCATTAATAATATGCAGCATATAAGCACAAGAAGTCAGCTAATGACAGTAATTGGGACCAGGAACTCTGTGACAAAAGAACTTAGTTGTAAAGCTTGATGTCACATGATTGTGTGGACTTAAAGACAGCAATCCCAACAGTTCCAATTTCCCTCATTAGTTGAACTCCTTGTGGTCATTAGGCACGGCACAGTATAGAAAAGTTTTTAAGGAGAAATTGGACAACCATTTGTCTGAAAGAGTATAGAGTATTCCTGCCTGAGCAGGGGGTTGGACTGGAAGACCTCCAAGGTCTCTTTCCAACTCTGTGTCAACTAAAAAGACACTCCTTTGGTCTTTTTAGCTGCCAGAAAAAGGGAGTGGGAGAAAACAAGGCATTATTGAAATGCCTAGATAATCAACTCAGCAGCCCAAAGTTGTCGGAGCATAAGAAGGTTATTGGAGAGCATGATGGATGACTCTTGGAGACTGATGTGTCCTATTGGAGAAGTCACATCCAGGGGGTGGGGAAAAGACCAGGGTCAAGGGGGAAATGTATGATGTGATTTAGTACCGGCTGCACCCAGCCACACACCAACATGGTGATTTCTAATAAACCAATTTATTTTTTCTGAGATGCGGCTAGAGACTTTTGCTTTGAATGAGGAGGATTTGTTGGAGCCCGGACACTCTGTTCTCTTAACTCAAAAATGCAGCACAAGAACAGAAGATGTGGAGAAACGTGACCCATGGAATCTCCAAGATTCAGACATGACTGAATGGATAACAGCATCAGCATAAGCATCAGCATTATCACATGATTATCCTTTGTGACCTCCTGCCAGCTTCCCCATTGGCTTTGCTTATCAGCAGCCAGCAGTGAAATTGATAAATGGTGACCATGGGACCACAAGGTGCTATGACTGATATAACTGTGAGCCAGTTGCCAAGCATGATCGCATGACAGCAGTGAAATTACAACTGCCACAATCTTGAGGATTAGCTCTAAGTCTCTTCATTCACCACCATCATAATTTCAAACAGTAGCTGAACTGTTGTTCACTGGGTACCATTTGCACTATTCATATATCCATGCCTAGTTTTCATTGCAAAGCCTCCCACACAAGCGCAACTTTCTCAGAAGAGGATGTTTTGTTTGTGTAATGGAATGTGTGGCTGACCTTGGGGGACAAGAGAAAGAGATGTTGCTAGGAAACAATCAAGAGAAGAGAGGCAGGAGCCCCCAGGGTACTAACAGCCAAAGGAAGAAACTTGGCAACAACCCACCTTTCACAGTTAAAAATGACAGTGGGAAGTTTGTACTTTTAGACTTGTAAGATTCTGTGAATATAGCTTTGCAATAAATAGGATTAAGTTTTGTGTTTCCTGTCTGTCTTACATAGGAAGGTTAATAGTTTGCTAAAAGAACAACAAAGATGATTAGGGGGTTGAAGGGTAAAACATATGAAGAGTGGTTGCAGGAATTGAATATGTCTACTCTACTGAAAAGGACTAGTAGTCTCATGATAGCAGGAGTACAGTACTTGAGGGGCTGCCACAAAGAAGAGGGGAATCAACCTATTTTCCAAAACACAAGAAGGCAAGACATGAAGCAACAGATGGAAACCAACCAAGAAGAAAACCAACCTAGAACTAAGGAGAAACTTCTTAATGGTGAGAGCAATTAACCAATGGAATGACCTGCCTTCAGAAGTTGTGGGTGCTCCATCACTGAAGGCTTTTAAGAAGGGACTGGACAATGATTTGTCTAAAATGGTATAGGGTCTCCTGCTTGAGCAAAGGGTTGGAGTAGAAGACCTCAAAGGTCCCTTCCAACTCTCTTGTTCTGTGGTTTCAGGATTTCATTGCATCCTTCAACAGCAGAACATTCCACAAAATATGGTAGCTTTTTCATCCTTTTACTGACACTCGCATCTGCGTGAGAGCTTCACATCAATGCAGCTTCTAAGATCTGGAAAGCACAACGAACATGGTGATTGAGATTCAGCCATGATAAGTGTTATGTATGTAGGTTTGAAGTCATTGGTTTAGTTTGAACTGTTCTTGTAAAATGTTGGAAATGATTGGTTTAAAAAGTGCGGGAAAACCCTGCACTCTGATTGGCTGGCAACTGTGGCTGCTGGCTGTAAGTAGCAGCCGCAGCCCAGCCAAATTGGGTCCGTTCTGAGCTGTAGTCACTAATAAACTAAGAGCTTGAAGCACTCCGCGTCTGTCTCTTCATGCAAACTTAACAATAAGTTTGCAAAGCAAGTTGTTGTTTTTAGGTACATGTCTGTCATGGGGAAAGCAGAAAGAGGAGCTGGAGAATTTCCCAAAGCAAATCAGGTGAGCTATGCCTTAGCTATTCAATATGTTTGACATTTATCATCGTACCGATCTCAATCTCATTCAGTTTTGCGATGTACCAATGAGACACCTCAGCTATAGAATATTATATTATTATTACAAATGTCAGCTCAGAGCTATCCAAGAAAAGATATTTGCTTCTCTTTCACCCATTTTTAATAAAATGGGATTACATCCCACGAGGCATCCTTCCCACTAGATTATTTCAAACTGACAAAGCCCCACATATTCAAGTTAGCAGCTGAGAGCTCATGTTAAGCAATGATTAAAATATGTCTTTAGTTTTTAATGGAGATGTACACTTAATTTTCAGAATAGATGTAATAATACCAAAAAAATCCCTAAATAATGCATGTGTTTAATATTAAGTATTCTAATGGGTGCAAGAAAGGCCAAAGGAAAGAAATGGGTACCTTTACAGAAAAATATTTTCCTTTTTACAAAATTTCAAGACAACAAAAGACCAAGCTGAAATCAACAACCAAAATTCAGTTGGGTGTCTTGAATCCTGTTGTCACCAGCTGACTTTTTTTTCTTCCTTACTCTTCCCAATATCCACACAAAGATGCTTCTCTTCCTACACAATACAGCAAGTCCTCATTTACAGCCACAGTTGGGATGGGTAACTCAGTTGCTAATTGAAGCAGTTGCTAAGTGAAACCGCCAGTGGGCGGTTTCCAATTTTTTTCCTACCGGTTCTACGCGCGTGCTCGCTGTGAGCACACAGGGCTCAAGTACCATCCATTTTCAATGCTGCTGAGATGCCTGAACTGTTTCTTAGCTCAGCTGAGGCACGACAATCCAATCAGCTGAGCTTTGCGTGCGCATGCAGGGCTCAAATAACAACCTCTTTCAGCGCTGCTGAGCTGCCTGAACTGTTTTTTAGCTCAGCTGATGTGCAGCAATCTGCAGCTGAGCTAAAAAATAAGGAAATATAGGAGAGGTAGTGGCCAGGGTGGGTGAGTGGGACCAGTCAGAGGTGGTATTTGCCAGTTCTCCGAACTGGTCAAAATTTCCACTACTGGTATGCCAGAACCGGTCCAAACCAGCTGAATACCACCTCTGGAAACCGCAACTGTCCTTACAATCTGACTTCAGCTTCCCTTTGCTTTATAGACATACAGAAGTCATAAATGTGAGGATTAGTTGCAATGTTACTTTTTCATAATTGTTGTAGCTGTGAATGGCTGCTAAATAAGATGTTTGCTAAATGAGGACTACCTTTATACTGTACCCTCTGAAACTCTTCACTTTATACATATATAGATTTGGCAACAGTACTTTGCTGCCTAAAGCTAAAGACAAGGTATTTCCTGGATAGCAAATGTAAAAAATGTAGAAACCAAATGAACAGGCCCTTAAATCGTGCATTAACAGTAGAACTTTGCAATAGGAACAAATATCTATAGCTCAGGTGCAGGACGAAGTTGCAAATTTGTTCTTTGAGCTTGTGGGTTGGTTTCTGGACATTTCATTACCAGGCTGGGTAACATCTTCAGCAGAATTTAGGGGACCCCCTAAACTCCACTGAAGATGTTATGTAGCCTGGTAATGAAATGTTTAAAAACCAACCCATAAGCTTGGAGAACGAACTTTCACCCTCAACAGTAAAACTGCTGGAAAAGCAACCCAGGAACTGCAAAACACTTGTGCTATATAGCCTGCTGTCTAAGCAACAGCTTGTCACCATTCTCCAGCATCAGTAGCTGAAGTGGCTGCCTCATTTTGCCTGATGCCACTGGACGTCAGCTGTGGCCCTGTTAGCTTAAGAGATTATCTTAATTGCTATGTTCTTCAGACTACAGACAGCTTACTTGAATGGAATTTAGGCTAGCTGCAATCTCTGCTTACTTTCAGAGATGTCATTTGGGGACCCGCTCATTTTGCTCTAAGACAAGAGTGTCAAACTGAAGGCCTGAAGACCAGATCTGGCCTGTGGGATGCTTAGAACTGGCTCACAAGGCTGGCCTGGAAACAGTGAAGGACCAGTGTGCTGGTGCCTCTGCTAGGGAAAACAGAGCTCAGAGGGGCCCCGCACAGCCCCTCATGCCTTGTTTTTGGCCATGACAGCCTCTGGCAGCCCTCTGCATGCAGGCCCCCCTGGGCTCCATTTTCACTGGCAGAGGGCTATCGAAACAAACTCAAAACAAAACAAAGGGAGAAATGTTTCCCCTTTTGCATTTAAGCATCCAAGAAGGGACAGTAAAGGAGGAAGGGAAAGAGGAAAGACAAAGAAAAGGAAGGAAAGATGGGAACACAGCAAGGAAGGAAAAATAAGGATAGAGGGAAAGGAGGAAGAAAAGATAACGAAGAGGGAAGGAAAAGGAAGGAAGGAAGGAAGGAAGGAAGGAAGGAAGGAAGGAAGGAAGGAAGGAAGGAAGGAAGGAAGGAGATTATAATGAGAGTGAGGAAGGGTCTCAGGGAAGCCTTGCCTTAGCACTTGGCCACCACAGGTGCCCCCGACGAGTCCCATGTCATGCCCACCCCCAGCCATGCCCCCCACACACACCCTGCCCTCTGAGGTCAAACACAACCCTGATGAGGCCCTCAATGAAATCGAGTTTGACACCTCTGCTCTAAGATGATTGATAGGAGATGCTACCGAAGCAAGACAGACTCTGCTATTCAGGTGAGGGTTCTTAATGCCTGCTTTACTCCGAGCTCACAATATTTCCTGTATTCCTTCTGATAAGCCAACATTTAAACCTGGCAGACCATCACAGTCCCCCTATATCAACGGATTAATTCCACGGGACAATAAAGGTATGATGTACCAAGGATGAACCCAATCAGCTTCCATTTAAGGCGGAAACAAAGACATTTCAATTAAGATGAAAGACAGCAATTTAGAAGCTGCTACAGGAGGTGTCTCTTTCATACCCAAAAGACAATTAACCTTGCCATTGCTAGGCATCCTGGAGGCTGTGAGCTTAGCCAAATTCAAAGGCAGGATTAGGCACTGATAAAGCTAATGAGAACACTGATAATTTCATTACACAGATAAGGGGGGAAATGTCAGAGCAAGTATAACATCTCCTCCTCTTCCTAATCGTTAGTGCCTTGCCCCATGAAAATGAATGGATTAAAATCAGGAAAACCAATCTGTTGCAGGAAGGGCAGTATCGCTTCATGGTGCTTTTAAAGGTTGAACCTGGTCACTATTGAGATGTAAAATGAAAGACTACTGGACAAAGAATTAGGCACTTACAGCCTATTCCATCTGGGAATCTTATATGAGCCTTCCTGCACTTCCAAAATTCAGTAGTATCCTGCCTGCCAGTAGTATCCTTTACAAAAGAAAAAAACCAAAGTGGTGAACATACTACTCCTTTCTCCTACTATTTTCCTCAAAACAGCCTCCCTGTGAGGTGAGTTGGACAGAGAGAGAGAGAGAGAGAGATTCTCTTCCACAACATTTCTTGTATTAATTTTTAGTTTAAAGTAGCTCTGATTTTCGCCTTGTTTCCATTGGCTTATCTGCCTGTAGTAATTCCCTGACATGCAGTAAATTACAAAGTGGTAACAGGAGAGATGTGATCTGTCTCATGAATATATCAACATTTAGACTTTTCTTCTTGAACTTTGACTAAGAGAGTAAATTACCTGTTATGTCAGCGAAGTGGAGTTTATGTGCACTTGACATAGATATGTAGACATAAGATACACATTCATAAACATACATTGCTGTGTAGAACACTCACTTGTTTACTCACTCACTAAATACTTGTAAAGGTTAAGATTCCCCATGTCCAGTCGTGTCTGATTCTAGGGCATGGTGCTCATCTCCATTCCTTGACTGAAGACACTTCCATGGTCATGTAGCCAGCATGACTGTACACCAAAAGTTTTTATTTTGTTTTATTTTTAATTACATTTATATGCCGCCCTTCTCCGAAGACTCAGGGCGGCTTACAATTTTTTGGGATACAACCCAATGTGCTCAGCAATAGCCTTCATCCCATTGTATATGCCTGCTTATTACTAAGCGGCATTTTTACAAAGTCAGCTTATTGCCCCCAACAATCTTGGGTCCTCAATTTACCTACCCCGAGAGGATGGAAGGCTGAGTCAACCTTGAGCCTGGTGGGATTCGAGCCTGCAATAATTGCAGGCAGCTGGAACTTAAGTGCAGGCATTTAACAGCCTGCACCACCAGGCACAGCCTGCACTTCCATGGTACATGGAAGGCTGTTACCTTCCCACCAAAGTGGTACCTATTAATCTACTCACATTTGCATGCTTTCAAACTGCTAAGTGAGCAGGAGCTGCAGCAAGTGGTGGGGGTCATCCTATCATACGATGCTCAGGTCTCAAACCCAGGTTATCAACTTTCCAGGCTGACAAGCTCAGTGTCTTTAACCACTGAGCCATCACACCCCCACCCACCCCCACCCACCCCACAGCCCCACACACTGCTTAGATACATCTATTTATATACAGATATAACCTGTAAGCCATCTACAAGGGCCTTGGTGGCTCAGGCTGTTAATTGTCTGCACTTAAGTTCCAGCTGCTTGCAACCTGCTGTAGGCTGCTTGATCCCACCAGGCTCAAGGTTGACTCAGCCTTCCATCCTCTCGGGGTAGGTAAATTGAGGACCCAAGATTGTTGGGGGCAATAAGCTGACCTAAAATGCCGCTTAGTAATAAGCAGGCATATACAATGGAATGAAGGCTATTGCTGAGCACACTGGGTTGTATCCCATAATTGTAAGCACCACAATAGTTTGTCTTTTTAAGGAATGGGAAGGATGCTCTTAAAGTTTTAATCTGCTATTAATAAAATTGGAAGGACGAATGATTTAAAATTTTAATCTGTTTCTAAATGTGCTAAAAGAAAATACATAAAAAAGAATAGCTTTTGGGAGGGGTGGAGTGCAAAGAATGATTTTGGCAGGGTAACAGAGATTTGAAATAAAACTAGGCATCTGGTGACTACAGGAGGAATACTTTCTCATTTCCTTCAACTTAATATACCGTATGGGTGCTGCACATTTTCTGTATTTAGCTTCCACAATTAGCTCATTGTCCTTTTTTAAGATTATTGGGGGGGGGAGGATGTCTTTCTTTTGCAAAGTTTTACTAATCCGAACTGCTATTAATCAAAATTGGCAAGGTCTCAAAGTGATTTAAGGGGAGCTCTTTAATGCTGTTTCGTTTTAAATGTGCTAAGGGAAAGAAAGATCACATAAAGAGGAGAAATGTTTTAGGGCTATTTATCAGACTAGAGGTATACAATGTGGGTATGTATGTGGGTCCACATTCACAGTAAGATGCCAGGAATGGGTAAATTGTGAATTCTGTGCTCTCCCTAGATAGTAGAGCTTCCATATTAACCCCAAGAGGGGAGGCCAGTTAGTGGGTCCTATTTCTTTCCTATAAATGTTTATTAATTTTTTTTAATAAAAAAGGATGATAAAAACTAATGTGAACTAATCTAAAGAAAGAAAAGAAGGAAGAAATCAAAGAGAAAGCTACAAGTGTAAGAAGGGAGGGGAGTAGAAGAAAAAAGATACAAAGAACTAGTTTCCTATCTTTGCAGCACTTAGAAGTACAATTATAAATTTGCCTCTTACTCTAGGGTTATAACACTAAAAATTACCCCTGACTAATCATCAAAAGAGGATGCGGTGGCTCAGTGGCTAAGACACTGAGCTTGTCGATCAGAAAGGTCAGCAGTTCAGCAGTTCAAATCCCTAGTGCCATGTAACAGAGTGAGCTCCTGTTACTTGTCCCAGCTTCTGCCAACCTAGCAGTTTGAAAGCATGTAAAAAATGCAAGTAGGAAAATAGGAACCACTATTGGTGGGAAGGTAACAGCTTTCCACGCACCTTTGGCATTTAGTCATGCCAGCCACATGACCATGGAGATGTCTTCAGACAACGCTGGCTCTTTGGCTTTGTAACGGAGATGAGCACCACCCCCTAGAGCTGGAAACGACTATTGATGATTACCTTTAATCATCAATAACATAAATCATGATTTCATTTTTTTCTGTTTCATGCAAAAGCTCTATAAGGGGTTTCAAATCAAAGTATACTGTCTTTGATTGGAGAAGTCAATTTAGCCATCTCCTCAAGTTCCATTATCTTCACCAACCATTCCTCCATTGTACGTAATATCAGTTTTTTATATTTTTGTACATAGTTGGTGGATCCTACCGATTTACTTATCTCTGTTGCAACAGATTAGGAACTCTCTAGTTCCTCATGTCTCAAAGGTGCATAAAATCCTTCCATTCCCCACCATCCAGTCAGAGATGAATGATGAGAAATGAAATGTCTTCTAGGAAAAACAAGGAAGTCCAGTTACTTCTTGAAAAAGCACCTTTGGGACAAACATGACCTGGATGACTGAGAATCTCCATAGATATTATTCCAAACATGACCTGGATGACTGAGAATCTCCATAGATATTATTCCTAATATTAATAATAACTCCATGGCATGGTGATTTGTTAAACATATTGCTTTAACCCAACTTTAATTAATAAACTATGGCTTAATGCTACATATAATTACCTATGCCTACCCATAACCATTTGAAGAAATGACAACATTGCTACTGCCCCAATACCAGCCATATTGTTCAACAGAAGGATATATATATATATATATCACACTCACACACATATACATACATACATACATACATACATGAATGCATACATACATCCATATATAATTCTAAAATGGCTCTGGTTCTTTATTCATTTGTTTTTCATGGCTCAGCTATGATTGTTTGAAAACCTGCTGCTGCCTTTGGAACACCCTGTCTATGTAGCTGCAGATACACAATTAATTTGCCGCACAATTAAAATGATGCATATTTGTCGCATCCCTGTTCAGAAGGCATTAGGCTGCCACATTGTATGGGCAATTAAGCATTAAACACTGTTACAAGCCTTAAAATGATTTGAGAGAGAAGTTCAGATGGTAAATTTTTCATTGATAGCAAGTCTGATGGCTCAGCCTGCTTGCGCAAAGACTACATCTGTGATCCAGTTGGATGCTTCCATTTGCTATCAAAAAAATTTGCCAGGGGGCCTTCATCAA
Organism: Naja naja; assembly: GCA_009733165.1. Taxonomy (NCBI): domain Eukaryota; kingdom Metazoa; phylum Chordata; class Lepidosauria; order Squamata; family Elapidae; genus Naja; species Naja naja. Next base: position 23,839,912 of record CM019156.1, on the reverse strand, counting down.
TTTTGGAAAGCCTTTCACCAAGCTAGTTATTTATTTATTTATTTATTTGTTTGTTTGTTTGTCAAACATATACAATATAACAAGTATAGGTATGAATATAAACAAGAACAAAGGCAGTAAATACAGATAAATGGGAACAGTAAGACAGGGACAGTAGGCACGCTGGTGCGCTTATGTGCCCCCCCCCTTTAAGGACCTCTTAGGAATGGGGTGAGGTCCACAGTAGACAGTTTGAGGTTGAAGCTGTGAGGGGTTGAGGCTGTAACAACAGAGTCAGGTAGGGCATTCCAGGCATTGACCACTCTATTGCTGAAGTCGTATTTTCTGCAATTGAGTTTGGAGCAGTTTACCTTGAGTTTGTATCGGTTGTTTGCCCGTGTGCATTATTATGGTTGAGGCTGAAGAAGTCGTTGACAAGCAAGATGTTATAGCAGACAATTTTGTGAACCATGCTTAGATCAGACCACAGATGGCACAGTTCCAGATTGTTCAAGCCCAAAATGTCGAGCCTGGAGGCATAGGAAATTCTATTGTGAGTGGAGGAGTACTCTTCTCGAGAAATACCTCTGAACCCACTCAATAGTGTTAATGTCTGATATAAAATGTTATTTGTTTGTTTCTTTGTTTATTTTCACACTTCATAACTTTCCATCTACCCCAGAGAGGGGCTCTAAGCATTGTACAATTTAATCCATAAAATTAAGCGTTAAAAACAGAATAATTTAAGATATATTTTTTTAGAAATATAAAGCATTACAAAATTACAACAGATGGAGAGTTCCAGCAGTTAGCAATTGTTAATACAGGCAAGGCAAGGGTCCTCATGGGGCCAACCAGCCTCTGTGTGCCCCACACAAGGCTGACTTCTTTGCAGAAGGCCAAAAGATTGGGGTCTTTCCTCATTTCTGAGGGCAAGATATTCCACAATGCAAGGGCAATGGCAGAAAATGCCCTCTACAGTAGCTAGATCCATGACGACATCCCAATCTTCATTCTAAAAGATCTGAAACATGCAAAGAAGAGTTTGTCTAGTCTAGTGAAAAGAAGTACTTGAGGTGACTTGATAACAGTGTTCCAATATTTGGGGGGCTGCCCCAAAGAAAAGGGGATCAACTTATTTTCCAAAGCACCAGAAGGCAAAACTATGGATGGAAACTAATTAAGGAGCGAAGCTACCTAGAACTAAGGAGAAACTTAGAACAGAGAGAACAATTAACCAGTAGAACGACTTGCCTTCCGAGGCTGTGGGTGCTTCATCACTGGAGGCTTTTAAGAAGAGACTGGGCAGTCACTTGTCTGAAATGGTATAGGGTTTCTGCTTGAGCAGGGGGTTGGACTAGAAGACCTCCAAGGTCCCTTCCATTATTATGTTCTGTTCCTGCAGCAGTCAGTCCTTGACCTGTTCTCCAGAACCCAACACTGATGTTCTCCATGTCAAGAACACCTGCCACCATATATATGGCGGTTGATTTTTCCTGCAACATCAATCAAGCCTGAAATTCAATCTGGAATGAGCCAGCTTACCTTTTGAAAAGCAGTCAATAAAGGGATAAAATGTTGAGAAATGCTAATGTGAAGCCTTGTTCTCCCTGACTGCAGGTGGGACGTACCATGAGGGACCAAAAACAAGTCAAGCTGAACAAACAATTAACTATAAATTATTTAGCTGACTGATTTAATTCCCTCTCCTCTCCCAGAATATTCAGGAACAGGTCATGATTTTGAAAATGTTCTATGAAATGTGTGGGCCCATTCATAATAATCTTTTGTACAGGAATTTCTCAGGGACATAGAAGCACACACATATTAATGTCAAGCTAGGTGATCACTGCCTCTCTCTTTTTTTTCAGAAATGTTCATGATGTGCATAATTATTGTTAAAATTTCTCTTCCGGGGGTGGGTGGGTGGGGAGGAATCACTTTTTTGAAGAGACCTTTTGGGTGTGTGTTGTGTAGGTTATCTAGATCCATAGGCAGTCTTCTCAGGAGGCTTTCTAAGAAGCCAAATGAACTCCCTATTACAGCTGGACTCTAAACACAGTAGCCTGCTTAAATTCGATGAAAGAGAACAGGCCACGTTTTGGATCCTTGTTTGTTTTCTAACATCCAAATGTAAACAAAATGCACTCGGCAAATTCAGAATACTGAAGAACTGTGATTTGCTTACCACTTGGAAGCAGGAAGTCTCTGTCCTTCAGCCTTGAGCTCAGTTATAAATCCTAAATATGAATCAGTTGTAACTTCAAATTGTCACTAAATGAACTATTGTAAATTGAGGACTACCTATACACCTTAAGTAAACTTTACCCCATGTCAGGCTACTGCTTAAAAAAAAAGATAAAAGAGAAGATGTCTATGGAGGCATCTTCACATCCAAGAAGCTTCTTCAGCTTCAAACTGAGTTATGACACGCAGGACATTCGCAAGACATTGGTTAAAACAGGAGTCTCCAAACATGGCAACTTTTTGTGGATTTCAGTTCCCAGAATTCGTCATACTGGCTGGAGAATTCTGGGAATTAAGTCCACAAATCTTAAGGTTGTCAATCCCTAAGGTGCTTTTTTCAAGAGGCAACTGGACCTTCTGATATTTCGGGTCTCATCCAAGAAGCTTCTTCAGCTCTGACTGGATGATGGGGGAAAGAAGTTTCTTGGATGACCCACAAAACATCTTCAAAGAAAAAACAGAAAGTCCAGTTGCCTCTTGGAAAAAGGGACATAAAAGAGAAGACTGCAGCGCGAGAGAGTTCAGAATATGTCCAATAATGAAAGGACACGTTCCTTGGCACAAGTAGAGAAAAAGTTAAAAGTTTTTCCCAGGTGATGCTTCTTCTCATGCATTCAGCAGTCCAGAGTGGCCTAGCCAGTCTTCACCCCTTTTAAACCATCCAAATGACTTCTCTCCCCATCCTTGCTAAACCTTAAGACTCAGCAGTTGCTAGGCACTGATGTTAATTAGACATTACTCTGCTACTATCATTTGGCATTAATTCAGAGCCAAAGGCCAGTTCTTCCCTGATCGTAGGGTAATGTGAAGGGGTCTTAATCAAGCGGTCAGAGAGAACTGTTTTCAACTTGCAGGATTATTTAATTCCTCTCGCTTCTTTTCCATAAATAGATCATACCAATCAGTCTATCGACCGCAGAGAGGAAGAAACGAGGATGCAAAAGAAGCGATTTGACAAATCAAGCTACCCAGATAAGGTTGCCCAGAAGGAGACCAGTCTTAAGTTCACTAACTTAAGTTAGAGCAGTCTTAAGTTTATTAACTTAACTTGGAGGCTTTTAAGAAGAGACTGGACAGCCACTTCTCTGAAATGGTATAGGCCCTATACTATAGGGTCTCCTGTTGTTGCCTCACAAAGGCAAGTACAGGGGCACTTCACTCCCGCACTAAGGCTCCAGCCATCACCTAGCCGTGTGTCCCCATTGGCAGCCCTTTGGCCGAGCACAGTGGGCCTGGAGCAAGTCTCCATCCCCTGCCATTGCCCTTACCTTCTCAGGCCAGGCGAGAGGGAGTGGGAGGGGAGGGGGGGGGGGAGGGCAGCCAGTGGTGGGATCAGCCAGTTCACCGAACTGCAGAAAAAGTTAACTATCAGTTCTGTAGAACCGGTGTAAACTGGCTGAATCCCACCATGGCTAGTGACGCATATTTTGAGTGACAGGGAGCCACAGCAGAAGGATGAAAGAGCCACATGTGGCTCCAGAGCCACGGGTTGCCGACCCCTGGTATAGGGTCTCCTGCTCAGGATTGGGCCAGAAGACTCCCATGCTGCCTTCCAGCTCTATCTTGTATCTATATGTAGGTTTGATTGACCTCCATTTTCGAGAGCAGAATTTTTCACTCTTAAAACAATGTCCCTGAAACAGGGAGAGAAGTGGCTTTAGAGTCCTCTCCTTGAACGCCACCAGGGCCTATGCCTCATCTGTAATTCTTTTTCCAGATATGAAAATGCCAACACTCTGGCAATTTCACCTTTAATTATGCTAGGCATTTAAGAGCTAATGTTCTTAATAGAGGAGCATTTGAGGCCATAAATGGCTTTGGCAGGTGATTAAATGCCCAAGTGGAACAAAGAAATTTGATAAGCACAAAGGCCATTTGTTCACTTCTAATTCCAATGGCACAGACTTTGTGCTCATTACCTGAGAAACCAGGGACAGGTCCAGTTCAACTCAAAGAGAAAACAGGTGCTGTTCTCCTCACACCCAACTTTTTCTCTCCTTTCTTAGACATCTAGTTAAGAGAACTAAAGAAATGCTTTCACAAATTTGTTCAATGAAATACAAATGGATTTTTTCCCCCAAGAAGTGAGATGTAACCAAATAGAGAATTTAAATCAAGGATGCATAATCTTTTTCTTTCTTTCTTTTTAATGAAGTCTACACTGGCAGAATCCAGACCAAAAAAAATAAGTATATTCAATAGTTAGATTTGAATGAACTCAAGTGCAATCAATTTAAATACAGTGAGTATAATTTCTTCCTATGGGCTTCATAATTTTTTTTCCTCAATCAGAATAAAATGAGAATTGGGTGACAACTCTGGGGGTATATCCAAGATTTCTGGGAAATCTTCAACCAGAGGTCACATGCAGGGGTTCATGGTATTTTGAGGAGAGAGGTTTATAGCGTAGTGACTGTCAAAATAAACCCAGTTTGAGGGAAGACAATTTCAAACATACATTTCAATTTGAACCTATCTGGAATTAAACATTTCTAGTGACTTAAGAGCTTCTATTCTTGATGGTGCTGTTCATAATACATCAAAGATAGGCTGAATACTATGGAAGTCACAGCTGTTATATATACATGACCTTTATTTGTAAATCTTAGTTTTGGATCTGCACCAGAGGTGGCATTCAGCAGGTTCTGACCAGTTCTGGAGAACAGTAGGCGAAAATTTTGAGTAGTTTGGAGAACCAGCAAATGCCACCTCTGACTGGAGATTTTATTTATTTATTTATTTATTTATTTATTTATTTTATTTATTTATTTATTTATTTATTTATTCTCCTTTAATGCCGCCCTATTCCATAAAGGACTCAGGGCGTGGCCTAACAATTAAAACAGAGAAAATTCTACAATAAAAACAGAATTAAACAAGAAACAAGCCAATAAAGTAAAAATAAAACCCAAACCCCCCCCCCCCGGGTCATCGAGGCCGCAACTGGAAACAACGAAGGATTTCAGGTCCCGGCGGAAGGAGCGGAGGTCATGGGCCAAACGAGACACGGGGAGCGGTTCAAAGGGGGAGCTCACAGAGAAGGCCCTTGCCCTGGGGACCGCCAGCCTTTCACAATGTGGACTGACGGCACCCCAAGGGAGGGCCCCTCCTAGGAGAGCGAAACAGGGGCAATGATCGGAGAGTGATGCTGGCGGAGGAGTTCGCACGTACCTGGACCCAAGCCATTAAGGGCTTTATAAGTTGTAACTAATACTTGAAGGCTACACGGAGGCAACCGGCAACCAATGCAAGCCGCGAGGAGGGGTGTAACATGGGGAGTACTCGGGATATCCCCCATCACAGCCCTTTTTGGCTGCATTCGGTCACCAGCTGAAGCCTCCGGATCCAAAGAACAAAGGAAGCCCCAATGTAGAGAGCAAACAGTAGTCAATCCTAGAGGTGACAAACAGAATGAGTAACCGTTCGGAGGGCATCTCACTCCAATAAGGGCGAAGCTGGGAACCAGCCGAACCTGGGGCAAAAGCTCCCTGGCCACAGCTCCCAATGCTCTCCAAACCGAGAGCTGTGAGTCCAGGAGAACACCCGGTTCTCGCCCTATCCACGGGGCAACACCTCTCCCCCTGACCAAAGATGGTACATCCAATAAAGACCGAGATGCCGTAAGAACAGCCACTTGTCTTGTGGGGTGAGCTGAAGCCTGTTACTACCCATCCAGACCCGCATCGCCTACCAGGCACCGGGACATCACGGAGAGAAGCATCACGATCTGGCCTGGGGTGAGAGTACCTTCCACTGCCACACCCACCAAGCCATGCCCACAGAGCAGAAAATGTGAATCCCACCACGAACAGCACACAGGATATCAATCATTTCCTAACTAATGTTCTGCATTTAATATATGGAGAGTGAGTGGTGCGGTGGCCACAATCAAGAGGCTGAGAGTTCAATTCTAAGTAGAGGCAGATATTCATCTCTCTGAGCACACTGAGAATATATCTTCTGAAAAAACTCTGCATTGGTAACAAGAAGGGCATCCGGCCAACAAACACTCAGCTCCATTCAGTTGCCCAGACTCCACCCACCAAGGGATTTGGGGGTCATTAAATGATGATGATGATTATGATGAAGATGAAGAGGAGGAGGAGGAGGAGGAAAAGAGGGTGATTTCATATATAGGTAGTCCTTGACTTACAAACTGTTCATTTAGTGACCACTCAAAGTTACAAACGACACTGAAAAAAGGGACTTAAGACCATTTTCACTATTATGACCTTTGCAGCATCCCCATGGTCACGTGATTTACATTTTGGAAGATGCTTGACAACTGACTCACATTTATGATGGTTGCAGCATCCCGGAATTGTGTGGTCTCTTTTGAGACCTTCTGACAGCAAAGTCAACGGGAAAGCAGATTCACTTAACAATCATGTTACTAATTTATGAACTGCAGTTAACAAAGGAGGCAGAAAAAGTTGTAAAATGGAGCAAACTTACTTAACAAATCTCTCACTTAATAACCTAATTTTGGCTCAAGCGGTCATAGTTGAGAACTACCTGTATTCCAAAGAACTCATGGTCTCCTACTCAATCTAGTGGCTCAGCTATTTTTTTTTATGCATTCAAAAAACAGAATGGTTAAGTTGGAGTGCTTCTTCACTTCATTAATAAACAGCTGGGGCCAGGTTTTCCTCAATCTGAGCTCTGAAGCCACAAATTTTTATCATGGGCTACATGAGCCTATCTAAATCCATCCGAAATTAGACACCTAGCTGAAGACTTCCATACAGCTCTCTTCTTCAAGCTCACACCTCCTGTATTCTCCTGTAGCTTCAAGGTTTCACAGAAGAGTAAAATCCATCAAGAGAAAGGACACTTATTTGTAACTGTCAGAGGAACATATAAATTGTCTTGGTGAATACGTAGCACATGAGACATATGGCCTGGATACATCTAGCAACTCGGACGAAATCACCATCGTTATTATCAAAGGACTTGTGATTTGATAACATAGAAAACTCACTCTGGTGCTTGCTGGCAACAAGTACACATTCTCTGTGTGGTGGGAGGAGAAGAAGTATGAGAACAACTAAAGTCGAGAGATATAATATCTCCTAACAGCATTAGGAAGAAATCAAAGTGTTGAATGATTTTTAAAAAATGGCACAAAAGAGAATAAATCTGAATAGAGTGAGAACAGCCAAGACCTGTTACTCAAGAGGGCTGCTCTGTAAAGTACTCATTTATTGGGCTAATCTCATAGCAAAAAGCAACTTGCCTGCTTGAAAAAAAAATTAGCTCAGTGTGATTGCCTTCCCTGAACTGGTACCGTTTAGATATGCAAAGATGCTGCATCCAGAATTTATAAACAGCCTGCTGAAGAAATTATTGTGCTTGCAATGGGGAAGGGAGGGAGGGAGGGAAGAGAAAAAGAAGGAAGAAAAAGAGAGGAAAGGGAGGAATAAAAAATAGAGAACAATGGAACAAAGAAGGAAGGAAGGAAGGAAGGAAGGAAGGAAGGAAGGAAGGAAGGAAGGAAGGAAGGAAGGAAGGAAGGAAGGAAGGAAAGTTTCTATATTCATGTATTCACACATAAATGGTGAGGGAGGGAGGAGGGATAGAGGGAGGAATAGATAGATGGATGGATAGATAGATAGATAGAGGGAGGGAGTGATAGATAGATGAGACAGATAGATGGGGGGGAGAGGGAGAGAGAGACAGAGAGAGAGAGACAGAGACAGACACCCGTTTCCCACAGAAAAGAAAACTGGGAGCCACAAAGCCTGGGTAGGCGTGGCTGGGGGAGGTCATGTGACTGAGTGGGAATGATGTCAAGTTGTCCGTACCCACCCAGGTTTTGTGGCTCCCTGTGTTTTCTTTTCTGTGGGAAACTGATCCAAATGGCTCTTTGAGTTTAAGTTGCAGACCCCTATGCAGAGATGATAGACCATAGTTATTAAATGACATTATGGCTTGGCATGTGAGGTCTCAACCCACTCATTTTTTAGTGAATTTGCACATACTTCAAAAAAAAGTTATCTGTGCAGGCATGATTGCATTTCGAAAGCAATTAATTGATTACTAAGGCCACTGTCATTTTGTCCTGACACTGTATCTACTCAGTGAGGATAAATCTACTTATCTGTCTTCTTCTCTAGCTACCTTTTAGTCCTGTTATTAAGATAACCACATAGTTTGCAAAACATTTGGAAGTTTGGGGCAATGCTTATCATCCTCATCTGAGATGGGGTTATGCACCAGCAAAAGGGTCTATGACAACTCACCACGGCCAACTCACCATGGCCAACTTGCCACGGCCAACTCACCATGGCCAACTCACCATGGCCAACTTGTCATGGCCAACTCACCATAGCCAACTAACCATGGCCAACTCACCATGGCCAACTCACCATGGCCAACTCGCTACAGCCAACTTGCCATGGCCAACTCATCATGGCCAACTCGCCATGGCCACTCACTCCAGCCACAGCCAACAGAACAATTCAACATGGCCAACTTGCTGCAAGAGTTACACCAATATTGAAAAAATAGTGGAATAGAATAATTAAAGAAAGGATACCAGAGGAGGGACAAAATGAAATCTGCATGACAAAAATTAAAATATTTTTTAAAACTATCTCAAATAATTAAAGGTTGAATTCTCCCACAGCGGGTTGGCAAGTCGACTATGATGAGTTGGCTATAGTGCGTTGTGCCATTCTGCCAGCAAAACAGCCTAGCAGTATTCTGCGGATATACTGAAAGGGAAATCTGATTGAGGCAAGGAGTTCACCCTAAATATTATTTATTTCCCTCTTTGTTGGGAAGACAAACAAATGGGCTGTGCACAAACAAGCATGTACACACTGCCAAGAATATCTTACAAAGCAACTTCATGAGTTGCTTCCTGAGAAAAGATCAGGCTGCTGTAATGATTCAAGGAGAGGAACAGATAGTTCTTGACTTACAATAATTCATTTAGTCAGTATTCAAAGTTAAAATGACATTGAAAAAGAAGTTATTTATGACCATTTTTCACACTTACAACCATTGCGACATCTCCATGGTGACATGATCACAATTCAGGCGCTTGTCAACCGACTCATGCTTATGATGGTTGCAGTGTCCTGACAAACAGGACACTGCAACGTACTGACAAACAGAATCAATGGGGAAGCCAGATTCGCTTAACCTGTTTTACTAACTTAACAACTCCAATGATTCACTTAAGAAATGTAGCAAGAAAGATCATAATGTGGGTCAAAACTCATTTAACAACTATCTCATTTAGCAGCAGAAATTTGGTGCTCGGTTGTGGGGGTATGTTAAAGGCTTCATCATATCTGCTACCACACATTGCAATGACTAAACTTGAAGGCTCTGCCTAGACTGGTTATTTATTACCATGAATAGCAATTGCCTTCCTTTCCTAAATTCTTTAGCAATAGCACTTAGACTTATATACCGCTTTACAGAGCTTCACAGCCCTCTGAGCTGTTTACAGAGTCAGCATATTGCCCCAACAATCTGGATCCTCATTTTACCCACCTCAGAAGGATAGAAGGCTGAGTCAACCTTGAGCCTGGTGAGATTCGAACTGCTGAATTGCAGGCAGCTGGTAGTCAGCAGAAGTAGCCTGCAGTACTGCACTCTAACCACTGCACCCAACGGCTCATAGCAGAGAATAAGCCCACGTTAGGAGATAAGAAGAAGGAGGAGAACAGGAAGGAGGATTATGAGAAGGAAGGCATGAGGACGCTTCATGAAAGCTAGATTTTATTCTCTACTGCTTTTATTATTACACAAGCATTCTCTCTCTTGCATTCAAGCCAACCCTTAAATTTAGAGGTTTTCCAGGTTAA